>OX451736.1:900712032-900944935 GCA_948472305.1 Vicia faba | reverse complement strand
AACATGACAGATTACCTAAACCACTTTTCATTAATTTGAAGTATAACATGGAAGCTAAGGAGGATTGTCATTGGTTCAACAAAGTTTATATTTGTGTGGTGGAAAGTCCATACATGATTTACAATATTCAAAATATATTTAACACCAGAGGGTACTCTGCGGTGAAAGTTACTCCATTTGAAGCTAATCTTTGCTTGTTAGAAGAAAGGGAACCGTGTGAGTTGAAAACTCTCTCTGAAATTGGGGAAGATTGGATAAAACAGAGATTCAAAGAGGTTAGAAGATGGAAACCCTTATATGTGGATAAAGATAAAGTAACGTGGTTACGCTTATATGGAGTTCCATATCATGGTTGGAATCCCATCTTCCAATTCACCCCCAAAGCATGTGAGAGTCTGCATTTGTTCAAATCATGATGTGCAAGAACAATCGAAAATGGATGTGGCACGGATTATAGTAAGAACTAAGTGTAGTGTGATTCTGAATGAAGCTCTTAATGTCTTGGTTAATGGTGAGATTTTCAATATTAAGGTGGTTGAGGACTCTTTTAGTCCAATGAGAATCTCAAATCTGGAACCCCCTAATCATGGTTGGATCTCATCAGAAACGGATGAATCCTCTGATGGTAGGGGCGATTACAAGGGATAAATCTTGAATTTTAATGTTGAGGATAATAAAGATTTTGCAAAACCCAATGAGGAGTGGTCAAACTTAGAAAAGATCTTTCGGTTAAAAAGTGTTTTGGTTATTTTTTTTTTCTAGATTTGTTAAATGAAAGGGAACACAACAAAGTTTAAGGTAAAAGGTGATACGGGGTTTCTAGGAGGAGGTAGAAGCAGCGAAGTAAGGATCCTCTACCCCTATGAAAGGAAGGTAGAGTAACTTTAGGAAAAATAATGCATAAGACAAAGGAAAAATTATATTTATTTTGGAGGGAAAAAGATGCAAGAGAAAGTAAATCATGCGGAAGATAGACATAAAGTTAGAGAAAGGTAGATTATTGAAAGGTGGAGGATACATTCCCAGAGTCAACGTAGGTGTGACTCTCGCAGTAGTAGAGAAATCAACTTTGGGCAAATTTGGAGGCATAATGTTTTTCCAAGAAGGCTAGTGACGTGGCACTCTTAAAGTCAAGCAGGCATAATATTTGTAAAAAAAGGCCATGTCTTCAAGGAAAAAGAAAGGAAACTCAGTGTTATGTTGGGCTCTTCTTTCCCCGACTAAGTGGGCTCTCAATGTTTTCCTGATGGGCCCGGTGATTTCTTTTAGCCCCCGTTCATGTAGAAATGCCTATTTCGGCCCAAACCTTTAAGAAGCAAGCTAAGATGACTAGCCAAGAGGTTGAAGTATTCAAACCATCATATTTCTTCACTTAGACCCCCTAAGCATTAAAATAAAAATTCCTTTTTAAAGGCTGCTTCACCATCCAAATCTCATTCTCATTCAACTTCTTCCATGGAATAATTCTCTAGGTGCTCTACTTTATATTGCATATCTATTTCAAATTAGATGTTTGTCATAACAATCGAAGGTTTTGGGCCAAGAAGGAAGATGAGTTAACACTGAAAATTTTGGGAAAAGGTGGAGGAACTTGGGGTTGAATGAGGGGATGATTTTGGGTTACTTGTCAAAACAATTAAGGGGATGGAGGTTAAATATGCTGAAGGCAAGAGACAAAAGGAAGGAAAATTCAGTGGTGCAATATGAATTTGCTCTTGTATAACCTTAGGAGAGGGGAAGCTCCATCAAAAGGAAGTGGCCTAGTCTATTAATCAAGAAAGTTCGGTTTAAGGTTTGTCTCTTGTAAGACACAAAATTGCAAAAGATGGCAGAGATGCGATTTTCTCTTTATGGGGAGGTAAAGATGTAGAGTGGACTTCTAAAGCAGCACAAGGTAGATCATAAGGTTTTCTCATCATGATAAATTAATTAAGAGCTGGAAAGTTGAGTATCAATTTGTTGGCAGCAGAGATTTGTCATACCATTTTCCGGTTTGGATCAAAAGCAACTCCACCGATTGGGGGCCTAAGCCCTTTAAAATTTTCAATTGTTGGATGGGACACCCCTGAACTTATGTCCTTTGTGAAGCAATTATGGGATTCTTATGTGGTTAAGGGGAAGGATATGTTTGTCCTCAAAGAAAAATTGAAAACTCTCAAATATGATCTTAGATCTCGAAACAAGAATATTTTTGATATGTTAGATTTGGAAGTTGAGGAAGTTGTTAAGGATCTCAATGTGTTGGACTCCTTAATAGCAGATGGTTTTGTGGTTGTTAGTAAGAAGATTATGGAGGAAAGAGCACTGGCCATAAGTAATATATGAAGGTTTTTGAATCATAGGAGCCTTTAAATCAACCTTGAAAGTTCTATTGGGAGTCATATGAGCCTTTAGGACCAAAACCATGTTTCCATCCATAACGTGTAGCGCCTTGTTCTCCATATAAATCTTGTAATCCTTCTCAACTAACTGGCCAATAATTAGAAGTCTACACATGATTTCGAGAATATACAACACATCATTTATTAAATAATTTCTACCATCCCTTCTCTCAATCGAAATATTACTAATCCCTTCTGCCTCTAGAGTAGTATCATCCGTGAACTACACTTTATTCTTCATGGCACAATTGATTATAACAAACCAATCTTTCCACCCTGTCATATGTGTTGAACAACTGGGGTCCAAATATCATTGATCACTGAACTACAGTGCTTCTTTCAAAATCACCCATTGTGTTTTCTTCAACATGTAACCAGTTACAACATGGTTTTGCAACATTTTTCAAACTGTTGATGCTTTGTCTTGCAGCCTACTGCTGCATTCCCCTTTTATGATCATGACCAAGAGTGTGTTCCTATCATCAAATTCTTTCCTTACAACTCTAACTTCATCTTCTTGATGTTCTTTCTTATTGGAATTATACTCTCTTGCAAAAGGGTCAAGCTTTTGACAATTAAAGCATTGCATGCTACTCTTGTCAACCATTCTTCTTCCTCCTCTACCTCTTAGATTGCCTACTCTAGAGTTGTTGGAACAAGTAGCCATATTGTTTTTAACCGGTTTTAAAACAAGAGTCGCGACCATAAATTTTTATCCTAGAGAAGGGAATATAACAGATAACTCTAATTTGGTCAGAGATTCTAAGTTTTTGACTCGTTTTAGACGAAGGGAGGTGTTAGGAACCCATCATATACCTTATTCACAAGGATACTAGGGTTTAGATTTACGATTTAGAAAATAGGGTATTAATTTTAATTAGGGGAACTCGCCACGATTTTGAATCGTATGCCTACGTATCCTCTTATGAGGAATCAGAGTCCCAATTCGTAGTTTCTAGTTGTTGGTTGGTGTTTTTTATGGATTATGGAAATATCTCGAATTCTCCTTGAATCAAGTTTGGATTTGTAAATCGCGGAGTTGTAAGACGAAGTTCGCAGTTAATGAGAAATATCTCCATAATCCTTTTTGAAAATAATATCTTGAATTTATTAAGTTAGTAAAAAAATTGTTAATAATTTAATTGGTTAGATATTTTTGGATATAATATTTAATATGAGAAAATATCTTTTTAATGCATGAGAAAAATAATTTTAATGCAATTAAAATATTTAAATGAATTAGTATTAAAAAAAAGGATTTGAATTAAAAAAATAAATTTAGAATTTATTATAAATATATTAATTGAAAATATTAATTATAATAAAGTAAAATAGAAAAATATAAATAAATGAATAAAATTAAAAATAATAAATTAATTTTAATTATAAAATGCAAGGGGTGTAAAAAAAGTTTGACTAGTAAAAGGTTGTGGTGTGAATAATAGGGCCCTAAATCCAAATATTGGATTTAGGCCCAATACACAGGGGGTGTCGTTTAACAACGACCTAGTAAAATTAGGGGTGCAGGAATTAAGGGGACCAAGTCCAGATATTGGACCTGGCCCATTAGCATAGGAGGTGCAAGTTTGTATGTAGTAGCAAAACTGAGGGGTTGTTTTAGCCATGGCCCAAGTTCAGATATTGAACTAGGTCCAATAGGGCAAGAGGTGAGAATTACAGTCGATGAAGTAATACAGGGGGTGTGTTTGGAACGGGCTTGGCCCAAAACAAATGTTGATCTGTTGGACAAAGTGTGGGCGAGTATTGAAGTTATGGTGGCATGCACGTTAGGAATGTCAGAGGATGATCCAAGGGCTAGGGGATGAAGGTGCACGATAGGAGTGGCGCACTAGAATAAATGGTGCTTATAAAAACATGTTTCCAGTCTTAAGGCCCATTTTTCTCTTCTCTCTCTCTCTCTCTCCACCAAAACAAAAAACAGTCATTGAAGTTTAGAGAGATAGGAGGTCCTCTCTAGATTTCCGTCATTGGAAATCGTTTTCGCCTTAGGCGCCACCGACCGAAAATTGCTTCCGCCGGCGGCTGCACCAAGGCGCCACCATCTTGAAACCCAACCACCGCCTGGGCTCATATGAACCCTAAGAACCCTAAGGGTTCGTGAGAACCCTAATCCAAACCAAACCTAGAAACTACAATCGTTAGAACCCTAATGCTGATGAACCCTAACCCTAGGGTTCTTCATAAGAACCCTAAACCTAACCCTAGAACAAAACCCAGAAACCCTTATTCCAATCGAAATCCAAAAAACAACAATCAATCAACAACCACAATTTTAAACTAAGATAAGTGTTAGGCTTACCTTTCCGCAATGATTCTTCTTGTATTCGTCCCCTTCTGGTTCTTCGATTCTCCCTTCTAATCTCCTTCTCTTTCTTTTCTGTTTGACATGTATGTGAGATAATGGTGCATGATGGTGGCGATGGCTTAAAACACAAATCTAGGGTTTCATAAATTGAAACCCATATCTCAAGAAGACGGTTGACTCGCGAATTCTGTTTCTTCTCTGTTATTATTTATTCTCCTAAAATTTGTTGTCCTTTTCAATTTTAGCATTATGGTTTATATAGGTTTAGGAATTAAACAAATTAGGAAGTTCTATTTGATTGTTGTTACTTTTTGTTGATTGTCGTTAGAAATTAGAAAATAGGAAAGATTCTTTGATTCGTTTGATTGTAAAAAAACTTGTAATTTGTGATTTGATTACGCGAAGATTTGATTCTATAATTTATTTGGACAGTAACTTGTATACAGATTCAAAATCAATAAAAGATCTAATTTGCAATCTATTTTAGTCTTAATTTGATTCAAAACAAACTCTGGATCTGGGCTCTTGAGACTAGCTTAGGGAAGAAATTAATCAAGGCACAGCTGGATAAAGGGTTTAAAACCCTAATGTTGACTTTAGTCAACCCTAAATAAAACAAATGTATAACAATAAAAAAGTTAAATAACAATAATAATAAGGGAAGGCTATCAAATAACGGTGTAATAATAATAATAATATAAATATTGCCCAGTAAAATGAATTAATCAGACGTTGACCTTAGTCAGCATCATGAGAAGCCTTTTTAAACCATATTATGGGATCCTCATTAACTTAATGGACCCATAGTTTCAAACCAAAATTAATACCCCCTCTTAACAATACAAACCGAGTTAATATGAAGATTTCTTTAAAAAAATAGATGCGTAATAACAAAAATAAAAAATGATACGATAACACACAATGAATGTTGACATCAATAGGGAAAATTTAGGGTATGACAGTTGTCCCTATTTAATTACTCTTCGATTGAATAGTGCGAGAATACGCAGGTCTCGCACGTTTGAATAAGAAGTTTATTAAATAATGGAAGACCCCCAAAATTTGTCCGAAAGATTATAAAGATACACTGTACAGCGTTTCCAAGAGTATGAAGAATAGGCATAGACGACGATATGTCAACTTACCAAATTTTGAACAAAGAGTTTAGATTCGACTTAGATATGATGATGCAGATAAATCGTTAGTACCTAAAAGAGATCGTAGATTTTTCGCGTATTCACCGTAACCTAGGAGATAACTAGTAAAAGTTTGAAAATTTACTTACTAATGCTTCGAGACTAACATAGTAAGCTTAAGACGTAGATTTTGTCCATTCATCACAAGCTATGGGATGAATAACACAATGAATTATACTGCAGATTTCATATGTTTATTACAACCTAGAGAATAAATAATACGAGGGTGAACTTGTGCATTTATCATGACGTAGAGGATAAATGACACGAGTATAGGCTTATATATTCATCACGACCTAGAAAATGAATAGTATAACCTTGGAAATTCACATATCTATCACAACCTAGGGGATAGATAATTGAAAAATCATGTGTGTTTATCATGACCTAGAGGATAAACGACACGAAGATAGACTTATGTATTTGATATGACCTAGAGAATGAATAACATAAAATCTGATAATTCACACACCTACCACGACCTAGAGGATAGATGATTGAAGAAGTTTATGCGTTTATCACGACCTAGAGGATAAACGACACATGGGTAGTGTGATACGGTGGGAGAAATGACTTTGTGGTTTTACGTTTGTGTTTGCAAATGTTTTGGTTTAGCAAGAGTCGCCACCGACTTTTTATTTTATCCAAAGGAAAGGTCAAAAAGCACAGGAAAGACCTTTGAGATGTTTTCTTGGGTTCGGGGGGTAGATTATGAAAAGGGAAGGTGCTAGCACCCTTTTCATCCATGGTTATCCATGGGCTCTTAGTTACTTGTTTAGATCACTTGCTTTTGCTTTTCAATTGTTTGAAATGGTGCTTTGTGTGTGGTTTTTTGAAAATGCTTTGAAAAGAGGCCATCGTTGTGGCAACCTTTGTAATGATTCTTGTTTGAATATATACAAAGGTGTTTGTCTTTTTGAAAAGATATTTCAATGTTTTGAAAGTTTGATTTGGGAAATGTTTTGAAATTGTGTTGTGATGTGTGTTTGAAAACAGCAAGGATGTTTTGTAAGTTTTGATCAAGTAACTAAGAGTCGTCTACCCTATTTTACTCAAAGATCTTTTCTATATGTTTTTAACCCTTTTTGACAGTGTTGTTTTACCATTGCATTTGGTAAACAACCTTGTATTAGGATGTTAAACGGGACAGGCGCGGGTCATCGCATACAATCATTGAAAGCAACTTGTGAGACACTCTAGCAATTTTGTAAGAGACAAGATCGTTTTATCGAAGGCAACATCGAGGGTCATTGAGGGACTACGATCTTTGTTTATCGAAGGGGCATTTTCTAGAGCGTCTCATATTCGAGGGACATGATTGCATTTCCGAGGCAACAAGCGAGGTTACCCTAGAGGTGCAAGTGTGCATTGTGTTTGTCATTTTCATGCATTTAGGTCTTGTATTAGGTCATCTAGCGATTGATTTTGGATTTTCGCATACAAACTCTAATCTCTAATCATGGCATATTTGAAAGCATAAAGTGCGAGAATTAAAAGTCTAAGCTATTACAAAAATATCCGGGGATGGGGGTACAAATTATTACAAATGGGGATGAATCTCACAAGGATAACAATGTCCAAATATCAAGTGTTACAACCAAATGGAATTGTTGCAATTCAAAGTAAAGCCATAACAAATTATAAAATAAAAGAAAATCAATCAATTATGAAATGCATGTATTTGTTAAAACAAAGATAAATAAACTCTATTCTAAAAAAAAATTAAGAATTATTATTATTATTCTTTGTATGTGTTTTTTATTAGTTATGTAAATAAAAGTCTAAAGAAAACAAAGTTAATTAAAATGAAAATCTTTATTATTTGGTGTTTTCTTGTTAAATGTAAGGAAAATAATAAAAGAAAAAATGATTAAAACTAATTAAAAAAAATCAAAATTATTTTAAATATTATTAATGTTATTATTAACAAAAGAAAAGAAAATAAGTTAATTTAAATGAATTAATTAAGAAAAGTATTTGCTTAAACAAAAGAAAAGAAATTAAAAAAAAGAAGGATGGGCTTATGGCATTTGTGAATTGGGCCCAAAACAAAAACTAAAGAAGAACAAAGGGGTCAGAATGGAAAAATGGGGGGTGTGAACCAGCAGGGTTACGGGCTTAAGCATGTTTGGGGCGGACAGGCCCATCTCACAAGTTTTGTAACATTTTTTGGTTGGGGTCTCAGAATTTTGTGAACAATTTAGGGTTTGGGTAAAGTTAGGGTTCGTGTGTTTTACAGCGGTACCACTCTCTCTCTCTCTCTCTCTCTCTCTCTCTCTCTCTCTCTCTCTCTCTCTCTCTCTCTCTCTCTCTCTCTCTCTCGCGCGCGCGCTTCTTCTCTTCATATTTCTTAGCGCGATTCTGATCTCCCTCTAAACCTAAGCCACCAGAGCGCCACCCCCCCATTCTCTATCCTCTTCCTAACATACAAAGGCCTTGGTTGCAAAAAGGTATGGTTCGCTTCTTGATTAGCATTTTACAGTTTCGTTGTTTAATTCGCATGCTTGACTTTACAGTTTCGTTTTTTAATCTTTGGTGTTTACATGCCTGTGATGCAGCAAAGAGGGTTTGAGAAAAGACGTACCTTGGGGATTTTCGGGAAAAAAATGGAGAGGAAAGGTGAGATGGAGCTGGTGGTGCTTCCTTGGTGGCTTAGAGGCGGAGGAGGGAAGAAATGATGGTGGCCAAGTGCTTGTGGCATCTCTTTTCGCCCCTTTTGAACCTTGAGTGATGATTTGTGATAGCTTCTGACTTGAACTTGTTTTGATTATTTCACTTCTGAAACTTTGATTTCTCTTTCCCTCTCTCTTTGAATGTTGATGTTGATGATGAAATGTTTCTGAAATTGGAAATGTTGATGATGATTGCTTGTTCTGAAACTGATTTGTTGATGTTGCTTCTGGAACTCTTTTCCTTTCTCTTGGAGTTTGAATGTTGATGATGATAATGGTTTCTGAAACTTGTTTTTTTGTTGTTGCTTCTGGAACTCTTTTCCTCTCTTCTGAATGTTGATGTTGATGATGAAATATTTCTGAAACTTATTGCTATATCTGAAACTTTTGATTTTTGTTGGTTTTTTTTTAATGTTGATGATGAGTACAGTTCTGAAACTTTGTTTGTTTGTTGTTGTTGGATGATTTACAATGATGATGATTCTGAGACTTTTGGTATGTTTTAGTTTGAACTTGTTTGATGATGTGAACAGGCTTGTGAGTGTTTTGGTGGTTGTTCTGCAACTGGTTATGTTGGTAGCTTTTGTTTGGCCATTGATCGTTACAGTTTATTTGTAGTTTGGTAGTAACAGGTTTGGGAGTTTTGTTGTTTGTTTTTCTGGTTTACAGTTTCGCTATGCAGTTTGGCCAACTTAGAACTGCTCACAGGTTTTGGACTTTGTGGTTTCAGGCTGTGCAGTTTGGTTAGGCTATTGTTGCAGCTTGTGCAGCTTTGCAATGGTTTTGTGTTGCTGTTGTGTGAAACTGTTATGCTTGGCTATGCAGGTTTACAGTTTGGTTCTTGGCTAGGCAGTTTGGGTTTGTTTGTGTATGTTTTTTCTGTTTGGTTCTGTAGTTTGGCAAGCTTGCAGGTTGTGTGATTTGTTTACACAAGGTTTTGGTTGTTGTTTGAGTTTTACAACAGGTTTTTTTTGATGTTGTGCTGTTTGGAGAGTTGTGTGTTCTGTAGGATGTTGGCTTTGGGTTTTTGTAGTGCTGTTGGTATATTTTTCAGCTTGGTTTCTTGTTCAAAGGTTTAACAGGTTTTTTTAACTTCTGTCCTTTGGCTTGGCTTGCAGTTTTGTTTTATAACAGCCCTTTCTACTTTTGGTTAGCAGGCTGGGACTTATGGTTTGTGTTTGAAACTGCTGGGCTTTTTCTTCTTGCTGTTTTTATGGTATTATTTCTTGATCCATTTTTTAGCCAACTGTACAAATACTAAAAAGGTGCTCCCTTTTCTCTCTTTCTCTCTCAATGACAAAACAAATTTGCTTTTTGTCTTTTTTTATTTTTTGAAAAGTTTTCCCTTTGACTGGAAAATGATGAAAAGCTGTGACAAGTTTTGACTTGTGATTTTGGATTACCTCTTGCCTTTTACTGCCATCCTGCTGCATTTTACTGCTATCATACCGCATTGCTACATTTGTACAGTTTGCATCCAATTTGTTTTGTAACTCAGTTTGGGCAATTTTTTTTGTAGCTCAGTTTGGCACCTTGCTTGTGCTATTTGTTACAGCAGGTTCCTGTCATGTAATGCATTGTAATGTTGTTATGTTTCAGTTTGCCTACTTTGTTTTGTAATGCAGCTTGACAGTTTGGCCTATGCTTGGCACCTTGCTTGTGCTGTTTGTAGAGTTTGGCGCCTGTTGCATTTTGAATAATTTTTGCTTTGTTTGCATTCTTCTTTTGCACTTTTACTTTTCTCTTTGTGAACCAAGAAGAGCAATCTTCTTGTGATTTGCAAAGAGAAAAATAAAACGTGATGAAAAATAGCACTCTGATTCCAGACGGCAAATTTTAATGATGAACAATTTCCCTTTTTTTTTCTATTTGAAAATTAACTGTACTAATCCTCTTTTCTTTTATCTTTTTCATGTGAGCACAAATTGGACGGTGACAAAGCAGAAGAAGCCGGAGACTTTAAGCATGGGAGCGATGGAGCTTAGGCTTATATTAGATTTTCCATTTATTGTAATCATTTTTTTTAAATACTATAAGTTGTAAAACATACAGTATTCAAATAATAAATTATTTTTGTATCAATCATCTGAAAAATCTTTATGAGGCAAACTGATATCCAATAAAATCTTTTACTGTCCAATAATCTTGCCATTCTTTCTTCAAGTCTTTACTTATTCCTTTAAGATTCTCAGATCAAAATAATTGAAATTGCATTCCAACAATTTTACTACAGATAACTTAAACTTTAAGTAATCCAATAACTTTGCAATCTCGTAACCTTGCAACAACATTCCAATCAAAATATGCATCATTCCAAAAAACAAGCAAACATGAATTCCATTAATAAGCAAACGTTTTAACAGACGCACATTGTCTGGTTAACCTGGATCAGACAAAACCTGAATATTTCAGATGACCATCTCAGCTCCTATCTCTTATCCCAGATAAACAAACCTTGAGAACAAACAACAATCTTTCAGTAGGCTTAAAAAAAGTGTGAAAACATGTGACAGTTAATTGAATTTCTGAGAATTCAGTTTCTCCTGAGAAATGCGAGAGAAAACCCTAATTCTTGATTTACTGCCAGAGAAATGTCTGTTTGATCGATTCCTGAGCAAATATTGAAAATCTGAGAAAACCCTAGGATTGTGATTTTCTTGTGAAAAAGGGAGGGCAAATTTTGGGGTACAACAGGTAGTCTTACGTATTTACCATGACCTAGAGGATAAATAATGTAATCCTGAAAATTCGCATACCTACCACAACCTAGAGAATAGATATTTGAAGAGTGCTTTGGTAATCAAATCGTAGATAACTAGACCAAAGATAAGATCGGAGTTTACCGGTTGTGTCTGTTCTCAACCAAGGTACTTGTTTGTTTTGTGGACCAAATGATCCAATGATGAGCCCCAAGAAAGCTCGTGTTTTAACCAAAAAATTATTTGAAAAATGCCATGTACAACGTATATGCATAATGTCTAAGATTGATATGGAACCCCAAGATGTATATGCACCGAGTATTTTATATATGCCCCAAATGTACATGTGTATATGCCCCAAATGTTTGTGTATGCACCTAAATGTTTGTATATGTCCAAAATGCTTGTTGATATGCACCAAATACTTGTGTATGCCCCAAATGTTTATATATATGTACCAAATGCTTGTTGTGAATTTTTTTTTATGTTCTCTCCTTTTAAACCATTGGTTTTATGTTAACAACTCTCTAATGTTGTATGGTGCGTCGTCGTGGTATTTTGAATTGATTTGAACAACATGAATGGTGTAAGAATGATTTTGATATTTGTATCGCAGGTGCAGGCGCGAACGTAGTTGCAGACGTAGGCGTGGATATGGCTATGATTGCAGGCGTGGATGTAGACGTGGATTTTCTTTCGATGTTTTTATAACCAAAGTGCTTTTTCGATGTTTTATCCAACACTTTCATTTATTTGTCAAATCTCCAAAATGGTTTCAAAGCAGTGTTCACAAGAAATAATCGTAGTATTTGCAAACAAGTCCAAAAAGGCAAAAACACAACTGAAAGATTAAAAAATAACCACTACTGCTGTAATTACAGGATGCAATTCCTTAAAAGAGGTAATAACAAATTTTTTTTGACAAAAATTGAAAATGGCAACGAAAATTATAATCTCTACTGCTGTTTCTCCAATGTCCTTTTGATAACTCCAATCTCCACTACTTCTATGTCATATGATTTGTATTAATCCCTCTCTTTCATGGTCATAGTCGTGGTTCTTGGATCGCATTCTATTTGTTCTTTATTTTGAGTAAGATCCCTAACTTTTTCCTGGATCGCCCTTTTGGGTTTTCAATCCACCGTGATAAATTTTTTTGTGTACGTCCCTAATTTTTGCTTGGATCTCCCTTTAGGGTTTTCAATCCACCGAGACTCTCCTTTTTGAACAAGTTTCCCATTTAGAGTTCGAACTTAGCGAGCTTTTCATACATAGTATTTTTGACTACGTCTGAATTTGTTAGATGTGGCAATTCTTCCCCATCCATTATTGCGAGGATAAGACCACCACCCTTGGACACAATTTTTTCCATATACGGACCTTCGTAATTGGGTGTCTATTTACCACGTGAATCAAGGCGAGGTATTAGAATCTTTTTTAGCACCAAATCTCCTTCTTTGAACACTCGAGGAAGAACCTTCTTGTCAAATGCTTTCTTCATCCGCTTTTGGTATAGATGACTGTGGCATAAAGTTGTTAAGCATTTTTTTCAATGTGGTTGAGATGATCAATGAATACCCAATAATTTACCTGGCCTGACACCAAATGTACATTTGTTTGGATTCAGTCTCAGTTTGAACTTTCGTAGAAGTTTGAATAATTTCTGCAAGTGTATTGTGTGATCCTCCTCCGTATGGGATTTGGCAATCATATCATCCACGTATACCTCAACTTCTTTGTGGATCATATCATGAAATGATTTGACCATAGCTCATAGATAAGTTGCTCATGCATTCTTTATACCAAAAAGCATCACCTTGTAATAGAAAGTGCCCCAAGGAGTCATTAAAGTAGTCTTTTCCATATCCTCGAGTGCCATTTTGAGTTGATTATAACTTTAGAAACCATCCATAAATGAATATATTGAAGCTTGAGATGTATTATCCACCAAAACATTTGTGATGTAAGGGGAAATCGTCTTTGGGACTTGCTTTGTTCAGATCTTGATAATCTACACACATGTGTACTTTGCCGTCCTTTTTGGGCACTAACACGATGTTAGCTATCCAAGGTGGATAATCTAGCACCGCTAAGAACCCTGTATCGAATTGTTTAAGGAATTCTTCTCAAATCTTTCTAGACATGTCTAGACGAGCTCTTCTGAGCTTCTGTCTAACTGGAGAACAACCTTCCTTAAGAGTTAGTCTATGCACCACAATATCTGTATCCAATCCCGGCATGTCTCTGTAAGACTAGTCAAACATATCCACATATTCATGTAATAGCTTGATCAATCTTCCTTTGATGCTTCTCTCCAACGTTGCCCCTAGCTTGATCTCTTTTGGATCTTCCTCTGTGCCAAGATTAATGGTCTCAATAGATTCTTGGCATGGTTGTATATTGTCAGCTTTTTGCTCTATCTCCCTTGCCAATTCTTTGGAGAGTTCAAGATCTTCATCATCTTCCTCTTCTGCTTGGTTAATGGGTGCATCAAAATTATATCAGATAATAGCAGTAACATTACCAGTGGTTTTAGGCATGGATCTGCACATTTATCATGTTTTGGTGCAATTTTAGTATCTGAATTTTGGAAAATGCATATGAAGAAAAGTATTACCATTTTTAAATATAAGAAATAAATGCAAGAGAAAGACGGGGATCTTAATTTAATGCGAAACATAACTTTTTATTAGTTGTGAATACTGTTTGAAGCAAATTGGGGACCCTTACAAGCTACCCCCATTCCTCGGGGTTGGCATAGGTTCTTTTTAAAACAAGAAAAATTACTTTGGAAAGAAAAAGATCTATGGAATCTCCACGGCTGTCCAATTCTTTAGTTCTTCGCCTGGAGCACACTCACGGATGAAGTCAGATGCTCTTTTGGTGTTTCTCTTGATAGATATCACCGCCACTTGTCAACCATATTTTGTTCCTTTGTCGATGAAGGTTTCCTGGATAGGAAGAAACCGCGCCTTGCCTTTCAGGGTAGCCTTTGATGATTCATAGCCCAAACCAAAACGATTATTTTTCTCGGGTATATCCACAAGTTTACCACAACCTTTTGAGGTTTCATCTTCCACATCTGTTTGCAAGTCTCTCCATGAAATCACAATAGATTTCTTGATTTTCTCCACTGGTAGTGTTACCATTGAAGAAACTTCTAAGACTTGAAATGATGTTGCTCTACAGTCTTCATCTACACTGATATTTCAGTAGAACTCCATGTGACTTACAAACATGTCTTCTTCACCGTCGATTTTAACCAATCTTCCCTCGACGAAGAACTTCAATTTCTGATGTAGGGTTAAAGTAACAACACCTTCTACATATATCCAAGGTTGTCCGAGAAAACACATATACACTGGTTCTATATCCATTACTTGGAAAGTGATATAAAACATTGTGGGCCGATATTAACAGGAATATCCACTTCTCCAAATATTGTAATTTGGGAACCATCAAAAGCTTTGACTATTGTAGAACTTGGCCATATAACAACACCATTTAGGGTTAACTTCATCAAGCTGGATTTTGGCAACACATTGAGGGCAAAACCAGTATCGGTATGCACCCTGGAAAGACTTGTAGTACCTATCTGAATAGAAATGTGCAACGCCATGTTGTAAGCTCTACCTTTTGGAGGCAAATCACTGTCATTAAACCTAGATATGATCCGGATGTCAGATTTGCTACAACATTATCAAACTGGTTCACTGTAATCTCTTCCGTAACATGAGCAGAACTTAAAACCTTCATTAGAGAGATCGATGAACTTCTGAGTTGAGGAGCAACGAGTGTATTGAAATCTTGGTCGGGGTTTGGTGTAGCTGATCCACCACCCTATAATCACTCTTCTTGATTATTTTCAGGAATTCTTCTGCCTCTTGGTCAATAAAATTCTTACTTGGAGGTTCTCGCTCTTGATTTTCCTCCACCATATTTTTCCCCTTATCCTTAATTATAACATCATTTTTCTTCAGTGGTTTGGGACCTTAGATTCGACAACTACGTGTCATGCCCCCTGTTCCCACTATATTTGTGATTGAAGGTTCTTAACTTGTTGATGGATCACATTATTGCTTTAAACCATTGACATAAACAGTAGAATCATAACTCCACGATATTGTTTTGTTACTTTCTTAAAGGGTAGGGGATGGCCCCTAAATCACTATTGTAGTCTTTGGGACTATTGGAATTCTCAAAGTCTGGCATGGTTTCACCACTGGTGCTTATGTTGACTCTCCCCATGGAATCACAAGAGTCTTTTTATTAAGGTTTGGCCCTTGGCATGGAATTACTAATGACTTCTTCGTAGTTCCATCAACCGAATCTACATATTCTTCTTTAGGGTATTGCTCGAATTGGACTATCCCCTGATCCACCAATTTCTGTAACATCTTCTAAAAAGATTCATTATGTTCCAAGCGGAACCCACACTCCAATAAATATTCCTTCAAAAGGTTTATCGGTGCCTTTACTTGTATGGATGCCCCAAAGTCATTGACCACTTCAATTGCATTTACCGCTGGTCCACCATGAGGAGGCATGATATTTGTCTTGATGTTTGGTTTGTTAAAAGTAATATCATGAGAATCCAACAAATCTTGAACCTTATGTTCGAAGGCCCAACATTTTTTTATAGTATGCGCTGGAGAGTTGGCATGATACTCGCACCTGGAATTTGCATCGTACTTTGGTGGGAGTGCCCCAATTGGAGGAGCTAGAGGCTTTATCTCTACCAAAGATGCCTTGATTAAGTGTTGTAATAATTGACTATGCGGCATGGGGTGAGGATCAAATCTTCTCGGAGGCCTTTCAAACCTGTTCTGTTGTTGTTCTCGTGGAATTATCAATGGTTGTTGTGTTCTTGGATTTGATTCTATAACATTGATTTCTCCTTCCTTCTTTTTTGAGAAGTTAGGAACATGTCTTTTTGGATTATAAGGGGTAATAGATGATGCCCCTTGTTCTTACCGCTCTTTATACCTTATTCGATCCTTTCACTAATAGTCACCAAATCAAAGAATCCGAAAGAGACGGTTCCTACCATCTTATCATAATACAATCCTTGTAAAGTGCCCATGAACATATCAACTAGTTATTTCTCCAAGAGTGGTGGTTGTACACGGGCTGCCATTTCTCTCAACCTTTGAGCATACTTCTTTAAAGACTCCTCCTTCTTCTGATACAAGTTTTGGAGTTGCATGTGGTTAGGTGCCATGTCCAAGTTGTACTTATAATATCTCAAGAAAGCATTGGCAAGATCTGCCCATGTCTGGATATGAATTTGTTCCAATTCCATGTACCAATCTAAGGATGCCCCACTCAAACTATCTTAGAAGCAATGGATCATCAGCTTATGGTCTTGAGCATATGCATGCATCTTTCTACAATACATGCGTAAAGGGTTCCTCGGACATGTGAGCCCCTTATATTTTCCAAAGTCAGGTACTTTAAGTTTTGGAGGGATTACCACATCCAGTACTAGACCTATTTCGAGAGTGTCGACATTGAAAGCATCGTAACCCTCTACAAACTTCAACCTTTCTTCAAAAGCCTTGTACTGGTTAAGTGCCAAGGGATTCTCAACAACCTTAGGTTGATGTGTCTGAGTAGCACCCTCCAAATCAAGGTCTCCATATTGTAGATCTGAGTAGTTATCTGTATTATTGATCGGGATTTGCGAAGTATGGGATGCCCTTACCTTTGGTGAAGGTGGGACAAACCCTTCAATATCAGTTTCTCTGACCTCTTATTGTGCTATATAAGACTTTTGAGGTCCTAACTCTTGTTCTCTTATTGGTTGGTGACCGCTTAATGCACCAATAGTCTGGGCTACTTCTTCAAAGGCTACCCTAAGAATTTATTCTTGTCTTTCAATGATGTTCTTCAAGGCTAGAAAAACTCAGCTCATATCTCCCTTCATCGAGTCGATGTTACCTTTTATCTGCTCCAAATCTTCCTTGAATGCGGCTTGATTTTCCTCGATATGTTCCATCACTTTCTTTTGATGGGCCCATGTTTGATATGGCGTTCGGAGAGGTGGTGTTTTCTTACCAATGATTTAACTGGAGAAGGTTTTTTTGAAAAATGATAAAAAAAAATTATATGAAATGTGAAATGATGCGATGTTTGCGAATGCATGGATGCATGTGAATATGTTAAAGTTTCGTTTTTGAATGTCTTAGTCACTTGGATTTTCCATATATATATATATATATATATATATATATATATATATATATATATATATATATATATATATATATATATATATATATATATATATATATATATATATATATATATATATATATATATATATATATATATATATATATATATATATATATATATATATATATATATATATATATATATATATATATATATATATATATATATATATATATATATATATATATATATATATATATATATATATATATATATATATATATATATATATATATATATATATATATATATATATATATATATATATATATATATATATATTTTTTTTTTTTTTTTTTTGGTTTTGCTTTTTTTTATTGGCGAGAGTCTTAAAAATGAATACCCAAATGAGATATGGAAACAAAACTTTTATTGAAATAATAATTGTCCTCAAAATGGAAATACAATTCAGATGTTGAAAAATATTCAAACCAAAACATTAACTTGCTAAAATAAATAAAAAGGGAAACAAAATCTTCGAAGCTGCTGCTCTGAAGCCATCCACCATTATCCTACGAAGCTTAAGGAAGTCTTCAACATATTTCGGGGAAGGGACCGTCACATTTTTCGCATCTCTTAGACTTATAGGAATGATCTCAATGAGATTGTTGGCTAAGAAGGCGAGTTTTGCATGCTTGTCTTTGTAGAAATGATATTCTTGGTAGAGGTCCAGAATTATCTTATGATTATCCTCTCCTACTTTGGTGATCTTTGTATATTGCTCTTCCCAATATAATTTTTCAGCCCTCATCTCCGTATAGAGTTTCCTTTGTATAAGGAAATTCTTTAGGGGGTCTTCTAACTCAAGACAAACTTGCTCGTATTCATCAGTCTTTTGGGCGAGAAGTCTTTCTGCTCTCATCCTCTTGAGACGTTCCCCTACATCCGATTCTTAGATATCTTGGAGCCTCACAGTAAGATACTTCATTTTCTATTCTTGATCTAAAGAAGCTTGTGCCAAACATTGAATTTGAACCCTCAAATTTTCTTCCATCTCCTTTTTGTCTTGCATTGCCTTTTCATACCACCTACTTAGCCTCCCAATTTCGCTAGCAGCATCCTCTAAACAATGATCATGGGAATCCATGTTAAAGGTAGTACTCAATAACCCTTCAGTTGATCGTTTTCGCTTAAGACTCCTTTCCGAATGCTTCATGGTCTTTCCGAATTTATTGATATTTGGAATCAAGTTCATATTGCATTTGTCTTTTCTCCTTAGCTAAGTTATGAAGGCGAAGCTCCAATTCTTCTTTCTCCTTTTGAGCTTGATTCAAAGCTTTTCTCAAGTTGTCTGTTTCTTCTAAGGACATAGGAAGAGGATCTGAGACATATTGCTTGTACTCATGATCAATGTCAAATGGTAACTTAACAACTTGCACCCTATCCAAAACCCATCGAGTGTGAGGTTCTTTCGCCACAACATTCTTCCTTTCAATTATATTTTATTAACCTTATTCTAAGATCAGATGATCTTGTTGAGCAACTCTCAATCGTTTTTGCCCATGCCATGAATGATTAATTGTTGAAGTTGTTCATCGGAGGGTTTATCCTCCAAAGGGTTCCCTAGTTGTCGTAAAGCCAAGGTAGGGTTGTAATTGATGCAACCACGTGACCCAATCAACCGAACATTCGGAAAATCTCCGCAATTGTAAATGATATCTCCAATGTCTAGCTTTCTTGCATACCACAACACAGAATCTGCAGTAAGAGACCTTAATTTTTGAGGCCACTCATATCTTGTCAGATTTAGAACCATGTAGTCTTCTTTATATAGGTGAGTCATAAAGCAAGAATATAAGAGCGGAATAAAATAGTTTAGAGTACCCCCTATTCGTAATGAGTGTGAAGAGCATAGTAAATATCAGCAAGTAAAGCAGGAGTTGGGTCTGTATTCAAAGCTTTTGCGCCCCAAAATACACTAATACTTGCAGAGTCAATATAGTCCAAAGTCTGTGGAAACAGAATTACACCAAAGACAAGTAGCCCTAAACAATCAACACAAGAATCCTATTCTTTGTTATTGGCAAAAGAAAGGGCTTTAGCTTCCAAATAGTATCTCTTAATCCCTTGTACAACACCTTTTTTTTGTAATTAAGTGAAAATTCAGGATATGGGATCTCTAAACCATTTGCTAAGTCTTTAATGTCAATAGTCTGTCCAATTCCCACATAAGCTTTTTCCTTAGAAAAATTCAAGAGTCTATCAAATTCTTCCAAAGTAGGCGCTAGCTGAAAGTCTTGGAAGGTAAATCACCTCAATGGAGGGTCGTAGAACTGAACCAAGGAAGAAATGACATCTAAATGTACATCCACTTTTGTCAACTCAAGGGTATCCCCATAACGGCGAGTAAACATCTTCAAAGCTCTTTCAGACAGTTTCTCTTTGATGGTCTTGATCTTTGTCATATCTGGCTTGATGGTACTAACATAGATAAGTTGTTTCCCGATGGTATTCATTTTTAAGACACTTCACTAAAAAACTTCTATTATTTTTTTAATCCCGTGAATAAGAAATCCAAAAGAGTGGAAAATAAGGAATATATGAAATGCAAGATGTATGAATGCATGATTGGGCGACATAGTAACAAGAATTCATGAAAGGTGTCCTTAGTTGGTAGGCTCCTAGTTTTGGCCTATGAGTATTCCACCCTTCCCATAAGGTGGTTTCCTTAAGGGGATCATGTATAACACTAGAGGAAAAGGCACAAGGGTCTCCCTTAAGTGGAGCCTCTTTGTAAACCGGAACTTTCGTTTCTAAGGTCATGAAAGGTCTCACCATGAGTTTTTAGTTTAGAGTTTTTTTATAAAAAGTCATAAGTTTCATTCCAAAGTCCTACCCCCCAAGAGGATACCTCTTGATACATATTTATTTCTTGTAATTCCACTGACTCTAGGCGAAGTCATCACAAAAACTCATAGGGATGATATATCCTCTTGGCCAATAGACGAGCCTTCTTTCTAAGGTTTTGAAAACATTTCTTTTGAAATTAAATTCCGCCAACAAATAAAAATAACAATGGTAATAGTATAACAATAGGTAAATAGACAAAAATAAACAAATAAAATAAATAAATAAAGAAAACATTGAAAACACCAAAAACCCAAACAAAACCCTAAACCTAAGAGGAAAGCTTCTAAACCTTAGGGTTGAGTCCCCATTAGAGTCACTAGCTGTTGTAACCGATTTTAAAATGAGAGTCACCACCATTAATTTTTATCCTAGGGAAGGGAATAGAACAGATAACCCTAATTTGGTCAAATATTCTAAGTTGTTGACTCGTTTTAGACAAAGGGAAGGTGTTAGGCACCTATCACCTACCTTGTTCACAAGGATACTAGGGTTTAGATTTAGGATTTAGGAAACATGATTTTAATTTTAATTAGGGGAACTTGCCACCATTTTTAATCGTATGCCTACATATCCTTTTAGGAGGAATCAGAGTCCCAATTCGTAGTTCGTAGTTATTGGTTGGTGTTTTTTATGGATTATGAAAATATCTCGAATTCTCCTTGAACCAAGTGTGAGTTTGTAAATCGCAGAGTTGTTAGGCGAAGTTCGCAGTTAATAAGAAATATCTCTATAATCCTTTTTGAAATGATATCTTGAATTTATTAAGTTAGTAGAAAATTGTTAATAATTTGATTGGTTAGATATTTTTGGATATAATATTTAATATGAGAAAATATCTTTTTAATACATGAGAAAAATAATTTTAATGCAATTAAAATATTTAAATGAATTAGTATTTTAAAAAAAAATATTTGAATTAAAAAAAATAAATTTAGAATTTATTATAAATATATTAATTGAAAATTATAATTATAATAAAGTAAAATAGAAAAATATAAATAAATGAATAAAATTAAAAATAATAAATTAATTTTAATTATAAAATGCAGGGTGTGTAAAAATAGTTTGACTAGTAAAAGGTTGGGGTATGAATAGTAGGGCCCTAAATCCAGATATAGGATTTAGGCCCAAGACGCAGGGGGCACCGTTTTACAACAACCTAGTAAAATTAGGGGTGCAGGAATTAAGGAGCCTAAGTTTAGATATTAGATTTAGTACATTAGTGCAGGAGGTGCAAGTTTGTACGCAGTAGCAAAACTGGGGGGTTGGTTTAGAAAAGGCCTAAGTTCAGATATTGAACTAGGCCTAATAGCACAAGAGGTGAGAATTACAGTTGATGTTGTAATACAGGGGGTGTGTTTGGAACGTTGGCCCAAAACAAATGTTGATCCGTTGGACAAAGTGTGTGTGAGTATTGAGAGTTATGGTGGGCGCGCGCGTTAGGAACATCACATGATGATCCAAGGGGTAGGGGATTAAGGTGCACGATAGGAGTGGCACACTGGAACAAATGATGATTATAAAAACATGTTTCTGGGCTTGAGGCCCATTTTTCTCTTCTTTCTCTCTCTCTCTTCACCAAAATAAAAAACAATCGTGGAGGTTAGAGAGATAAGCTCCAGCTTCTCTCTAGATTTTCGTGACCGGAAATAGCCCCCGCCTTAGGCGCCACTGGTTGGAAATCTCTTCCACCGGCGGCTGCACCAAGGCGCCACCATCTTCATACCCAACCACAACTTGGGTTCATATGAACCCTAAGAACCCTAAGGGTTCATGAAGAAACCTAACCCAAACCAAACCCATAAACTACAATCGTTAGAACCCTAACCCTGATGAACTCTAACCCTAGAGTTTTTCATAAGAACCTTAAACATAACCCTAGAACAAAACCCAGAAACCCTTATTCCAATCGAAATCCAAAAAACAACATTCAATCAACAACCACAAATTTAAACCAAGCTAAGTGTTAGGCTTACCTTTCCGCAACGATTCTTCTTGTATTCGTCCCCTTCTGGTTCTTCGATTCTCCTTTCTAATCTCATTCTCTTTCTTTTCTGTTTGACATGTATGTGAGATGATGGTTCATGATGGTGGCGATGTCTTGAAGCACAGATCTTGGGTTTCAGAAATTGAAACCCAAATCTCAAGAAGACGGTTGACTCGCAGATTCTGCTTCTTCTCTGTTATAATTTCTTCTCCTAAAATTTATTTCCCTTTTAAATTTTAGCATTAGGGTTTATATAGGTTTAGGAATTAGACATATTAGAAAGTTTTATTTGATTGCTGTTGCTTTTTGTTGATTTTCGTTAGAAATTAGAAAATAGGAAAGATTCTGTTTGTAATATCTGATTCGTTTGATTGTAAAAAAACTTGCAATTTGTGATTTGATTATACAAAGTTTTGATTTTGTAATGTATTTGGACAATAACTTGTATAAAGATTCAAAATCAATAAAAGATCAGATTTGCAATCTATTTTAGTCTTAATTTGATTCAAAACAAACTCTGGATATGGGCTCTTGAAACTAGCTTAGGGAACAAGAATTAATCAGGGCGCAATTGGATAAAGGGTTTAAAACCCTAATGTTGACTTTAGTCAATCCTAAATAAAAGAAATAAAAAAAAGTTAAAAAATAATAATAACAACGGAAAGCTATTAAATAACGGCACAACAATAATAGTAAAATAAATATTGCCCACTAAAATGAATTAATCAGACGTTGATCTTAGCCAACATCACAAGAAGCCTTTTTGAACCATATAATAGGCTTCTCACCAGCTTAATAGGCCCGTAGTTTCAAACCAAAATTAATACCCCCTCTCGACAAAAATACACCCCTTCTCAAAAAAGCATGATCTTTAGAATATCATTCTATAGAAACCAAGTTAATATCAAGATTTTAAAAAAAAAATAGATGTATAGTAACAAAAATAAAAAATGATACAATAACACACAATGATTGTTAACATCAATAGGGAAAATTTGGGGTATGACACATACTACCATTGTTTTCACCCTTTTGGAATATTGAATTCTTGGAATTTTGGACTTTCTTCCACAAAAATTCTTAAAGTTCCATTTAATTTTGTTCATGGGCCACTTTCCCTTTGCCTTTTCGTCTCTCTCATTGAAACAAGCTTGCAAAGAAATCTTTTCCTTTGCCTTATCAATGTTCCTTTCCTCCATTCTATGCTCATGTGCCTCAAGAGAGATTTGTATCTCCTCTTTTCCCATTGTTATAAGATCCTTCGATTCCTCAATCTCTACGACTATGTTATCAAATCTTACCATCAAAGAACACAAGATTTTTGTGACAACATACTGCTCAGTGATTGTTTCTCCACGTGCTTTTACTTGGTTCATAAACCGAGTAATTCTCGTCATGAAATCATTGATGATCTCCTTCTCATCCATTTGAATTAACTTAAGTTGACGTTTATGAGTTTGTAACCTCACAACCTTCGCCTTGTCAGCCCTCACGTATGCCTTCTCCAAAATTTCCCATGCTTGCTTAGATTATTCATAATCACCAACTTTCTCAAAATTATATGTATTAACGCCTTGATGGATTAAAAACAACGCCTTGCAATCTTTCTTCTTTTTTTCCTTATGTCATGCTCGTTATGCATATGTTGCACCTCCAACAAAAGGATTCACATCGTTCTTGATCACTTCAAGAACACAGTGGTAGCTAAATAACACATTCATTTTCTTGCACCATTTATCGCAATTCTTCATATCAAGGATGAGTAGGTTTGCTGGGATTCTTTCATTGGAGACAAAATTCATGTTGCATATTAGGTGTTCGATGGATCAAACCCAACTCTCATACCGTATGTTAGAACTTGAAACTGCAAGGTTGGTGAAAATCATGTAATTGAGTGTAAAAGGAGAGAGAGAGAGAGAGAGAGAGAGAGAGAGAGAGAGAGAGAGAGAGAGAGAGAGAGAGAGAGAGAGAGAGAGAGAGAGAGAGAGAGAGAGAGAGAGAGAGAATATAATTAAGGGTAAAAATAGGTATTCAACATTTTCATTAAATTGATACCTCAAAGGTATATATACATCAGTATAATTGATTAGGATCTAAGCAACTATTTGAAAAAACAAAAAAATTGAAATGTCTGCCTAAACCCGGGTACAATACCCAATTAATTACATGCATTCTAAAATTAATTCTCAACACAGTCCCAATTACAACAGTTCTAAACAAGACAAATCAATACATTGGTAACCTAGTTACCAAAACATAGTACTCGATTAGAGTATCCAGGTACAACACTTGAATTATGTGATTTTCACAATAATATCCATTCCTCTTCTGGAGACTTTCATTTGATATAAATATCAATTTTTGATACTCTATTAACTTTGTTATGGAGCCTTAGACTCGTGTAGGACAACTTCACATGCTCCTGTATGACATGAACAAGATTATGAGGTATAACATAAATTGGCACACACAGTCTTTGGTTCCTCCATTATGTCGTACCCCAAATTTTCCCTACCTTTATGATCACATTTTCAAGGTTGAAAATGGAAGAAATGTTTTGATTAAAGATGGTCCATAATATCTGATGACCCATTTTTTAAGAATTCAAGTCAACAGAGGGGTGTATCTTAATTCTAGGGAGTGGGTGTTCTAAATTAGAAAGACCCATATACTCATAGGCCCGTTTGCGAAGCATGTTGGCCAATGGCCCATGAGATTCGAATATTAGAAACTATTTCAAAATGAAATTAAGATTTTAATTATTTAAGGCCCATTAAGTTGCTTTGCTATTTTTAGCAAAGAGAGGGAGGTGAAATTTCAAATTGTAAGCCCATTTGAGATGGCCCATCTCGTTTGGTGATTAAATAGCAAAGGGAGGGGTATGATTACGCACTGGGCCCATTTGAAAATCATTTCTGTTTTGTTATTGTTATTAAACTTTTCTATTTATTATAATCTTTTACAAATTATTAAGAGATTTATTATAATTATTTTTTGTTATTAAAAAGATTTTATAAAAGATTTTATTAGACATTTTTTTGTTACAATTATTTTATAAAAAAGATCAGATGTGTTTAAAAATGTATTTTAAAAAAGCCCAAAGTAGGCCCAGTTCGTATCAAAAATAAAATGTTGTTGTAATTATTAGGAAGAAAAAAATTACTGCAATACAGTTTAAGGCCCAAATCCATCTACGCAAGTGCTAGAAAGGAAATGATGTACAATGCGAGGCCCATGTTATTAACATACACTGTTTCAATTAGGGGAAAAAACGCACGTTTTCAATTGGAACTAGTACTGTACAAATCATAATACCAAATCAATTCTTTTATTACAAAGCAAATCTAAATAATACATAAACAACTGTTATTCAAATTTCAGTCCCAATTACATTCAATCAAAGGTACAAATCAACAAAATCAAACTTGAACTAAATCCGTGTATTACAAAATAAATCGATTCTATTAAAAACGAAATCAAATCCGAATCGTATATTACAGAATAAATCAGTTACAGAGAATTTTGAATCCCTAATTTTCTCAAGCTCCTAAATCTAAGCTTGTAACGACTTTTCCTAAAAATCTACAAAACCCTAATTACTACCCTATAAATACTAAAACGAAAAGTACAGAAGAGAGGAAGAAAATTCTTGGCGAAACGGGAACGTAGAAGAAGCTAATATACCAAACTATGTCGTTGAAGATAGAAGAGAAAATGATTAGTGTTTCAATATCTGAAACCCTAATCACGTCGTTGCTCATCCTTCGAATACCGCGGGAGCCATCGCCATCACCGCCTCATAGGGACCTGCAAATAAGAAAGAGAGAAGGGTTAGGGACCGAATCGTTCGAACTTAGAATACAGGATCACGAGGAGGTAAAAGACTCAACTTCTATCTTCTTTTTTGTTCTGTTATTGATTGAAGGGTTATTGGTAGGGTTGAGGCTGTAGCGCCGCCGCGATGATGAATTTTAGGGTTAGGGTTTGAAGAAGAGGGAAAGGTTTTATACTGAACGAGAGGGAGAGAGAACAAAGAGGGCTACTGTAAACAAAAAATGATGTATTAAAAACAAATTTGTGTTATGTTATTATTCTGTACATGCGTGCATACTATAAGTAAAGTGTTCCCTTAAATCCCATCCTTTTGATTATCATCAGATGGTCGTAAGGCCAAGTCTCAATGCAGTTCCATGCACCCTCATGTACGCGATTACACAACTCCCCTTTCAAACGTGCTTTGGGCCTGGCCCATTCGTTTCTACACCACCCCTTTACTCTAATTGCTAAACCCAAGCCAGCGTAACACCCCCTTAAATCCCTCACTATTCACACCCCCACCCTTTTACTTATGAACTTAAAATACACCCCCCTGAAACTAGTTTAATTTTCTAATTTTTTTAATAATTATTATATTTTCTTATTTCTTCCTTTATTTTTTTTAAATATAATTATTATTATTTTTAATGCTTAAATTTTAGTAAAATATTATTATTATTATTACCACCAAATAATTATTTTTCCTTAAAAATCATGTACATATTTTATGATATTGCATTAAATATTTTAATCATCCATTAATTAAGAGCTTTTTCATAACTAATGTAATTAAAATATACTCAACGAATCTTAAATCTCTTTTTCGCAATAAACTAATCTAATAAACAATTTTTCTCAAAAGGGTTCCGAATATATTTTGACTTATCGCGCATTTAGTCCAAAATTCTGCTATCTTTACACCCGGTCAAAATGTGAGGCAATTCAAAATACTTTTGGAATCTATAAAAAACACAAACCCGTATGAACTACGAATTGGGACTCTGATTCCTCATAGGAGGATACATAGGCATACGACTAAAATCGTGGCGAGTTCCCCTAATTAAAATAGAAACACTTTTCCCCTATTAAAAAATTAAAACCCTGTTAAACCTAAACCTAGTATCCTTAAGAATAAGGTAGATGAAATGTTCCTAAGACCTTCCTTTCGTCTAAATAAGTCTGAAACTTAGAATCTTTGTTTTGCGAATTAGGGTTTTCTATTAGATTCCCTTTCTTAGGATAAAAACTAGTAGTGGTGACTCTGATTTTAAATCCAGTTGCAATAGCTGGCGACTCTGCTGGGGAATTTAACCCTAGGTTTATAAGCCTTTCCTTAAGGTTTTAGGTTTTTATTTTTGTGGGTTTTTATTTGATTTATTTTATTTATTTATTCTTTATCTATTTCCTTGTCCATTTATTATTATATTTGGTGTGTGGCGGGATTTAGTTATCAAAACTATTTTCATAATAACCCTTAGAAAGAAGGTTCGTCTATTAGCTTAGGGGGTATATCATCCATGCGAGTTTATGTGACGACTTTGCCTAGAGTCAGTGAAATTCCGTAAAAGGAATACTTATCGAGAAATATCCTCTTTACGAGTAGGACTTTGGAATGCCACCTATGACTTTTTATACAACCCTAACCAAAATCTCATAACGAGACCTTTCACGACTTTGAGACGAAAGTCTCGGTCCGTAAAGAGGCTCCACCTAAGGGAGGCCCTTGTGCCCTTTCTCTCTGGTGTTATTCATGATACTCTTAAGGAAACCACCTTTTGGGAGTGTAGACTAACCGTAAGCCAAAACTAAGAAACCTACCTCATAAGGGTACCTGTCACAAAATCCCGTCACTAAACCCTACATCTATACATTCATACATTTCATACATTCATCATCCGTTTCTTTTTATTTATCTTATTCATAGGGTAAAAAAACAAAAAGCAATAAAATCAGGATTTTGGTGATTATCTTTAAAAATGGATACCAAAGGAAAACAAAATGTCTGCATCAATGCCCTCAAGCCAGGCATATCTGAGATCAAAACCATAAAGGGAAATTATCTGAAAGAGCTCTGAATATGTCGCTCGTTGCTATGGGGATACCCTTGACTTGACCAGAGTAGAGGTTCAACTAGACGTTTTTTCTTCCCTCATTCAGTTCTACGACCCTCCGCTAAGATGCTTCACCTTCCAAGACTTCCAGCTAGCATCGACTCTGAAAGAATTTGACAGAATTATGAACTTTTCTAAAGAAAAGGCCTATGTAGGTATCAGGAAAACTATTGACGTCAAAGTCTTGGCAAAGGGTTTAGGGATCCCTTATCCTGAGTTAGTTCAAAATTACCGAAGAGAAGGCACAATACAAGGAATAAATAGAACATACCTAGAAGCTAAGGCACTTGAGTTTTCTAATTATAAAGAATGGGAGCCTTGTGTCGATTGTTTAGGATTACTTGTGTTTGGAGTAATTTTATTTCCACGAACTGTGGACTATATTGACCCTGCGACCATTAGCATATTTTGGGGTGCAAAAATTTTCAATACGGATCCAACTTCCGCTCTGCTTGTTGACACTTATTACACACTGCATACAATATACAAAAAAAGAAAAGGCACTTTAAATTGTTGAATTCCACTTTTGTATACCTGGTTCATGACCCATCTTTACAAAGAAGATTATATGATTCCGAACTTGACCAAACGCGAGTGGCCTCAGAAATTAAGGTCTCTCACTGCTAATTCGGTATTATGGTGTACAAGGAAGCTGGATATTGGTGACATTAATATTAGCTGCAGGGACTTTACCAATGTTCCATTAATCGGATCTCGGGGCTGCATTAATTATAACCCTACCTTAGCCTTACGACAATTAGGGTATCCTTTGGAAGATAAACATTCAGACGAACAACTCCAACAATTGATCATTCATGACATGTGTAGAAACGACTAAGGGTTGCTCAACAAGTTTATCCGGGCTTGGAATAAGGTTAATAAAAGGAAAGCTGAAAGGAAGAATGCCATAGCAAGGGAATCCTATACTAGATGGGTCTGGGATAGGGTAAAAATTATTAAGCTTCCATTTGATATAGATTCAGAGTACAAGTCAGAGGTCCCAGAGGTCACTCCTATGTCCTTGGAAGAAATCGACGATCTGAAGAGTGACCTACAACAATCTTGGAGGGAAAAGGAAGAACTAGAAATCAACCTACTCAATCTAACCAAATAAAAGAAGCAAATGCAACTCATACTTGAGTCAAAGGACCAACAAATTGAGAAAGATCAAAAGGAGTTGGAAAAGGAGAGCCTTAAATAGAAGCGTACAACTGAAGGACTATTGAGTACGACCTTTAATCTAGATTCCCACAACCAAAGGTTAGAAGATGCTGCTGCTGAAATCGAGAGGTTAACCAGATTGTATGAAAAGGCAACACAAGACAAGAAGGTACTAGAGGAATACCTAAGAGCCAAAATCTAAATTTTGGTGCAAGCTTCTTTAGATCAAGAAGAGCAGATGAAGTACCTAACCACCAGACTTCAAGACAACCAAGAATCAGAGATTAAGGAACCCCTTGAAAGGATGAAGGCAGAAAGACTCCTAACTCAGAAAACTGAAGAATATGAGCAAGTGTGCCTAGAGCTAGAAGGCCTCTAAAAAGATTTCCTTATTCAAAGGAGGCTTTATATGGTAATGAGGGCTGAAAAGATGTATTGGGAAAATCAATATACAAAGATCGCCCAAGCTGGGAGAGATAACCATAAGATAATCCCATAACTTTATCAAGAATATCAGTATTACAAGGACAAACATGAAAGACTCGGTTTCCTAGCCAACAATATCATTGAGGGTATCTGTGATACGGTGGGAGAACTGACTATGGTTTTGCGTTTGTTTTCGCAAATGTTTCGGTTGAGCAAGAGTCGCCACCGACTTTTTATTTTATCCTAAGGAAAGGGTTAAAAAAAACAGCAAATACCTTTGAGATTTTTCTTGGGTTCGGGGAGTAGATTATAGAAAGGGAAGGTATTAGCACCCTTTCTATCCATGGTTATCCATGGGCTCTTAGGTACTTGCTTAGATCAACTTGCCTTAGTTTTCAATTGTTTGAAATGGTGCTTTGTGTGTGCTTTTGAAAAGGTTTTGAAAAAGATGCCTTGTCTAGGCTACCCTTGTAACAATTCTTTACTCGAATGTTTTACAAAAGGTGTTTGTCTTTTTGAAAAGATGTTTCAAGGTTTTTTGAAAGTTTGTTTTGAAAGTGTTTATGAAGTGTGGTTTGAAAGTAGGCAAGTGTTTTCTTTTGCAAATTGACAAGTACTTAAGATCTATCTACCCTAAAGTTCTCAAAGATTTATGCTATGTTTTAACCCTTTTAACAATTTTGTTCCACCATTGCATTTGGTGGACAATCTTGTGTTAGGAGATGAAAGGGACGAGCGCGGGTCATCGTTTAGACCATAATTGCAATAGTGCTAAGTATCTTTGGGCAATTTTTCTTTGAAGGGACTTGATCATTTTAGGCAACTTTTCGAGAGCGTCATTGAGGGACTATGATCATTTGAATTGTGTTTGTTTTGCCCAAAGAAACCTAACATGCAATATGGCCCATTTATTTGAAGGCAACAAAGTGGAATATCCTAGGGGTGCAAGTGTGATATGTGTTGTCCATTTTCATGCTTGTTTATCTTGAAATTAGGTCAAACTATTTTGTTCTTTTTATTTGCATACAAACCCTAATTCTAGCATGGTATATTTAGAAAGCGTTAAAGTACGAAAAGTAAAATTCCTACACTATTACAACACAATATGGGAAGGGGGGTACAAATGTTCAAATGGGGGGATATTTAGACAAGAATTTAAAATCTAGCTATTACATCAATTTTTGGAATATTTACAAGATAATTGATTGCATAAATTAAATGGAAAATAAAATAAAGATGCAAAATGCAAAAAAGGGTTTTTATATGTATGAAAAAAAGTATTATTTATGTCAAATAAATAAAATAAAAAAGTATTATTTTTGGAGTTTTTGTATTTTAAGGGTAAAACCCTAATTTTTATTAAGTAATATATATATTATTTAATTTATACAAGTATTTGTTTATTATGTACAAAAATAAAATAAAATGAAGTATATTTATAAAAAGTATTTTTTTATGTCAAATATTAATAAAATAAAAAATATAGGCATTTTTGTATTTTAACCTAAATATACTAATAAATAATAATATTTAATATTTATAAAAAAAGTATATTTTGCATAAAATATTTTCAAAAAGGAAAATGTAATAAAAAATCAGAAAATAAAGTATATTTGCATTATTTTTCCTATCTATTCTAAATAATATATATATATATATATATATATATATATATATATATATGTTTATGTACAAATGTCCATATAAACAAATAAATACTTAAAAAAATATCAAAATGGTGTAAAAAATATTTTTCATGTTTTTAATATTATTAGCAAAAATAAATAAGTCAAAATGAAAAAAGAAAAGTCAAAAAATCATGAGAATAAACATAATGGGCTCAGGGGGTATGAAACCAAAAATGTGGTGTGAAAAGAAAATCAGAAGCAAGCCCAGCCCATGAAGCTTCTTCTTCAACCTCTGAACAAAAACGTTCAAAAAACGCGCGCCTGTACTTCCAATTCAAACACCTGGATTCTTTGATCTTTTTTCACAAACTTCCAACATAAGAAATGTTAAGCATTGAATCACGATTCTAAATATATAAAAAACTCATCCTAACTCTCAGAAATGAGAGAGAATTTTGACATTCCCAAATCCTGATCTAAGTTTTCTGCCATATTCAAACCTTAAATTCTCACAGCTCAAGCAAAATAAATGAAAAGTAAAAGCATGTACAGATTCAGGGGCATGAGTAGAACACTTCTTATTCACAAACTTAGAGCTAATGATGCCTAGACTAAGAGTTAGAAGTTCAAGAAAATACCTGTTCAGTTGAAGTTCTATCTGGCAATGGGGGAGCTTTCAGAGCAAGATGATGGTCTGTACAGCTTGCCTGAAGTGTGGTGATGCTATTCCAATACTTACTTTGCCTTGAGACACCTTGAATCGAGCTATGGACCTTCAACTGCAAAATAAGAAAGTGAAAATGGTGGAACTGGTTAGAGGAATTACAGGTCGTGTTTTAGGTTTTGGTTAGCTTGTATTGATGCTAGGGAATGTGTTTGATGAGCTTTGGGCAAGAAATCATGCAAGGGATGAGAGTTGGCACTCAAACTGCAGTGAGAACTCTGTTTGAGCAGTTTGAGGGTGGTTCTGAGTTTGTGGAGGTATTGGAGGTATTGGAGTCATGTGCTAGCTTAGTTAGGATGATTAGAAGGTGTACAAAACAATTGCTAAGTGTTCTAATGCTGAGATGAGAGTTATGGTATGTTATGCCACTTTTCTTCACACTTAAGCAAACAAAGCCAAGTTGATGTTCTAGGCAAGTAGAGGCCCCCTAAACATGCTGCTAACCTTGTCTTGATCAGAGTGTTTTGCTCATAATCTTGTGCCAATTGGATTTGATCTGTACCTCTTGGATTTGCATTATGACATAAAGCTTGCTTTTGCAAAAATGGCCATTTTGCTTTTTCCATAAATGGCTTAATTCAAAATGTAATGCATAAACTCATGAAACAAAGCCTTAGCACAATGAACATGCATTAAATTATTGAGTGTTGGATGGTTTAAGGGCCTGTAATGTAGCATAAACCAAGCTGACTTGAAGATGGCATAAGTTATGAACATGTACATGACCAATTCAAAAGTGAGTTTTTGCCATATTGCAAAATTCGAATCTCTCAAGTTATGAGGTTGTTTGATGAGTTCTTGGACATTTTGGAAAGCTTGGAATGTGTACTACAATCCATCTTTGAAATGCAAATTGAAATTCCAAGTGGAAGTGTATGGAAAATGGCCTTGAAGTTAGGTAGAAAACCTTGCCAAAATAGGTTGAAATTTCACTAAGTTAAGAATGGTTTAGTACCCTTATTCCAAAAATTGTAACTTGAGATACAAGCCTCATTTTGGAAAACTTTATGAATCAAAGTTGTAGATTATGCAACAAGCTACAACTTTCATGTTTTGACTTTTGCTTGAATCCAAATGAATCTTGGTGAGAAAGTGGGGCAAAGTTGGGAAAAAATTAGGGTTTTTCATAACTTAGAAAAATTCTAAGTTATGAAAAATTCTCATTTCAAACCCTAATTTGCAATTTTTGATTTCTTGGTGAACAAGTTTCATGATTTGGCATGTTTTGATGAAAAAGAAATCTTGACTCTTGATTTTGACCAAAAAGTCAAAGTTTGACTTTTCAGTATACAGTCAAAATTGATCAATTGATTGGGAAATTCAACTGTCAATCTTGTGCATTTGGGATCTTTTGAACTTGTTGAGCATGTCAAGACAATTCCATGGGGTCCTTGAGTCCATATGTGAGCTTGGTTTGCCATTGGTTGAGTCAAACAGTCAAAAATTGCCTTTGTGCAGTCAAAACCCTAAAAATGACCATTTGCCCTTTTGGTGATCTAATCAAATTTCTTGTGGAATTGTGATCCAAACTTGACCAAATGGTTCATATGAGTTCATAATGTTGATGTGGGTCAATTTTCATGAGATTTGACTGTCAATTGGTCACAGTTGACTTTTCCCCCAATACAGCTGATTTCTACGTCAACTGTCCAATTGACTGGGCAAAACTTGGAATCAAGACTTGAAACTTGATATGGATAAACTTGGGAGTCCAATATGAAGCAAGAAAGTCATCTTAGGCATTTTAGGTCAAAACATCTTTGTGCAAACACAAACCCTAATTTGGGTCAACAGTGCAAGGAGAAGTCTTGAGCAGATGAAACCCTAACTGGATCTTGATCTTCAAGGGCTTTGTGATGAGAAATCAATGAGAAATGGGAGGGCAAATTTTGGGGTACAACAGTTGCCCCTGTTCAATCTTCTTGAATCCGAAGAGTTAGATTGGCAAGTTTTGCCTTTCGTGACTCGAGGGTAAAAGGAGATTGGACACTAGAGTGCCCGGAAATTTGCACTCGTCAAAGCAATGGATGCGAGAATGGGCTTAGAGATGCCATTTGGAGATGGGCTTAACGATGCCATCTGGAAGAATGACAGAAACTTGTCGGGGATGGGCTTAAAGATGCCATCTGGAATGAGTATCAGAAAGGTGTCCATGTCTTGAACCACATCTGAATTGGGGGTCTGAATAAGCAATAGATTGACATCCGTTGTTGGGAGGAATTCGTAAACTGTTTTCAAAAGTTGCATCTGAACAAGTTGATAGATTAACATCCGTTGTTGGGAAGAATCCATAAGCTGTTTTCAGAAGTCTTGAGAAGTAACTGAACAAGCGATAGGTTAACATCCGTTACTTGGAGAACCCGTAAACTGTTTTCAGAAGTCTTGAAGTTGAATAAGCAATAGAGCAGCATCCGTTGTTGGGAAGCGTCCGTAAACTGTTTTCAAAAGTTGCATCTGAACAAGTTGATAGATTAACATCCGTTGTTGGGAAGAATCTATAAGCTGTTTTCAGAAGTCTTGAGAAGTAACTGAACAAGCGATAGGTTAACATCCATTACTTGGAGAACCCGTAAACTGTTTTCAGAAGTCTTGAAGTTGAATAAGCAATAGAGCAGCATCCGTTGTTGGGAAGCGTCCGTAAACTGTTTTCAAAGGTTGCATCTGAACAAGCGATAGATTAACATCCGTTGTTGGGAGGAATCCATAAACTGTTTTCAGAAGTCTTGAAGTTGAAGGGAGAACCGGCGTAGAGTTCTCTGATGATGAGCTCGCGTAAAACTGCATCTGGATAAATCTGGAATAAGCATTAGAATGTTGCCATGTCTGGGTCACATCTGAACTATCCCTGGAAAGACTCTCGGAAGATAATGATTTTGTCTGTCGACTGATCTTACCTGAAAAGGTAGAGAGTTAGTTATATGCAATGTCATGATGTATGATGCAATGTATGTTATGTAATATGAATGTAAATGAATGCGCATGTAAGCTGGAGAGCTGTCTTGCAAAGGATAGATGAATCCGAGATGGCTGAAGATGACAGTATCTTGACTGCTGCCGGGAAGAATAACCCCTGGTTGTTGCTGGATAAAGAACTTGGGTTGTATACCAATCTTCTAGGGAATTCCTGATGACTTTTACTGGGGAGTTCCAATCTAATAGACTCATGCTGGGGATGTAAGACTGAGAATCTTCAGTTTGGCGGGAAGTATCTCTGGCGACTTCACTGGGGAACTCAAGATTTGCTCTCCTAAAACTCTGTGGGGAGAAGGTTCATTAGTCTGGCTTCGTTGGGGATTCTGAAACTTAAACTCTGAGGGGAATTGAATTCCGGAGGATCCTCTGGCTGGGGGATTGTAGGGATAAGTTACGCTGGGGAATTTTGATGAACTCCGCTGGGGATAGGAAGAATTTTGGCGAGTGCGATCTTCCGTGGCAATAAGCTGAGGATAAGCCAGTTATAAGCCCTTGTGAGGAATAACTTTGAATAAAACTCGGGAGAGACGTCCGTACTCTGCAGGGGATAAGCCTCGAGAATCTGCTGGAGATAAGCCTCAGGGTTTGCTGGGATATGGATTCCAAATCTCTTGGGGGTTTCCTTCGAAAGGGTATCAAGATATCCACCTGTACTTTCCACCTATCAGTAATCCTCTTTCTGGATTCATAAGGAAATGATTATGTTCAAATGCATATGCCTATTTAACAAAACATTGGACGTTTCTCAAAATAAAACAAATAGTGCAAGAGAAAAAGTGAACGGAAATGACACAAATTTCTGGGAAAAGTATTTCTATTGACTTTTTATGAGTATATTTGTACAAAGGAGACAATCATCCTAGTAAGAGGATTCTGTCGTAAAATATCGAAAGATTTATACAAAGTAAAGGATGGCTATGTGAAATAATTCCATGGGATTCCCTTCCGCTATAGCTTTCCCAACTCTGAATATCTGTCCATTCAATGCTCCATTTGTCGATGACTGGATTGATCAGAAGCCTGGAACTGGTTGATGAAGAGATTGTCTTTGAAGTGATCCGACGAGACATAGTCATACGCTTTAATTCCCTAACTTTTTCCTGAATCGCCCTTTCGGGTTTTCGATCCACCGGGAAACCCCTTTTTGCCCAAGCCGCCCTTTCGGGTTTTCAACTTGCCGGGTGTACAAATTTTTTTGTTTTTATCCCTAATTTTTGCCTGAACCGCCCTTTCGGGTTTTTGATCCACCGGGATGCCCATTTTTTCCCAAGCCGCCCTTTCGGGTTTTCGACTTGTCGGGTTATCTTATGCGTAGTATCTTTTGACTATGTCGGCGTTCGCAGGGTGTGGCAAATCGTCGCCGTCCATGGTGGTCAGAATCATTGCGCCACCAGAAAATATGCTTTTGATCACAAATGGTCCTTCATATGTAGGAGTCCATTTGCCCCTGGGATCACTTTGCGGCAAGATAATCCGCTTGATCACGAGATCTCCGACTTGATATACTTGCCGTCTGACTTTCTTATTGAAGGCCTTGATCATTCGTTTTTGATACGCCTGACCATGGCATATAGCAACAAGTCGCTTTTCGTCGATCAGATTGAGTTGATCAAGTCGGGTCTGCATCCAATCATCTTCATTCAAACCTGCATCCTTCATAATCCTTAGAGAAGGAATCTGAACTTCCATAGGCAAAAAAGCTTCCATGCCATAAACCAAAGAAAATGGGGTTGCCCCAGTTGAAGTACGTGCCGTCGTACGGTATCCATGCAGAGCAAACGGTAACATATCATGCCAGTCTTTGTAAGTGACTGTCATTTTCTGAATGATCTTCTTAATGTTTTTGTTCGCAGCTTCAACAGCACCGTTCATCTTCGGTCGATAGGGAGATGAATTGTGATGATAAATCTTGAACTGCTCGCATAATGCGGTGATCATGGTATTATTCAGATTTGTACCGTTGTCTGTGATGATCCTGTCTGGAACACCATACCGGCAAATGAGATTTTGCTTGATAAAGCAGGCAACCACATTTTTAGTAACAGAGGCGAAGGAAGCTGCTTCGACCCATTTGGTGAAATAGTCAATGGCAACCAAAATGAAGCGATGTCCGTTGGAAGCCGTGGGCTTGATCTCTCTGATCATGTCAATGCCCCACATTGCAAATGGCCACGGAGCAGTCATAACGTTGAGAGGAACCGAAGGGATATGAACTTTGTCAGCATAGACTTGACATTTGTGGCAAGTACGGGAATGTTGATGGCAGTCAGCTTCCATGGTAGACCAGTAATAGCCTGCCCTTAGGATCTTCTTAGCCATTGTATGCTCGCTCAAGTGAGTGCCAAATGTGCCGCTGTGTATATCAGTCATGATCAACTCTGCTTCAGCTTTGTCTACGCATCGGAGTAGTACACAATCATGGCTTAGTTTGTAAAGGATGCAGTTGCTCAGGAAGAACTTGGCCGCAAATTTCCTTAAGAACTTCTTGTCATTTATGGAAGCCCCTTCAGGATAATCTCTAGTCTCGAGATACCTTTTGATTTCATGGAACCAAGGTTGTTCCACTACTTCTTCGGTATTAATCTCGTGGCAATGCGCAGGTTCATCCATTCGCTCGATGGTGATTTGGGGAGCCTCGTTATCCCAGTTGAGTTTAAACACGGAGGACATTGTGGCTAGAGCATCTGCTAGCTGATTCTCTTCTCGCGGGAAATGCTCGAAGGTAATTTGCTCGAAATGAGGCAACAATGTCAGGACATGTTCTTTGTATGGGATAAGATTAGGATGCTTGGTATCCCACTCTCCTTTGATTTGACTGATAACCAAAGCCGAGTCCCCAAATACGATCAGAGATTTGATCCCCAAGTCTATAGCAGCCTTGAGACCAAAGATGCAAGCTTCGTATTCAGCCATGTTGTTTGTGCAGCTAAAGCAAAGTCGGGCTGTGAAAGGTGTGTGACAGCCTTCCGGAGAAATGAGCACTGCGCCAATACCATTTCCAAGTGCATTTGAAGCACCATCAAAGTACAGAGTCCATCGGGATCCCTTTTCGGGTCCATCATACGGTCCGTTACCTTCAATGTTGTCCAAATTCATGATGTCCTCGTCTGGGAAATCAAATCTCATGGGTTGATAATCTTCGATAGCCTGATGAGCCAGATGGTCAGCTAGTACACTCCCCTTGATAGCTTTTTGGGTGGTGTACTGGATGTCATACTCAGTCAGGATCATTTGCCATCTAGCTATCCTTCCTGATAAGGCGGGCTTTTCGAAGATATACTTGATAGGATCCATTTTGGAAATCAACAAGGTAGTATGAGTCAACATATACTGCCTTAGTCGGCGAGCAGCCCATACCAAAGCGCAACAAGTTTTCTCGAGCAGTGAGTAGCGAGTCTCACAGTCGGTAAACTTTTTGCTAAGGTAATAAATAGCATGCTCTTTTCGACCAGACTCGTCATGCTGGCCCAAAACACACCCCATTGAGTTATCCAAGACAGTCAAATACATGATCAATGGTCTTCCTTCGACGAGTGGCATCAGAATAGGAGGTTCTAGCAAATACTCCTTGATCCTGTCGAAAGCAGCCTGACAATCTTCGTTCCATTCAACTACCTGATCTTTCTTCAAGAGTTTGAAAATTGGCTCACAGGTAGAAGTCATATGCGAGATGAATCTGGCAATATAGTTCAAGCGCCCCAAGAATCCTCTAACCTCCTTTTCAGTATGGGGAGCAGGCATTTCTTGTATTGCTTTCACTTTTGCTGGATCGACTTCAATGCCTTTGTTGCTTACAATGAATCCCAGGAGTTTAACAGACCTAACTCCAAAAGTGAATTTACTTGGATTCAGCCTGAGCTTGTATTCTTTCAACCTGGCAAACAGCTTCTCCAGATGTTCAAGGTGCTCTTCCTCTGTTTGTGACCGAGCTATCATATCGTCTACGTAAACTTCAATCTCATGATGTATCATATCATGAAATAAAGCCACCATGGCGCGTTGATAAGTTGCCCCTGCGTTCTTCAGCCCGAACGACATCACCTTGTAACAGAAAGTGCCCCATTGTGTGACAAAAGTAGTTTTCTCCATGTCCTCGGGGGCCATTTTGATTTGATTGTAACCCGAGAATCCATCCATGAAGGAAAACACTTTGTGCTGAGCTGTATTGTCGATCAAAATGTCAATGTGAGGTAGCGGAAAATCATCTTTGAGGCTGGCCCTATTCAAATTCCGGTAGTCCACACACATCCTGACTTTGCCATCTTTCTTAGGTACTGGCACGATGTTAGCGACCCATTGAGAATAGGACGTAACAGCCAGAAAGCCAGCGTCGAATTGCTTCATTACTTCTGCTTTGATCTTTTCAGACATGTCAGGCCTCATTCGGCGAACTTTTTGCTTGATCGGTGGACAGTCCTCTCTTGTGGGGAGACGATGAACCACGATGTCTGTGTCTAAACCCGGCATGTCTTCATAAGACCAAGCGAAGATTTCAACATACTCATTCAACAATTGTACCAGGCGTTCCTTGACATTTGGTTCCTGATTGGCACCCACTTGCACTTCCTTCCGGTCTTCCTCGGTTCCTAAGTTGACAGTTTCCAATGACTCTTCATGAGGTAAGATGGCCCTTTCCTCTTGCTGTAGAAGTCTAGCTAGTTCCCCTGGTACTTCACAACCTTCGTCACCTTCATACTCGGCTTGATTGACCAGATCTTCAGAGTTATTGAAGGATATAGCAGAATAGTCACCCATGGAATCCAGAGAGGATGGGTACCTGCATTGGTGAGTGTGGGTGTGTGTAAGGGATAGCCATCCTTAAACAAAAATGCAAAAGGAAAAAAAATGAACACAAGCAGTTTATCAAATGAAAAACGTCCAATGAATCATTAAACATGGCATATGGATATGAAAAATAATCAAAACCCTTACAAATGGACCTACATGCCCCGGGAAAGGCATGAGGTGAAAAGATAGTGTACGGATTGTTTGAAAATATTACAGACCAAATAGGAAATGTTTAGCATATAAATTACTGATGAATAAAAGTGATGGGGACAAAGTCTTTTGCCTCCCAGTTGCTCAATCCTCCTTTGACAGTTGGGTAAATCCATTCTTCGATGTTGCTCTCCTTGTCTTCATCCTCCAAGGCGTTGATTCCGTAGGGAGAAATTTTGACTGGCGCTCTTTCAATCTTTGACCGGCGCATCGCTTTCTGGCCTACGGTAGTGAACCCTAATCCAAATTTGTCTGTCTTATATGGAATGTCAGGTAACTGCCCCCATGCTGAATTCTTCCCTTCCTTTATTGCGGCCCTTGCGTCCTCCAGAGATGCCATCCTGGCCATCTGCCTCGGTGTCTCAGCTGCCAACTTTGCTACTGTTATTTCAGGAAGGACTTCTTCGAAATGCTGAAAAGGCGTTTCAATGAATTCCCCTTCAACCTCCACATATCGGAAAGAGTTCAAGTGGCTAATCATGTACTCCTCTTCACCGTGGACAATAATGATCTTTCCCTTGACAGGATACTTCAACATCTGATGTAAGGAGGAGGTGACTGCCCCAGCATGGTGTATCCAAGGCCTACCCAGCAAGCAAGAGTATGACGGACGAATGTCCATCACATAGAAAGTAGATTTAAACACCTCGGTGCCTATCTTGATGGGAATTTCAACCTCTCCATGGACCATTCTCTTCGAACCATCGAAAGCTCTGACAACAATATCACTCGGCTTCAATTCCAACCCTTCACAATCTAGTCGGTCCAAGGCCTTCTTAGGCAATACATTCAGCGACGAACCAGTGTCGACCAAGACATGTGCGAGGGTGGTTCCCCGGCACTCGACCGAAATGTGCAAAGCATCATTGTGGTTTCTACCTTTAGGAGTTAGGTCGGCATCAGAAAAACCTAATCCATTGTCCGCAGTCAGGCTAGCCACGCAATTTTGAAATTGATCCGCAGAGGTCTCCTGGGGCACATGGGCTGCCTTCAGGAATTTTATCAGGGCTTTAGCGTGCGCTTCTGAGCAAAGTAGTAGTGCCAGCATGGGGATCTTTGAGGGGGTTTGCCCTAGCTGTTCTACCACATCGTAATCACTTCTTTTGATTATCCTCAAGATCTCATCCATTTCCTTCTTGGAGGTTTCAGGGATGAACAAGGGCTGAGCCCTCGTCCTGATGAGCTCATCTTGGATTCCCTTACCTTTATCAGCAGTGGTAGGAGAGACAGCACTAGGAACAACAACATCCTCAATCAAAGGGGTTCTAGCAGAGAGTTTTATTGGTGCAGGGATGACCTTGTCAGCTGACGAGGGTCCAAAGATTGCTCTTGGAGGGGCAATCTCTGGAGAAAATATTCTCCCGCTCCTGGTGATTTTGCTAGTGCCCGCAATGTTACTAATGCTGGCTTCTTCATCATCCAAACTTTCTTCAATTATTTCGATTTGTTTGATACCATGGTAGTAAACGTCACCGTCATAGTTCCATGGTATGGACTTCTCAGAAATATAGGGGACAGGCCCTGGCATTGTTATCTTCAAAGGAACAGATTTCGTAGCTGGTGTAATCTTAACAGGCTTTTTGACGGCCTTGGAAAGATTGGCGTGAATGGTTATGATTGAGACATCTTCAGTATGAACTGGAACAGCAGAAACTTTTTCAAACAAAATTTGTCGACTATCCATAAGGCCTTGGATGCCTTTCTTCAGTAACGGACAATCAAACGGCAGAGAGTGACAACAATAGCAGTCTTCTTTACATCCCGGGAAGATCCCGACCCTTAACAGATTCAGCTTAATGGTTAACAAAGGAGTTACCAGATCATTGACATCAGCAACATACAAATCTTCTTCAAAGGCATTGACATTTCGGCCGTGCTTCGGCATGGGAGAAGATATCATATTAGGCTTCTCCGGAGCGTCAAACTCCACCTCCTTCGCCTCTATCAGGTCTTGGATTTTATGCTTGAGTGCCCAACAGTCATTGGTGTCGTGCCCAACACTGTCTGAATGGTAGGCGCATTTAGCATTAGCATGATAATGCGGAGAGGACGTATTCACATTCTTTGGTGCCTCCTTGATGGTGGCGAGGTTCAACTTTAACAGATGGGGAAGCACTTGCGCGGGAGTCATATTAATACGGGTGAACTGCTGTTGTGGCCGTTCCACTCGTTGCTGATTTGGTCTGGACTGGTTATAGCGAGGCTGCTCACTTGGAGTGTTTTGAATCATTACGGCCCCCACAGTTGGCCGACGCTCCGCCTTCCCTGCTCTTCTCTAAGAATATACCACAGCTGTTTCCTTCTTAAAAGGCTTCTTCTCAACACTTGCAGCAACACCCTTCTGAATCTTTCCTGACTTGATGCCAGCTTCTATTCTCTCGCCTGTTAAGATCAAATCGGTAAACCCCGCGGAAGAGTTACCAATCAGATGATTGAAAAATGGCCCAGATAGGGTCCCAAGAAACATATCAACAAGTTCACGGTCGGTTAAAGGAGGCTGCACCCTGCCAGCCAAATCCCTCCATTTTTGTGCATATTCTTTGAATCCTTCGCCTGTTCCTAACGACATACCCTGAAGTTGGGTACGAGTAGGAGCAAGGTCAGAATTATACTGGTATTGTTTGTAGAAAGCGGTGGCCAAATCTTCCCAATTTCGGACGCTGGTTCCCTCTAGCTGATAAAACCACTCCAACTGAGCTCCAGAAAGGCTGTCTTGAAAAAAATGAATCCAAAGGTTTTTATCTGCCGTATAGGGTTGGATCTTTCTCATGTAGGACCTGAGATGCATTTTTGGACAGGACAACCCATCATACCTCACAAACACTGGCACCTTGAACTTTGGGGGAATCACAATCCCGACAACCAAACCCAAGTCTTCAAAGTCCAAGCCCGGCACTCTTTGTAATTCCATGGCGGCCAATCTGTCCTCTAGCCCTTTGTATTTATCATCAGCTCGAGGGTATTGCTGATCAGAATAATCTTCATCCTCTTCGACCTCTTTTTCTTCCGCATCGGACTCGGAAGGTACCGCAGCCCCACCTCCTTTGCTGGTTCCTTCATCAGAAATAGGGGGAAATTCAAGCACCCTCCGAGCTTCTCCGTCAAATCTTCTCCCCAAAGTAGCCACCCCGAGCCTCTTTTTCTTCTTTTTCACTGGGTCTTTATTCCCCAATTGAGTCTTGATATCCTCCTGACCCTTAGCCAAGGTCATCAGGAGTTGCTGGAACTGTGCATTTTGAACTTGCAGGTCTTTGACTGTTTTCTCGAGATCCATCCTACTGAAATAAACAGCAGACAGATAAGGAAACCTGGAGTGAGACCTGCTTATGCACATGATGAATGGTATGCTTATGTATGCAATTTATTCAAGGATTTAGGACATTCAAAATTGTTTCAGGCAAAGAAGAACGCACGTCATATTAATAAGAAGAAATTTGTTAGTACATAAATGCCCCATGGCCAAATATTACAAAATAACTTCTCAAGGCAAAAAGACATTGCGCATCCTCTTTGGTGCGATGTAGGTGTTGAGGGCCTCTTGCTCATGGAGTCGGCGGGTAAGCTCTAGAACCTTCTTCTCACTGGCGTAGAAGCTAGCTTCAAAAGTATTCCGTTCTTCCTTGAGCTGAATCCAACTTTTCTGCGTTTCCTCCCACGATGTAGGCATGTCTAGATGTAGGATGGTGTATGGAACCTCTCCTTCCTTGACGGGCTCTTTAATCACAGGGAGAACATGAGGATAAGGCATCATTAGAATCTGGGCTCGGGCTCGTACCCACTTGAGGTAAGGCTCAAGAGGGATGGAGTTCTTGTGTCCCAGAGTCTTGCTATCAACCTGTTTGGGTCTTCCCCAAGCTCTGATGAATCTTTGGCGAAGTCCTTGCGCATCGTTGTCGAAGTCAAAAACTAGGTCAGGAATCAACATGTCATGAGGGTCATCCCTCCGTGCATATCCAAATTGCCTCAAATCTAGGCAAGGGTTGTAGGTGATACCTCCTCTAATTCCAAGTAAAGGAACATTAGGGAATTCTCCATAACGATCGATGATGATGACATTTTCTCTGGACCGAGAACACCAATGTACATCAGAGTGAGTAAGAGTCATCAACCGTTGGGACCACCTTGAGCCTTGGTCATTCTTCAAGACAGATTGTGGAAGGTGCGAAATAAACCACCTTGCAAGGAGAGGAGTACAGCACATGAGAACACCCCTCTTTCTCATTGTTCGTGTGTAAAATGAGTGAAGAATGTCCCTAAGCAATGTTGGTATTGGATTTCTGGACAAGAAGATTTTGACGGTGTTGACATCTACCAATTGGTCAGGATTTGGGAACAAGACCAACCCATAGATAAGGAGTGCCACAATCTCTTCAAAGGCTTGTAGGTCCAATGAGTTCCAACATTCTTGTGCCTTCTCAAACAAGAATTTTGCCAAGAATCCTTTGACGCCGCTTCTGGTTTCCCAATGCCCCTTGATGTCGGATGGTTGTAGATGTAATGCTCGAGCAACATCTTCCGGCTTTGGTTCCTTTTCCATACCGTTGAAGGGTAGTTGATTAAGGATAGGGATTCTTAGAAGCTGAGAAAACTCCTCCAAAGTGGGCACCAACTGATAATCAGGGAAAGTGAAACAGTGGTGAAGAGGGTCAAAGAACTGGAATAGCACTTTCATCATGTCTTCTTCAATGTTGGTGTTGACTAGGCTGAGCAGTCTACCATGTCTTTCACTGAAGGATGAGCTTTCCGGAATTCTTGAGGTGATCTCCTTGAGTTGAGGAGAGATTCTCACAAGGTTGACTTGAATGGTATTTCTGCGAGGAATTTCCATGACCTACAAAACAGGAACAAAGATGAAGCTCCAAACCCTTGAAATGGTTAGTGAATGCATATGATGTTTTATGATGTTTATGATGTATGTACAAGACATATGTACAAGCAAATCACACCAAACCCTAGTTTCAGGCTTGCATGGGGTTTCATAGGTAAGTACCCTCTTGAGTGTAGTTGGCTTAAAAACCTGTCCTATGAATAGTAACCGGGTTCTAAGGAGCTCAATATCACTGGATTGTTTTCATTGTTCATTGTTTTGGTTTAGCCACTTAACTAGCGACCAAAATATTCCAAGAAAACAACCCTCAATGAGTGTAGTATCGAGTATCTACCAACTTCGGACTGCACCAAAGCCGGTCATCTCACTACCCCTAATAAAAGGCCAAGATGGTCAAGTAAGGTTCTAGGTCATTAGTGCTTAGTGACATCACTCAGCGGCCCCGTACTCTCCTTGATTGAACTCAAGGGTTACCGGTACTCACAAATATGTCGCACTAATATAGCTATTTCTTCGACCGTGTCGGTATACCCCGTACAGTTTCCACAATGTATTGCTATCTATGAATGTTTCCCAAAATCCGGGTGTAGGATTGTAAACCCAAACAAAAGAGCCAAGATATAAAGCAATCAATTCAAACAATTAGTCATGCAAGAGGGTGATCTAAGCCCTAAGGTTACTCCACTTTTTAAAATTATCCCCAGCAGAGTCGCCAGTTCTGTGATACGGTGGGAGAACTGACTATGGTTTTGCGTTTGTTTTCGCAAATGTTTCGGTTGAGCAAGAGTCGCCACCGACTTTTTATTTTATCCTAAGGAAAGGGTTAAAAAGCACAGCAAAAACCTTTGAGATTTTTCTTGGGTTCGGGGAGTAGATTATAGAAAGGGAAGGTATTAGCATCCTTTCTATCCATGGTTATCCATGGGCTCTTAGGTACTTGCTTAGATCAACTTGCCTTGGTTTTCAATTGTTTGAAATGGTGCTTTGTGTGTGCTTTTGAAAAGGTTTTGAAAAAGATGCCTTGTCTAGGCTACCCTTGTAACAATTCTTTACTCGAATGTTTTACAAAAGGTGTTTGTCTTTTTGAAAAGATGTTTCAAGGTTTTTTGAAAGTTTGTTTTGAAAGTGTTTGTGAAGTGTGGTTTGAAAGTAGGAAAGTGTTTTCTTTTGCAAATTGACAAGTACTTAAGAGCTATCTACCCTAAAGTTCTCAAAGATTTATGCTATGTTTTAACCCTTTTAACAATTTTGTTCCACCATTGCATTTGGTGGACAATCTTGTGTTAGGAGATGAAAGGGACGGGCGCGGGTCATCGTTTAGACCATAATTGCAATAGTGCTAAGTATCTTTGAGCAATTTTTCTTTGAAGGGACTTGATCATTTTAGGCAACTTTTCGAGAGAGTCATCGAGGGACTATGATCATTTGAATTGTGTTTGTTTTGCCCAAAGAAACCTAACATGCAATATGGCCCATTTATTTGAAGGCAACAAAGTGGAATACCCTAGGGGTGCAAGTGTGATATGTGTTGTCCATTTTCATGCTTGTTTATCTTGAAATTAGGTCAAACTATTTTGTTCTTTTTATTTGCATACAAACCCTAATTCTAGCATGGTATATTTAGAAAGCGTTAAAGTGCGAAAAGTAAAATTCCTACACTATTACAACACAATATGGGAAGGGGGGTACAAATGTTCAAATGGGGGGATATTTAGACAAGAATTTAAAACCTAGCTATTAGATCAATTTTTGGAATATTTACAAGATAATTGATTGCATAAATTAAATGGAAAATAAAATAAAGATGCAAAATGCAAAAAAGGGTTTTTATATGTATGAAAAAAAAGTATTATTTATGTCAAATAAATAAAATAAAAAGTATTATTTTTGGAGTTTTTGTATTTTAAGGGTAAAACCCTAATTTTTATTAAGTAATATATATATTATTTAATTTATACAAGTATTTGTTTATTATGTACAAAAATAAAATAAAATGAAGTATATTTATAAAAAGTATTTTTTTATGTCAAATATTAATAAAATAAAAAATATAGGCATTTTTGTATTTTAACCTAAATATACTAATATATATATATATATATATATATATATATATATATATATATATATATATATATATATATATATATATATATATATATATATATATATATATATATATATATATATATATATATATATTAATTTCTAAATATGTATTATATATAAAAAATAATAATATTTTAATATTTATAAAAAAAGTATATTTTGCATAAAATATTTTCAAAAAGGAAAATGTAATAAAAAATCAGAAAATAAAGTATATTTGCATTATTTTTCCTATCTATTCTAAATAATATATATATATATATATATATATATATATATATATATATATATATATATATATATATATATATATATATATATATATATATATATATATATATATATATATATATATATATATATATATATATATATATATATATATATATATATATATATATATATATATATATATATATATATATATATATATATATATATATATATATGTGTGTGTGTTTATGTACAAATGTCCATATAAACAAATAAATACTTAAAAAAATATAAAAATGGTGTAAAAAATATTTTTCATGTTTTTAATATTATTAGCAAAAATAAATAAGTCAAAATGAAAAAAGAAAAGTCAAAAAATCATGAGAATAAACATAATGGGCTCAGGGGGTATGAAACCAAAAATGTGGTGTGAAAAGAAAATCAGAAGCAAGCCCAGCCCATGAAGCTTCTTCTTCAACCTCTGAACAAAAACGTTCAAAAAACGCGCGCCTGTACTTCCAATTCAAACACCTGGATTCTTTGATCTTTTTTCACAAACTTCCAACATAAGAAATGTTAAGCATTGAATCACGATTCTAAATATATAAAAAACTCATCCTAACTCTCAGAAATGAGAGAGAATTTTGACATTCCCAAATCCTGATCTAAGTTTTCTGCCATATTCAAACCTTAAATTCTCACAGCTCAAGCAAAATAAATGAAAAGTAAAAGCATGTACAGATTCAGGGGCATGAGTAGAACACTTCTTATTAACAAACTTAGATCTAATGATGCCTAGACTAAGAGTTAGAAGTTCAAGAAAATACCTGTTCAGTTGAAGTTCTATCTGGCAATGGGGGAGCTTTCAGAGCAAGATGATGGTCTGTACAGCTTGCCTGAAGTGTGGTGATGCTATTCCAATACTTACTTTGCCTTGAGACACCTTGAATCGAGCTATGGACCTTCAACTGCAAAATAAGAAAGTGAAAATGGTGGAACTGGTTAGAGGAATTACAGGTCGTGTTTTAGGTTTTGGTTAGCTTGCATTGATGCTAGGGAATGTGTTTGATGAGCTTTGGGCAAGAAATCATGCAAGGGATGAGAGTTGGCACTCAAACTGCAGTGAGAACTCTGTTTGAGCAGTTTGAGGGTGGTTCTGAGTTTGTGGAGGTATTGGAGGTATTGGAGTCGTGTGCTAGCTTAGTTAGGATGATTAGAAGGTGTACAAAACAATTGCTTAAGTGTTCTAATGCTGAGATGAGAGTTATGGTATGTTATGCCACTTTTCTTCACACTTAAGCAAACAAAGCCAAGTTGATGTTCTAGGCAAGTAGAGTCCCCCTAAACATGCTGCTAACCTTGTCTTGATCAGAGTGTTTTGCTCATAATCTTGTGCCAATTGGATTTGATCTGTACCTCTTGGATTTGCATTATGACATAAAGCTTGCTTTTGCAAAAATGGCCATTTTGCTTTTTCCATAAATGGCTTAATTCAAAATGTAATGCATAAACTCATGAAACAAAGCCTTAGCACAATGAACATGCATTAAATTATTGAGTGTTGGATGGTTTAAGGGCCTGTAATGTAGCATAAACCAAGCTGACTTGAAGATGGCATAAGTTATGAACATGTACATGACCAATTCAAAAGTGAGTTTTTGCCATATTGCAAAATTCGAATCTCTCAAGTTATGAGGTTGTTTGATGAGTTCTTGGACATTTTGGAAAGCTTGGAATGTGTACTACAATCCATCTTTGAAATGAAAATTGAAATTCCAAGTGGAAGTGTATGGAAAATGGCCTTGAAGTTAGGTAGAAAACCTTGCCAAAATAGGTTGAAATTTCACTAAGTTAAGAATGGTTTAGTACCCTTATTCCAAAAATTGTAACTTGAGATACAAGCCTAATTTGGGAAAACTTTATGAATCAAAGTTGTAGATTATGCAACAAGCTACAACTTTCATGTTTTGACTTTTGCTTGAATCCAAATGAATCTTGGTGAGAAAGTGGGGCAAAGTTGGGAAAAAATTAGGGTTTTTCATAACTTAGAAAAATTCTAAGTTATGAAAAATTCTCATTTCAAACCTTAATTTGCAATTTTTGATTTCTTGGTGAACAAGTTTCATGATTTGGCATGTTTTGATGAAAAAGAAATCTTGACTCTTGATTTTGACCAAAAAGTCAAAGTTTGACTTTTTAGTATACAGTAGAAATTGATCAATTGATTGGGAAATTCAACTGTCAATCTTGTGCATTTGGGATCTTTTGAACTTGTTGAGCATGTCAAGACAATTCCATGGGGTCCTTGAGTCCATATGTGAGCTTGGTTTGCCATTGGTTGGGTCAAACAGTCAAAAATTGCCTTTGTGCAGTCAAAACCCTAAAAATGACCATTTTGCCCTTTCGGTGATCTGATCAAATTTCTTGTGGAATTGTGATCCAAACTTGACCAAATGGTTCATATGAGTTCATAATGTTGATGTGGGTCAATTTTCATGAGATTTGACTGTCAATTGGTCACAGTTGACTTTTTCCCCAATACAGCTGATTTCTAGGTCAACTGTCTAATGGACTGGGCAAAACTTGGAATCAAGACTTGAAACTTGATATGGATAAACTTGGGAGTCCAATATGAAGCAAGAAAGTCATCTTAGGCATTTTAGGTCAAAACATCTTTGTGCAAACACAAACCCTAATTTGGGTCAACAGTGCAAGGAGAAGTCTTGAGCAGATGAAACCCTAACTGGATCTTGATCTTCAAGGGCTTTGTGATGAGAAATCAATGAGAAATGGGAGGGCAAATTTTGGGGTACAACAGTATCCCTGGAAGTTTGAGAGACGTGGAAAGTGTGATGGTTTCTCTTCTTAAGGACGTTGAAGATTTTATCAAGCTTTATTGAGCAATGGTCGATGGTTTCAGAAGATTTTATCAAGCTTTATTGAGCAATGGTCGATGGTTTCAGAGCAGATATCCGCAAGCGCACCTAGCAAATTTATTTCCTTTTGTTTATTTTCTTGCAAACAAGTTTTGATTTAAAAGTTGTAATATTTTTCAATATATGGATTATGTTACTTTCAATAAAGGCATTTTGTTTTTGTATCTATTTTTAAGATATTCACCAAATAAAGAAAAAAGGGATAAAAAAGGAAAAAAAGATAAATGTATACCCAAGTGAATAAGACATTTAAAAGAAGAAACCCTTACATGTTCATACATAATCATATGCATATATTTTCAAACACATGCATTTCATACAAAAGCTCATTATTTTTCAAAATCTCTCCAGTTAAACCATTGGTAGAAGAAGATCACCACCTCCTTGGCCGCCATATCAGACAAGGGCCTACAAATAGAGACCGATGGAATAAATTTAAGAGAATCAGGTTGGATTCAAGGAGGATCTCGACCAGGTCAAAGGTGATGTGAGCTCAATGAAAGGAGATCTGAGCCAAGTTCTCTTAGCTTTGAATAACATCATTGACCGACAAGATCAGATTCCCAAGGTAGATTTCAAGGAAGTAGCCCAAACGATCGGTGCATCAAGCGATCACCAACTGAGAAAGGAGCCAGAGGCAGGACCCCAAAAGTATGTCATGGACTAACAAGAGACAAGAGAAGTTGATACTGAAGGGTTTGTCCCACCTCCGTCAAAAGTAGGGGAATATCCTACCCTAGAAATTCCGATTAACAAAGCAGACAACTACTTGGACCTGCAATACAAAGACCACGACCTAGAGGATGCCAACCATACACCCTTAAAGACAATTGGTACTTATGCTATTGATAATCCACTGGTGATGAATCAACATAAGGCTCTGGAAGAAAGATTGAAAGTTGTGGAGGGTTTTGATGCCTTTGAAGTAGATGCTCTCGAGATGGGCCTAGTTCCTGATGTGGTAATTCCGCCGAAGTTAAAAGTGCCTGACTTTGGAAAGTACAAAGGGATCACTTGTTCAAGAAATCATCTACGCATGTATTGCCGGAAGATGCATGCCCATGCCCATGATCAAAAGCTGATGATTCATTGTTTTTAAGATAGATTAAGCGGGGCATCTCTAGACTGGTATATGCAGTTGGAACGAGTGCATATTCGAACATGGGCAAATCTCTCTAATACTTTCTTGAAGCATTATAAATATAACCTGGACATGGTGCCTACCCGCATGTAACTCCAGAATTTGTCCCAGAAGAAAGAAGAGTCTTTCAAAGAATATGCTCAGAGATGGAGGGAGATGGAATCCCGCGTACAACCACCACTATTGGAAAAGGAGCTAGTGGATATGTTCATGGGAAACTTGTAATGGTTATACTATGAGAAGATGGTAAGAAGTATCTCTTCAGGATTCTCAGACCTAGTGACTATCGGAGAAAGAATTGAGACTGGGATAAAGAGTGGAAAGATACCAGGGCCCCCATCAAACACCCCCTATAATACAAAGAGACATGCTCCTAACTTCCCAAAAAGAAAAGAGTGAGAAATTAATGTTGTATCCTCGCAACCAAGGGAACAACAACCATTAATGATCCCACAAGGACATCAGCAAGGCAGATTTGAAGGCCGCAGAGAAATTTTGGTCCACTCCCTATGCAACCCAACCAGCTATTACAACACTTGGTCAAGGCATCCTTGGTGGAACTAAAACCTCTAGCTCATTCAGTCAGGCCACTCCCATGAAAGTACAATTTCGATGCCAGATGCGAGTATCATGCCAATTCTCCTGGGCACACCATAGAATAATGCTGGGCATTCAAACACAAGGTTCAAGATTTGTTAGAATCTCAAGACATCACTTTTGAGAAACCTAACATCAAATCAAACCCCATGCCTCCACATGGTGGACCAGCAATAAATGCAATCGAGATAGTTACCGAATTTGGGAAATTAGGAAAGCAAAGGCCCCGATAAACTTTTTGAAGGAATATATGTTGGGATGTGGGTTCCTGTTGGAACATAATGAAGCCTTTGAAAGAACGTTACAGAAGCTAGTGGACTAGGGGATAGTCCAATTCGGATCATACCCTAAAGAAAAATATATGGCTGCGATTGAAGGAAAGAAGCCATTGGTAATCCCTTGCCAAGGCCCAAATCTTAATAAAAAGACTCTTGTGATCCCGTGGGAAGAATCGGAAGAAACCCCAGGGATAACACCAAAGAAGACTCTGCAAATATCAGCAGTTCCGAAGGCCATAATGGTAATTAAGGGGCCATCACCTATCCCTTATGATAGTAATAAAGTAGTAACATGGAGTTATGATTCAGCCGTGTATATTAATGGATTTAAAACAAGAGGAAGGGCGATCATCAAGTCAAGGACCTGTAATTTCAAACATAGCAGGGACATGGGGCATGACCCGCAGTGGTCGAGTCTTCAGATCTGAACCACCAAAGGAGAATGATGAGACAACAAAGAGTAAAAATGAGACATAAATAAAGGATAAGGGAAAAGCAGAGGTGGAAACAAGTCAAGAGAAAGAGCCTCCGAGCAAAAACTTTACTAATCAAGAGGCAGAAGAGTTTTTGAAAATAATCAAAAGAAGTGACTATAGGGTGGTGGATCAGCTTCACCAAACCCCAGCTAATATTTCCATACTCTTGTTGCTCGTCAATTCTGAGGCACACCTGTTGTACCCAAATTTTTTCCCCTAAGATCCCTCCATCATACCATGTTGATTCAATCACAATAAGATCACATTAGGATTCTTGGTTCCCCTCCCTATATTTAGCTTTGCTCTTTGAGGAATCACCAAGCACCTTGACTTGTGTTCTTTTGTGATCATGAATATTTTGTCTTGATTTCTTCTCTTAATTAATAAAATGCAATGTTGGTTTGTCTTGCTTGTTACTCATGTAGGTAAATGCAATAAGATTCAACAAGTTGCTCCATGGGTTCATGAGTTTATTTCCATGCCTTAGTCAATAAAGCTTGAGAAGTTCAAACCTCACCATTGGATTTGTTTTGGAGGAAATGGCATGGCAAGGTTATTTTGGTTCACCATATTTCAAGATTATCAAATTTGGTTCAAAAGCATAAGGGATTGATTGGATAAGTTGTCATGCTTAGACAAGGCTTTGTTCCCATTGGTCACAAATGCATATTTCTCTCAATTCTCAAGATATGGAAGTGATTGTGGTTGCTATGAGTTCTCATTATCATTATCAACAACTTATATTTACAAAGCATTTGTGTTGGTACAAGAAGTTTGTCCAAAATTGTCAAAGTTCCTCAAGGAATTTTTCTTGATCTAAGAGCTAGGGTTTTGAACTTCAAAGAAGTATATCTTGCTAATCTTTTGGTATTTTTGAGTTATTCCAAATACATCCTTCTATTCAAAGGGTTATCAACAAATCACTTCAAAATTTCCAAGGATTTTTCATGTGGAAGAAACTTGATGAAGAGGAAAGATTACACGTCCTCCAGATGAATCCCCAATTTTCCATGTGTGACTTCAAATGATCATAACTTGGTCAATTTTTATCACCTTGAGCCCATTATTTTTCCATAATTATCTTAATGATGTGAAATTTATTCCTTCTTTTATGTGCAAAGTGAGAAAATGGATGGAAGTATCCTTAAGGATACAAAAGATTATAAGTCATTTCATGATTTTTTGCCAACTTTAACAATTCATAACTCTCTCACTTTTTGGATATTTTGAATGGTTCAAGTCCCAAAATGTCTTTCAAGAGGTCTATTTCACGCCATCTGTTTTGGTAAAGAGCAAAATCTAAGTGGAAGGCCATGTTTGGATGCAAGACATTATAGGTCACTTTTGAAGAAAAATTTGAAATATTTCTAAGTATGGAAAGTCAACCCTTTTTCTCCAACTTTGACTCAATGCAACTTTAAGCTCAAGCATCCATTTGATCCCATTATTTTTCCATTGCAAAGCTTGTAACCTCATCTTTCTAAAGCATCAAGAATCATATCCTAAGACCCCTTGAGCTGAGAATGCCATGATTTTGAAGTTGGTAACTTGGAACTGAAGTTTCATCACAAGTCAGATTTTGAAATCTTTGTTTTGGCTTCTAATCACAAGTTCTCCATACGTTTTTCCTCTAAACATGTTTAATGAAGTTCCAAAATTGATTAGCACAGCAATACGCACGTTTTGGACGAGTTTTGATCAAATTAGAAGTCACACTTTTCTTGTTTGAACTTCATCATTTCACACGCTTGGACATTCCATTTGATTCCCTATAAATAAAGGGTCATTCCCCATTCATTTCCTCAAGCTTGGATATCCAGAATCACCCTGCCAAACATGTTCCATAACTCAAAATTCAACAACTTTGAAATCTATTATCAAACCTTTTTCAATCCAATTTTTCCATCAATTCACCTTCCTTGATCTTCCCTGAAGCTAACCATATAATTACATTCGAGAATCATTCCCTATATTACTTCATAGAAGTCTAGTTTCAGAGCTCTGCAACTCAACTTCAATAGGTAGATTCCTTCATCAATTCTTCAAAACTTTGATATCATTGTGATGCTCTCATTGCCCTGGTTCTAGTAACAACACTTGCTTTTTACTGGAAATACGTTTTGACCATGAAATTTCAAATCCCTTTTCAAAACTTTCCTTCCAAATTGCTTGAGCTACAGTTTATATAAATTTGTCGTGAATGTGTGGTTGTCTTCGTGTTGAAGAGACGAAGCGAATGATATAGGTCTCATGCTCTAATTTTATAGATTGAGCAACCTAGTTTTGGGACTGACTGGAGGTTGAAGATGACCAACGTGTCATCTTCCAACCAATGAAGGCGCGCCATCTGTGTTTTTCAAAAATCTGATTTAATTAATGATCCTATGCATTATTCACTAAAGTCCATAACATGCACAACGCGCCACATCCACTTGATCTGTTTACTAACGCGTTTTGACATTGATGAGATGGCCCATATTTTTTTGGTTTTTATTTTCTTTTTTGATTTTTATATTTAATTGTTTTAAACTTCAAAAAAGCATAGAAAATTCATTTTTAGTCCAAAAAATCTGAAAAAATTATGAAAAATATTTTTGATTATTCTCTTTTTGATTTCTATTTTTTCCTAATTTAATTTTTTGTTTTGATATTTTTTTTATAAATTTTCACTTTATTTAAATTGTTTTAAATGTTTAAAAATACTTTTATGCATTTTTAAATTCTGAAAAAATTATTGAATGATCCAATGATATTGTGACAAATATTGGTGACATTATTTTATTTTTGTTTCTGACTTTGTTATTTTTTATCATTTTTGGTTAATTTTACTCATTTCTTTTAATTTTAAAAAATAGTTTCTGACTTTAAAAAATTACCAAAAAATTTTATAAAATCATTTGAGTCCTTTTCTGATTTTTCTATGGTCTTACTTTTTATTTCTTGATCAATTTGAAGATAGTTGATATTTTTTTATTTTATTTATATTTTTAAAATTTTTTTAAAACCTTTTTTGTATATATTAAATGTAATATTATTTTTTGACTATTTTCTGGTTGATCTTAGGTTAAAATTTTTATCATGAAATTTATTAACATCATTGGATCCATGGTGTTGAGTCTAGCTCCACAAAAATGGATGAGTGATTTTAATAATAGTTTGATTAAATTTAATTCAAAAGTGGTTTGTATATTCTCTCCCACCCCTCTTCATCTCATCCCTTTCTTATTGCACTAAGTGTTATTGGAGCATGATCTCTATATCATGTCTCAAAACAAATGGTGCATAGATTGCTATTGACCGGCCTCAAAATAGGTGCGACTTCTATATAAGTCCACTTAGGATTGCTTAACATAGTGCTAAATTTTATCCCGATTCGAATAAATGATCATTTGTGGCCCAAACTTATGTTTGCAAGCCCAAGTATGTTAATTTGATCTCTTTGATCCAATAACATTGAGATTCATTGTGTGGAGGCTTTGGTTCTACCAATGCTCTAATGAATCTACAACACCTTTGGTCAATACGGATAACTTAAACATCATTGATCATTAAATGGTACTCATGAGGATTCCAAATGGATGATATACTTGACAAAAAGCAAATGCAACTTGTTGTGTAGAGGCTTTGGTTCTACCAATCCTCTAATGAGTTCCAAATGCAAGTTTCAAGATGATCATCCAACTAACCACTAATCACTAATAATTGACTTTATCCTTTATTTTTATTATATGCCCCTTTTATTTTTATGCACTATTTACTTTTAGCATTTACATTTCATGCCATTTTCATCTTTGCTCATTTGAGCATTTACTTCCTTGTTTTATTTATTTATTTTGCTCACTTGAGCTTTTCTTTTCTTTTCTTAAGACACCTAATAATCAATATGAACCATAAAATCCTTAATGATACTTGGACTATTTGGCTACTATCCTTGGTATTATGGAGCATTGGACTTCTTGGACTTAGGATTAGAAACCTTGGCCTATGATTGGAGACCTTGTGACCTTATATGATTATTTTGTCTGGAGCTCTTGAGGTTTACCTCAAGACATTGGGTTGTTTGTTTGTTTTGTGTGCAGGTTATTATGATTACACTCTTTGATTGTAATATGGAACTCACCCGTATACATCCGTTACTCTGCCCAATTTTTGTGAAGACTTAATACACTTGAAGTATGGTTCTCTCAAGGGGTCTAGTATCTTTGCTTGCTTGGTTACAATCCAAAGAATGAGAATTCTATCTTGACTCATAATGTCAAGTGTTGGCTTCTTGTTGGTTAGATGGTTCTTATCCCTAGCTTTTACCTTAGGCTTTAGGATAGTCTCTTCTTCTCCTCTCATCTTCTTTAATTTAAAAAATCTTCTTCCTCCTTTTGAAAACTCCTATTGTTTTGAAACTTGAACCACTTTCATAATAAACTTGGACTTAGGTCCATGCATTTTCAAAAAAACAATTTCATGAATAAACTTTAATCAACTTAATAATATTTTGACATCATTTTTTGTGAGAAGACTAAAAGTCAATCAATCTAATTTCAAATCATTTTTGCCACCTTGGCTTTCTTATTTCAAAACCTTTCTCAAAAGATTAGGCTCTTGTCAATCCTTGTAGTGATGCAAACAACTATACTTCTACAATATATAGTGAAGAGAGATATTTTCCACTTGGGTGTTGAGTGAGGTATTGGTGATTTTAAAATCCAAGCCATATCCTCCACTTTGAGATGAAGCAAATTCTCCTTTATCATGATTGTGGGTAGTAGGTATGTTTTCCACACGGACAGTGACGATGATGTTTTATCTCATAAAAATTAACCAACACACTTACATTTTAAAGTTTTTAAAGAGGAATTACGTTTACCGTGATCCCCTATTTCATCCATGCACTCATAAGCATCTTTTGAAGAGATCTTATTTCAACGGATTTAAAAGTTGACCATTTGTGAATATCTCAGGTACTTTTTAACCATGGATTCTGGAAAGAGAAAGACCGGGAAGTACAATTTCAAGGATCCCAAGATAGATGAGTTGATCAGTCTAATTCCCGAGATCGAGTGTTCTGCAGACTTTTAGAAGAAGTATGGATCCATCATTCCTCTCATTAAGCTGAAGATGAAGGAGGGTATTCTCTCGACCTTGGTCCAGTTATATGATCCGATGTATCATTGCTTTAATTTTCCCGACTATCAGTTGCTGCCTACACTGGAGGAGTATTCTTATCTATTAGATTTACCTGTTATCGATCATGTTCCTTTTACTGGTTTGGAGGGTGAGCCAAAATCACATGAGATTGCTGCTTTGATTCATCTGGGGAAGTCTGAGATAGAAGTCCATATGACTACTAAAGGAGGGATTAAAGGACTACCAGCTCAGTTCTTATTGGAGAAAGCTCGCTACTTTTCTAGGATGAAGAGTACAATTGCTTTTGAGGCCATCTTTGCTCTACTTGCTTACGGGTTGTTCTTATTTCCTAACGTGGACAAGCTTGTTGGGTGATTCTTATTACTCTATTCATCTTCAGAATTCTTATCATGATGGGATGATTATCTGTTGCACGCCCCTGTTGTACCGATGGTTTATCTCTCATATGCCTCAGTATGATGCTTTTTGGGATATCAAGAAGGAACCCCGTTGGGATCCTAAGATCATGACACTTACTCACTCGGATATTGCTTGGTATCATCGAGCTTACAAGGATATAGAGATTATTGACAGTTATGGTAGTTTCCCCAATGTACCTCTTCTTGGTACAAAGGGAGGAATTAACTATAACCTTGTTCTCGCACGATGACAGCTCGGTTATCCGATGAGGGATAAACCAAATAGTATTCATTTGAGTATTTTCTTTCTAAAGGAAGGAAAAGACCATAGGGAAGCTAGGGAGCAGATTGCAAAGGCCTGGCGTCACATTCATAAGAAGAGTAGGAAGGATTTGGGACCTAGGGGTGCTGTTTCTTTGGAGCCGTATCTTCAGTGGGTCAAAACGAGAGCTATTCAGTTGAAGATGCCATATTCTCGGGAAACACCTATGCCTAATCTGTTTATGAAGAGCACTCTTCCCCTATTAGATGATCTAGAAGAGCTGCAGCTTGCTTTGGTCAGGATGCAACAGGAAAAGGACGCTTGGAAGAATAAGTGCCAAACTTTAGAGATTTCCTATAGAGCAGACTTGAAGGAGAAAGACGACTTGATTGAGATTCTTGAGAGACAGGCTGTAGAGACCTTGGAGAGGCAAGGGGATTTATTTTCTCCTAAACCTCAGTCAAATTCTATTTTCTCACTCCCTGATTCAGGTGATTGGAAGGAGGTTGCCACCAGATATGCGGAAGAAAACCAGAGGTTGAAGGCTCAGATTGCCAGGCTCACAGGAAAGCGCCAGCGTATACAGTGATCTCCATCGGTTTTACTTCTCATGGTTTTATATTTTTTTTATCTTGTACTTGGGATCATTGAAACTTGTAAACCATTTTGGAGTTATTATAATAATTTTTTTCCCAGTATTTCAAATGCGTTATTACTTTGATATTTGCAATGTGTCCATAAATTTTAAATCCCTTGAAATATTAATAAAATCATGTGCATTGCATATCATGCATCATATTGCACATATTTCTTGCATTTTTATGCATATCCAGGTGTCTTACCAAGCTTTTTTACTTCATTCAACAAGCTAACTCACCACTATAACACTCGGGCTAATTGTAGAAAGAAGATAGACAACTTAGAACAAGAGAATTACAAGCTGCACGAGGAGGTTTCTGCTTTGAAGGTCGGCATGGCCAATCTTACTACTCTGATGGAATCTCTGGTGGCTGCTCATAATCAGCCACCGAGTGTTCAACCTCAACCAACAAGGGAAACTACTGAAGCTCTGAATGTTCCTGTATCTGCTACTCCAGCTGTTGTTTAAAACCGCATGCCTCAAGGCTATCCATGGGGAATGCCAGAGAATTTTGCACCTGAAGGTTTCAATCTTGTTCCTCAAGATACTCCAATTGTTCAGACTATTGTTACTCCTACACCTCCTGTGGTGCATGCTACTTCTGCTGCACTTCCTTCGGTGAATATGGTTCCATTTGTTAACGATGATGTATGTCGTCTTTTCCCTCCATCGAGTGAATATTTGGGTCTTTATGACATAATGAATAATTTTTAAGAGCAGTTTGACAAGATGCAGAGAGAGATGAAGGCCCTCAGGGGAAAAGAGCTATTTGGGCAGAATGTGAATGAATTATGCTTGGTCCCGAATGTTAAGATACCTGCTAAGTTTAAGGTCCCGGAGTTTGAGAAGTACAAGGGAAACACTTGCCCTCGTGCTCATCTGGTGATGTATGTAAGGAGAATGTCTACTCATACTGATGATCAGCGTTTGCTGATTCACTTTTTTCAAGATAATTTGACCGGTGCTGCGCTGAAGTGGTATATGAGTTTGGACAATGTTAACATCCCTACTTTCAATGATTTGGGAGAAGCATTCATCAAACAATAAAATTACAACGTGGACATGGCGCATGACCGTGATCAACTCAAGGCCATGGTTCAGAAAGACAGGGAATCATTCAAAGAATATGCATAGAGATGGCGTGAGGTAGCCGCCCAAGTGATCCCTCCCATGGAAGAGAAAGAGATGACTAAGATTTTCTTGAAAACGCTGCGTGCTTTCTACTACGAGAGGATGGTAGCAAGTGCGCCAAGTGATTTTACTGAAATTGTAGGAATGGGTATCTGCTTAGAAGAGGCGGTAAGAGAGGGCCGTTTAACGAGAAGTGAAAGATCTGGAGGTATGAAGAAGCCATCTTATGGGTTTACCAAGAAAAAGGAAGGGGATGAAAATGCTGTTATGCAAGAGAGGGGGGTTAATACTCCTAGAAGGAATTATCAGCGTCATCAGCAAGTCGCCTCAGTTACTCGAGTTGTGGGTGTAGCTCCAACTACCATTGCTTATCAGAGACTGTCCCAGCAGGGGAATCAAGGCTATAATCAGAGAAGGGAGAGTTATGACCCTATTCCTATGAGCTATACAGATTTACTACCAGCATTGATTCAGAAGAAGTTGGTTCAGACCCGACCACCTCCCGCTGTACCATTACCATTGCCTTGGTATTATAAGGAAGACCAAACATGTGCTTTTCATCAGGGAGAACTAGGGCATAATGTTGAGAATTGTTATCCTTTGAAGACTGAGGTGCAGAAATTGGTGAAGTCTGGTATTCTATATTTCAAGGATATGGGCCCTAATATGAAGGACAATCCTCTACACAAGCATGGAGGAGTAAATGCTGTGAATATGGTGGCCGGTTGTCCAGGCGACTTCCGGATTTTTAATATTAATCTGGTTAGAGGAGATTTGATGAAAATGCATGCAGACCTTTGTGAATTTAGATACTATATGCATGACCATTCTGGTTGTGCTATTTGCAGTACAGACATACAAGGTTGCAATAAGATAAAGGCTGATTTATAGGAGATGATGGATGATGGCCTCATCTACATAATTAGGAGTAGGGAAGAGCATGAAGAGGAGGTGAATATGGTTTCTGGATGTCCTAGAGAATTCAGAATTTTTGATGTAGAGTATATGAATAAGGACCTTGTGCAATTTCATGCTACTTCCTTCCATATGGCTGGTCAGGTAGAACACTAGTACGGATCTTGCCGAATTTGCTGCCGGGACTCTTGAGGGTGTTCAATCATGAAGAAAGGTGTTCAGTTGTTATTATATAATGGAACTATCAAGGTTACAAGTCAAATGGATGATTACCATAAAGTTGATTTGATTGAGGTTTGCTTGACTGAAGAAGAGTCGGATGAAGAGTATGCCTCTGTAGAGGAGTATTTCTCCTCATATAAGGATTTGTTTTCCAGAAATGACTCAATAATGACTGATTATGTTGAAGAAGGGGTAAACGTTATTGTACCTTGTTTTGGGGCACCCGCCCATCTTAAAGTTGAATGTTATAGCAAGCCAGCTGTTACCCTATTAGTGATTAGTTTGCCGGGTCCTATCCACTACAAGTCAGATAAGGCTATACCCTACAAATACAACGCTACAATCTTAGAGGATAGAGTGGAAGTTCCCATCCAACCAATGCCTGATGTTAGAAATATTGTTGAAAATAGAAGGGTGACTCACAGCGGTCGTGTGTTTGCACCAGTTGTTCGAGGAGATGTTAGTGCTGGAAAGAGAATTGCTGAGAATGTTGAACCCAAGAAGGCTACAGGTGAAACTAGTGGAGCTACGTTAGAGAAAGAAGTGGATGATATTTTGAAGATAATCAAGATGAGCGACTACAAAATTTTAGATCAGCTACTATAGACTCCTTCAAAAATATCTATCTTGGCGTTATTGATGAACTCCTCTTCTCACAGAGAATCCTTGATGAGGGTATTGGACCAAGCTTTTGTAGAGAGTGCTATGCCAATAGACCAATTCAGTAACGTAATAGGGAACATTATGTCATGTAATAACTTGAGTTTCTGCGATGATGAATTACCAGATGAAGGAAGGAATCACAACCTGGCCCTCCACATCTCTATGAACTGCAAGAATGATTCACTATCCAATGTGCTGATTGATAATGGATCCACTTTGAACGTTATACCGAGGAGCACTCTTATGAAGTTGAAATATCAAGGAACGCCTATGCGCCCGAGTGGCATTATTGTGAAAGCGTTTGATGGATCAAGGAAATCTGTTATTGGTGAAGTGGACTTGCCTATTCATATAGGACCACATTTGTTTCAGATAACTTTCCAGGTCATGGACATTGTTCCCGCTTATAGCTGTTTGTTGGGGAAGCCGTGGATTCATGAGGCAGGGGATGTCACTTCAACTTTACACCAGAAACTGAAATTTGTACGTGAAGGGAAAGTAGTAATCATAAATGGGGAACATGCATTATTGATATCTCATTTGTCCTCTTTCAGCATTGTGGAGGCAGATGAAGCTGCTGTTGGAACCCAGTTCTAAGCCTTATCCATTGACAACATAAGAGGAAATGAGAATTCCATGGTTTCGCTTAAGGATGCATATCAAGTTGTGCGAAAGGGTCATAGTGAGGTATGGGGACATATTATGGATCCACCTGTAAACAAGAACAGAGCCGACTTGGGGTTCTCTTTGAAGAATGACAAAGGTAAGAGCATGAAGCCGAAGTCTGCTACAAGCAAGTATCAAGACATATTCCGTAGCGGGGGTTATCTTCATCCAACTATTTTCGGGGTTAATGACATTATGGAAGATGAAGCAGAGCAGGAAATGCCGGATTATGTGACGCACAGAGTTAGAGTTTAGAACTGGATCACCATTGGTGTTCCCTCTTGCATACATGTTTCAAAGTAATTTGTTTTGTTAATCTTTTTGAAAAGCTTTCACTCTGCCCAAGGCGAAAGTATTAATGTTGTAGGGCTTATGTGTTTGTTGTGACTTTTAAAATCAATAATAAAAGTTGTCTTTGTTTCCCAAATTATGTCTTTATTTTATGCTTTTTCTTGGAAAATGGTAATAAAAAAAAACCCTTCAAAGTAAATAATAACTGAAATTCAATATGCATGATCACTTGTTATATGTGTCAGTTTTTAAAAGCAATCATAAATCATATGTGCAGATTAATTAAAAAACCCGTTGAATACAATGACCATGCACCCTCTCCCAACTTTGAATGTCCCGTGTATGGTGCTGAAGAAGAAGATTATGATGAGATTCCAGAAGAGGTCTCACGGTTTCTTGAGCACGAGGAAAATACCATTCAGCCATATAAAGAGCCATTGGAAGTGATCAATTTGGGTTCAGAAGAAGATCCGAAAGAAGTCAATATCGGAGCATTACTGCATCCTGATGTGAAGAGCAGGTTGATTGAGCTGTTGAAAGAGTATGTGTATATTTTTGCCTGGTCTTATCAAGATATGCCTGGCCTAGATATAGATATTGTAGAGCACCGTTTGTCGTTGAAGCCAGAGTGTCCGCCAATCAAACAGAAGTTGAGAAGAACTCACCCAGATATGGTAGTGAAGATCAAAGAGGAGGTTCTAAAGCAGATTAATGCTGGTTTTCTTGTGACGTCAGTGTATCCTCAATGGATTTCCAATATTGTCCCAATACCGAAAAAAGACGGAAAAGTCCGCATGTGCGTAGATTACAGAGATCTAAATAAAGCTAGTCCAAAAGATGATTTTCCATTGCCACACATTGATATGTTAGTGGATAGCACAAAAAAATTCAAAGTATTCTCGTTCATGGACGGATTTTCCGGGTATAATCAAATAAGAATGGCTCCGGAGGACATGGAAAAACAATGTTTATCACACCCTGAGGAACATTCTGTTACAAAGTGATGCCCTTCGGGTTGAAGAACGCTGGTGCAACGTACCAGAGGGCTATGACAACCCTATTCCATGATCTGATGCACAAGGAAATCAAGGTATATGTTGATGATATGATTGCTAAATCTCAGACTGAAGAAGGGCATGTAGAAGATTTGTTGAAGTTGTTTCAGTGTTTGAAGAAGTATCGTCTCCACTTGAATCCAGATAAATGCACCTTCGGTGTTCGATCAGGAAAATTATTGGGTTTCTTTGTTAGCCAGAAAGCAATTCAAGAGATTCCAGCACCAAGAACTGAAAAGCAAGTCAGAGGGTTCCTCGGGCGTTTGAATTATATTTCCAGATTCATTTCCCACATGACTGTAACATGTGAACCGATCTTTAAGTTGTCAAAGAAAGATCAAGGTTATGTGTGGACGGATGACTTCCAAAGGGAATTTGAAAGTATTAAAGAATACCTGCTTGAACCTCCTATCTTGCTCCCTCCTGTTGAAGGAAGACCATTGATTATGTATCTGACAGTGTTAGATAAATCTATGGGTTGTATTCTGGGACAACAAGATGAAACAGGGAAGAAAGAGTTTGCCATTTATTATCTCAGTAAAAAGTTCACTGATACTTGCTCTTCCCTCAATTTATTACCCAAATCAAGTCTGATGAAGTTAAGATTAAATGGCATTGTGATAAGGCCAAGCTCTAGAATAGTGAAAGCATTTGACAGTTCTCAAAGCTCGGTATTCAGAGAGGTGGACCTTCTATCAAAATTAGGCCACATATCTTCTATATCACTTTCCAAGTCATAGATATATAACCAGCGTACACTTTCTTACTTGGGAGACCCTGGATTCATGCAGCAGGGGTAGTCACTTCGACCTTACATCAAAAGTTGAAGTTCTTAGTGGAAGGGAAGTTAATTGTAATTGATGGTGAGGAGGACATCTTCGTAAGTCACATCGAATCATACAGTTATATTAGTGCAGACAAAGACTATATAGCCACCCCATTCCAAGTCCTGGAAGTTGCTTCAATGGTGACTTTACTAGCGGAGAAAAATAATAAGCCCAAGGTAACCTCGTGGAGAGACTTACAAACAGCAATGGAAAATGGTGCCTCGAAAGGTTGGGAAAAGCTCCCAGAAATTCCTGAGAAGAAGAATCGCTTTGGTTTGGGCTATGAACTATCAAAAGCTACTCTGAAAGGTAAAACACGATTTCCTCCAATCCAAGAGACCTTTGTCAACAAGGGAGTAAAGCATGGTGGATAGGTGGCGATGTTATCCAACAAAGTCAACACCAAAAAGGCATGACTACATCCGAGAATACGATCCAAAAGAAGAACTCAAGAGCTGGACAACATGGATATTCCTGAGATCTTTTTCTTTCCTAAGTAAATTTTATTGTTTTTGAAAAAACCTAGTCAAGCCCGAGACATAGGGGTTGCTTGTGAGGGTCCCTCCGTTTGGTTTCAGACAATATTTACAATTAATAAAAGTTATATTTTGTTTTTAATTAAGATCCATGTCTTTCTCTTGCATTTATCTCTTAAATTTAAAAATGGAAATACTTTCTCTTCATATGCATTTTCAAAATTCATATACTAAAATCTGCACCAAAACATGATAAACGTGCAGATCCATGCCCAAAACCACCGATAATGTTACAACTGATATCCGATATAATTTTGATACTCCTATCAACCAAGTTGAAGAGGAAGGTGATGAAGATCTTGAACTTTCTTAAGAAATGGCGAGGGAAATAGAGAGAAAGGCAAACAACATACAACTGTATCAAGAGGCTATTGAGATCATTAATCTAGGCACAGAGGAAGATCTGAAAGAAATAAAGCTAGGGGAAATGTTAGAGCAGAGCGTCAAAGAAAGGTTGATCAAGCTATTGCATGAGTACACGGATATATTTTCCTGGTCCTACAGGGACACGTCGAGATTAGATACAAACATTGTGGTGCATAGGCTACCTCTCAAAGAAGGGTTTTCTCCAGTTAGGCAAAAACTTAGGAGAACTCGTCCAGATATGTCCAGCAAGATTAGAGAAGAGGTTCTTAAATAGTTCGACGCAGGGTTCTTAGCAGTGGTGGATTATCTGCCATGGATAGCTAACATTGTGCTAGTGCCCAAGAAAGATGGCAAGGTACACATATGTGTGGATTATCGAGACCTGAACAAAGCAAGTCCCAAAGATGAATTCCCTTTACCTCACATAGATATTTTGGTAGACAATATGACTCAAGCCTCAGTATTATCATTCATGGGTGGTTTCTCGGGCTATAATCAAATCAAAATGGCACCCAAATACATGGAGAAGACACTTTTCATGACACCATGGGGAACCTTCTGCTACAAAGTAATGTCGTTCGGTCTCAAAAATGCAGGGGCAACCTATCAAAGGGATATGGTCACACTATTCCATGATATAATTCACAAATAGGTTGAGGTGCACATAGATGATATGATCTCCAAATCCCATACGGGGGAGGAACACATCATACATTTACAAAAGTTATTTAAGCGACTGCACAAGTTCAAACTAAGGTTGAGTCCGAATAAATGTACATTTGGCGTCAGATCAAGCAAGTTGCTAGGTTTCATTGTAAGTCAATGTGGTATCAAGGTAGACCCCGACAAAGTAAAAGCCATACAAGAAATTCCAGCACCGAGGACCGAAAAAGAAGTTCGTGGTTTCTTAGGGCGATTGAATTACTTCTCAAGGTTCAAATTGCATCTAATGGCTATGTGTGATCCTATATTCAAATTAATGCAAAAAGATAAAACAATAGTATGGAACGATGATTGCCAAATGACCTTTGAGACAATAAAGAAATATCTACAAGAGCCACCGATCTTAATGCCACCAGTTCCCGGAAGACCACTCATCATGTATCTGACAGTGCTAGAAGGATCAATGGGTTGTGTTTTGGGACATCAAGACGAAACAGGAAGAAAAGAGCACGCGGTTTACTACCTCAGTAAGAAATTTACTGACTGCGAAACCAGGTATTCGCTCCTCGAGAAAACTATTTGTTCATTTGCTTGGGCTACTAAGAGGTTGAGGCAATACATGTTAACCCACACCATATCGTTAATAGTAATGATGGATCCTCTAAAGTAAGTGCTCAAAAAATTGGATCTTACTGGGAGAATCGCCTGATGGCAGATGCTACTATCAGAATACGACATCCAGTATGTCACTCAAAAATCCATCAAGGGTAGTATAGTAGCTGATCATCTAGCTCACCAACCGTTTCCAGAATATCAACCTATGAAGTTCTACTTTCAGGACGAAGATGTCATGGTCGTAGGTGACTATGAAATACCAGGACCTAATGAAGGACTCGAACCAGGGGCACGTTGGACACTCATGTTAGACGGGGCTTCAAATGCACTGGGGCATGGTATAGGTGGAATTTTGACTTCTCCAAAGAATTATCACAAGCCCTATACATTAAGGTTGTGTTTTGACTGCACCAACAACATCGCCGAGTATGAAGCTGGTATACTAGGACTAGAAGATGGAATTGATGTAAGAATCAAACACCTCGAAGTATTTTGAGATTCCGCGCTAGTCATATACCAAGTCAACATCGAATGGGATACTAAACACCCCAAACTGATTCCATATCAGGATCATGTTCTAAAGTTGGCCACAAAATTCATAAAGATCACTTTCAGTCACATCCCACGAGAAGAAAATTAAATGGCAGACGCTCTGTCAACTCTATCAGTTATGTTCAAAGTAAATTGTCCAAACCATAAACCACGCATCACAATCAGACACTTTGAAGAGCCCACACATTTCCTTTCTATTGAGCAAGGGCCAGATGACAAGCCTTGGTTTTATGACATCAAGAAATACCTTGAAAGGAAAGAATATCCAGAAAATTCCTCTATCATTAACAAGAAAACTCTACGAAAGTTAGCCTTGAAATTATTTTTGAGTAATGGTGTATGTGATACGGTGGGAGAACTGACTTGTAGGTTTTGCGTTTGATCGCAAATGTTGTGGTTAGCAAGAGTCACCACCGACTTTTCTTTTATCCAAAAGGAAAGGTGAAAAAGCACAGGAAATACCTTTGAGATTGTTTCTTGAGTTCGGGGGATAGATTATGAAAAGGGAAGGTTTTAACACCCTTTTTATCCATGGTTTTCCACGGGCTCTTTGTTACTTGCTAGATCACTTGTTTTTTTGTTTGAAATTGTGTTTTGTGTGGTTTTTTTGAAAGTATTTTGTAAAGAGGCCATTGTTTAGGCAATCTTTGTAATCATTCTCGTTCGTAAGAATGTATACAAAGATGTTTGATCTTTTGAAAATGTTTTCAATTTTGTACGATGTTTGAAAGTGCATGTGATTGTTTTGAAAATAGCAAGGATGTTTGTTTTGAAATAGAGCAAGTAATTAGAAGCATTCTACCTACTCAAAAGTCTTTCTTGTACATTTCCTTTTCCTTTGACATTGTTATCTTACCATTGATTTGGTAAGTAACCCTATCTTTGGATGTAAACGGGACGGGCGTGGGTCATCATATAACCATGATTAGCAATGTTGCAAGGCATCTTAGCATTCTCTTTTAGGGACTAAGATCATTTGTAAGACAACTTAGATAGTGACATCGAGGGACTATGATCGTGTATTCGTTTGTTTTTGCTAAGATACCTTACACGCGTAATATGGCCATTTTGTAAGGAAACCAAGTGGATTTTACCCTATGGGTGCTTGTGTGCAAGTGTATTGTTTTCATGCTTGTTTTTGTCTTGAATTAGTGTTTTCTATTTGATTAATTTTATTCTTTCCATACAAACCCTAATTACTAGCATGTGAATATGAAGCATTTAAATTGCGGAAGATAAAAATACTAAGCTATTACATAATTTGTGGGAAGGGGGTGTACAAAGTATAAATGGGGATTGCAAGAAACTAAACCCTAATTAATCTATTACAACCATATTGAATTGAATAAATAAATGTACAAAATATGAAAAGGAATAATGTATAAAGTAATGAATAAAAAAAGAATGGATTTTATTTGGTTTTTTCCTTGTTAAAAAAGGTTTTTATTTCTTAACCTAATTAACTAAAAAAATGCTTAATAAAAAAAACTAATTTAATTTAAAAGAGAAAATATTTTTAAGTTTTATGAAGAAGATTTTAACATTAAACTAAATAGTATGAAAATTAATTAAATTAGGAAAAGTATAAATTCTATGTTTATTTTAAGAAAATAAAATAAGCCTAAATCTATTTAATTAAAAAAAAGTTAAGTTTGTAACAAAAATATTTTTGATGTTTTAGTCTAGAAAATAAAATAAATGTATATAGTATAAATAAAAATATATTATTTTTATCTTTTTTTGTCAATAAAATAAATATTAATATTAATATTAATAAATAAAAAGAAAAAGAAAAGAAAATAAATAAAAAGTCAGGGGGGTTCATTAGTAAACAAAAGAGTATTCATGAGTAAAAATAAACTAAGCCCAATGAAGAGCCCAAATGCTGCCAAAAAAGAACAAAAAAAAAGAGTCAAAATGTAAAAATAAAAAAATGGTCATGCTGGGGCTTGAACCCAAGACCATGGGGTGAACAGGTGCGCGCTTTACCACTGGGGTGGCTATACATCTGTTAACTTGTATGAAATGATAAATACATAACACAAAACACGCCCTGACTGTACTTCATCTTCAACCTCCAGCCAAAGGATCTGTAACTTGCCCATTTCTCAACTATTTGCAAAAATGTAAACATGAAAATTGCTCCATTTTGTCACATGAATCCAACCATATAAATATCATAAACTATAAATTAAGGATGAATGAGAGTTTATAAAAGTACCAAATTCTGACCTAAATATTTCAGAAAGTTCAAACTTAAAATTCTCTTAGCTCAATCAAAATAAATGAAATCTATGGACATGTACAACTTCTGGGTAATGATGTCTATATTTTATCTTCACAAATGAAAGCCTAACAATGCCTAAGTAATGAGATAGAAGTTCCAGAAAAATACCTTAAAACTGGAAATCATGAAATGGATTTGAGCTTGTTTCAGGCAGTGTTGATGATCAGGTTAGCTTCCTTGAACCTCTAGGAAGCTAATGCAATGACTGGCTTGAGCTGAGGGTGGCTGGAATGGTCTGGAGAAGTCCAACTATGATGCTCTATTTTTGGTTATGGAAGACATGGAAAATGGTGTTACCGAAGTGAAACAGGTACATGGATGAGTTACCCTTGATGCAAGGAAGCTTTAGAAACTAAAAGGCCAAGAAACACACGAGGGAAATGTGAGTTTGAGGTTCAAGGTCAAAAACTGTGCAATAATGGAGTTTTTGAGCAATTTTTATTTGAGAGAGTTTTGGTGTATTTCAGGGTGCTCAAGGTCGTCCTCTAGCTCACAAATAGTGCCTCTATTTATAAGTAACAAGTTTGGAGACTTGTTGTTGATCAGAATTCAAAATCACAAGTTTATGCATAACATGTGATTTTTGAGAATTTCAAGTTTCCAAGCATTGTGTACTTGCTTAGATAGAGTGGTTATGCTTTAAACAAGCTTGCTTTTGACTTTGTAGATGAAGTGTGATTAGAGGGAACAAGTTAGAGGCTCAAGAATTGACTTTACACAAAAGTTTGCTTTTCTAAAATGGAAGTGTTCACTTTGTGCCATTAATGGAAATGTGGATTGGATAAAGCTTAAACCACTTGGATTAAAGCTCAAAAGTTTATGTAATAAATTAATGATAGATAGATACACAAGTTAGTATTCCTGCAAAGAAAGATTATGCAGCCTAGGTTTGAAATTGGATTCTTGTTCATCACAAAATGCCTTGTAATTCAAGTGACAAAACACCAACTTCATCTCTCCGATTATCCCTACTCAAGAATGATCTCAAGGAGTTATTGGACATTTTGGAAAGCTTGCAATATTCTCTACAACCCATATTTGAATTGATTTTGAAGATTCACCTTGGAACTATATGAAAAGGAGCCATGAAGTTGAGTCAAAATCCTGACCAAATTAGGGCAAAATTTCACTAAGTGTTTAGTTTTATGATCCTATGTTCTTGAAATTATAACTTGATATCTAAGAACTTTTGGAAGAAGTTGTGTGAAGAAAAGTTGTAGATTTCATGGATATATTCAACTTTTATGTTGGAAGTTTCTCTTGAACCATCTTGCATCATGGTGAAAATTTGCTCAAAGTTATGAAAAAAACATGAAATTTCCAACACTTAGAAAAATTTCTTAGTTTAGAAATTTTGACTTTTCAAAATGAAATCTTGACTTTTTGATTTCTCGATGAATAAGTTTCATATTTTGACATGTTTTGATGAATTATGATCTTTGGCACTTGAATTTGACCAAAAAGTAAAAGTTTGACTTTTCAGTATACAGTTGACTTTTGATCAATTGACTACAAAATTCCTCTGTCAACCCAATGGATTTGCAATGTTTTGAACCATGTCAATAGGTCAAAATGATTCAATTGGACTCTTGAGATCATGCCTTAAACTAATTAACCATTTGCTGGGTAAAAAAAAAATCAGAATTTGCCCTTTTCCCAATCAAAACCCTAATTTTGACCATTTTGCCCTTTTGGAGATTTGATCAAATTTCTTGAGGGATTATGGTCCAAACTTGATCAAATGATACATATGAGTTTAAAATGTTGATGTGGATAAAAAATAATGATATTTGACTGTAAATTGGCCATGGTTGACTTTTTACCCAATACAACTAATTTTTAGGTCCACTATTCAATTGACTGATCAAAAGTGTGATCTAAGGCTTGAAACTTGACATGAGTAATCTTGAGGGTCCATAATGGTCCATGAAAGTCATATGAGGCGTAGAAAGTTCAAAAATCCTTGTGCAAACTCAAACCCTAATTTTGGTCATCAGTGCTTGAGGAGGTGTCTTGAGCTGATCAAACCTTAATGTAGTCTTGAGCCCAAGGAGATCTTGTGAGCAAATTCTTGATAAGTGGGAGGGAAAATTTTGGGGTACAACAGCTTCCCCTGTTCAATCTTCTTAAAACTGAAGAGTTAGATGGGTATGTCTTGCCATTCGTGACTTGAAGGTGGAAGATGATTGGACACTAGAGTGCTCAGAAATTTGCACTCAGCAATGTGATGGTAGAGGGAATGAGCTTAAAGATGCCATTTGGAGAGGTGATAGAAAGTTGTAGGAGATGGGATTAAAGATGCCATCTAAAAGTGATTATTTGTGTTGTAATTTGTAAGCTGAAAGAATGAGTATCAGAATGGCGTTTGTGTCTGGAGCGTATCTGAATTGTATCTGGGAGCTGATTTTGAATGATTATCAGAATGGAATCCGTCTCTAGAGCGTATCTGAATTGTATCTGAAAGCTGGTTTTGAATGAGTGTCAGAATGGCATCCGTGTCTGAAGCGTATCTGAACTGTATCTGAGAGTTGAATCTGAATGAGTATCAGAATGGCATCCGTGTTTGGAGAGTATCTGAATTGTATATGAGAGTTGAACCTGAATGAGTATCAGAATGGAATTTGTGTCTAGAGCGTATATGATCTATATCTGAGAGTTGAATCTGAATGAGTATCAGAATGACACCTGTGTCTGGAGCGTATCTGAACTGTATCTGAGAACTCTGAACATTGTTAATGATAGTTGTTAATCTTATCCTGAAAAGGTTAAAATGTTAGCTAAAATGCAGGGTCATGTGGTATGAAATGTATGATATAATGCATTCGTTTTATCGATGTTTATGATATACGAATGCAATGTATGCGTATGTGAGCTAGTCTATTGTGCTGTTTGTTGGATTGGGGAAAATAAATCCCCGAATGTTGCTGAGGATATGTAAGTCTTCATGTCTTGAGGTCTAAGTGTTGATGAATTTCCATTTAGAGAAATAAACTCTGTTGTAAGGGAAATGCATATGTTAAATAATGAATCATTGGACGTTTTTGTAAACAAAACACAAGAGTAAAGAAAAACAGATAGTTTTGCACTTTCAAGGGAATATCTTTGTATTGACTTTGAGTAAGTATTTTTGTACAGTGAGATAAACATTCTAGTAGGAGAACGCCGTCGTAAAAAATGAAAATTTTAATACAAAGAAAAGATAGCTATGTGTAATCATCCCATGGGGTTCCCATTCTGCTATAGCCTTTGTATCTCTGAGCATCTTGTCTATTTGTTGCCTTGTCCGAAGGTGATTGAATTGGTCAGAAATGTCGAGTTTGCAAGTTGTCCATAAGGTGATCCAACGAGACATAGTCATACGCTTTAATTCCCTAACTTTTGCCTGAACCATCCTTTTGGGTTTTCAGTCCACCGAGATACCCTTTTTTGCCCAAGTCGCCCTTTCGGGTTTTCAACTTGCCGGGTGTACATATTATTTTGTTTTATCCCTAATTTTTGCCCGAACCTTTTTGGTTCGCCGGGATGCCCTTGTTTTTCCTAGGTATGTCAACCTAGCAGGTCTCTTATGCGTAGTATCTTTTGACTATGTCTGCGTTCGCAGGGTGCGGAAGGTCGTCGCCATCCATGGTGGTCAAGATCATTGCCCCACCAGAGAATATGTTTTTGATCACAAATGGTCCTTCATAGGTAGGAGTCCATTTGCCCCTGGGATCACCTTGTGGAAGTATGATGCGTTTTATCACTAGATCCCCAACTTGATACACTTGGCGTCTGACTTTCTTGTTGAAAGCCTTTATCATCCATTTTTGATACATTTGACCATAAAAAATAGAAGTAAGTCTCTTCTCATCAATCAAGTTTAGTTGATCAAGTTGGGTCTGGATCCAATCGTCTTCGTTCAGCCCTGCATCCTTCATAATCCTTAGAGATGGAATCCGGACCTCGATAGGAAAGACAACCTCCATGCCGTAAACCAGAGAATAGGGTGTTGCCCCGGTTGATATGCGAGCTGTGGTACGATACCCGTGGAGAGCAAATGGTCGAATCTCATGCCAGTCTTTGTATGTGACTGTCATTTTCTATATGATCTTTTTAATGTTCTTATTTGCAGCTTCGATAACACCATTCATCTTCGGCCGATAAGGAGAAGAATTATGATGTTGAATCTTGAACTGCTTGCACAAGGAGGTGATCATAGTGTTGTTGAGATTTGTACCATTGTCAGTGGTGATCCTTTCTAGGATACCGTACCGGCAAATGAGATTTTTCTTGATGAAATGGGCAACAACATTCTTGGTAAGGGAGGCGAAGGAGGCTGCTTCAACCCACTTTGTAAAATAGTCAATGGCCACTAGGATTAAGCGGTGTCCATTGGAGGCTGTTGGCTTGATTTCCCCAATCATATCAATTCCCCACATAGAAAATGGCCAAGGAGCCGTTAATACATTCAGAGGAACCGGAGGTACGTGCACCTTATCAGCATAAATCTGACACTTATGGAAGGTTCGAGAGTGTTGATAACAATCTGCTTCCATGGTAGACCAGTAATAGCTTGCCCGTAGAATTTTCTTTGCCATCGCATGCCCCACTGGAATGGGTGCCAAAAGTGCCTTCATACAATTCAGCCATGATCCTTTTAGCTTCAACCTTATCTACGCACCGAAGTAACACAGAGACATGATTGAGTTTGTACATGATCCCGTTACTAAGGAAGAACTTAGCGGAGAATCTCCTTAAGAACTTCTTGTCATTAACTGAAGCTCCTTCCGGATATTCTTAAGCCTCGAGATACCTTTTGACTTCTTGAAACCAGGGCTGGTCCCCTACTTCTTCAGTATTAATCTCGTGATAGTGTGCTGGTTCATCCATTTGTTTGATGGTGATTTGGGGAGCCTCTTTATCCCATTTAAGTTTAAACATGGATGACATTGTGGCTAGTGTGTCTGCTAGCTTATTTTCTTCTAGCGGGAAGTGCTCGAATGTAATCTTCTCAAAATGTGGTAGCAACGTCAAAACATGTCCTTTATAAGGGATAAGGTTAGGGTGTTTGGTGTACCATTCCCCTTAGATCTGACTGATGACCAAAGCTGAATCTCCAAACACACTCAAAGATCTGATCCATAAGTCTATGGCAGCTCTGAGACCAAAGATGCACGCTTCGTATTCCGCCATGTTGTTTGTACAATTGAAGCAGAGTCTGACAGTAAAGGAGTATGACACCCTTCCGGAGATATGAGTACAACACCGATACCATTGCCAAGTGCGTTGGATGCCCCATCAAAGAACAGGGTCCATCAGGATTCTTGTTCAAGTCCGTCATGTGGCCTGAATTCTTTACAGTTGTCTAACGTCATGACGTCTTCATCCAGAAATTCGAACTTCATGGATTGGTAGTCTTACACGGCTTGGTGAGCAAGGTGATCAGCTAATACACTGCCCTTTATTACCTTCTAGGTGGTATACTGTATGTCATACTCTGTTAGGATCATCTGCCATCTCACTATTCTCCCGGAGAGAGCAGGTTTCTCGAAGATGTATTTTATCAAATCCATTTTAGATATCAACAAAGTAGTATGAGTCAGCATATACTGTCTTAGCCGGAGATCAGCCCATGCCAGAGCACAACAAGTTTTCTCAAGCAGTGAATATCTGGTTTCATAGTCGGTAAACTTTTTGCTCAGGTAGTAAATAGCATGCTCTTTTTGGCCAAAATCGTCATTGTTGTACCCCAAAATTTGCCCTCCCATATTCTTCAAAATTTACAAAGAGCAAGCTTCAACATCTCCCCAAGGGTTGCACAGTTCAAGGGCCTCCTAACAGTCAAAAACTAGGGTTTTGGTTCTGGAAAAGTAATTGAAGTTTTTAAGGGTCCAATCAAGTCCCACATGCCTACAAACATGGTCAAGCATCCTCATACCAAGTTTTAAGACTTACAGCACAAAATTGCACAGTCAAAAACCCTAATTGCTCAACAGTCAACTGTAGGGGCAAAATGGTCATTTGACAGTCAAAAGTTCAAATTTTTGGTCAACATCTCATTTTGAAGCCACAAACATCATTTGATCAATTCTTGATCATGATTCTCAAAGCTTGGCTCAAAAAGTCTCAAGATGCAAAAGTTTCCATATTTGGACAGTTGAAAAAGTCAACTGTAACTTGACCAAGGCATAACTTCCACATGGTTTATCATAAAAATTCCATCCAAATCTCATTTTGAAGAGAAAGACATTTCCTACAACTCCTCTTCACACTTCAAGTCCAAGAAATGCTCTCACAAAAAGTTATCAATTTCAACATTATAGGTCATTTTCAAAAGTCAACAAAAAGGGACTTTAAGTCAAAGACCATAACTTGAGATTGGTAAATCAAAATGACATGGGACCAAAGGCATTGGTTAGAGGACTTCAATACCTTTCCAAAATGTCCAAGAACATGATCAAAGCTTAAAAATTGAGCAATATATGCCTTGTGGAAGTTGGGAAATTTTTGGGAATTTTGAAAAGTCAACTTTACTTCAAATGCTTCAAATTTGCTAATGGGCCACATTTTCTTCCAAGATTCATCATCCAAAGGCTATGCACGACCATTTGGCCCAAGGGGAGTTATTTTATCATTTTTTATTATTTATTTGAATTTTTAATTACCATTAATTCATTTAATTAAATAAAATATGAAAAAAATACTCATCCATGCTTTTTAAATCTTTTTGTGCATAGAATACCTTCAAGATTTCGTGAACTATCTAATATGGAAAGAATCAAGGTGATTTGATCATGATTGGAACCAAAAGCACATGAAAAGATTGAAAAAAATATGCCATGAAAATCAAATATTTCTTTCATCAATGCAAGGATCTCTTGACTCAAATCTCAACCCTAATCCATCCCATACATATACTGATGCAAACCCTAAAGCTCAAGACCCTGGAAAACTGCGCTCAAGCCATAAACAAACTTTGTATTTTTGAAGAAAATTTCAAAACTGTTCTCCTATTTTCAGTAGGTTTCAAGGCAAAGCAACAATTCCATTGCAATCATGACACCCCCAGGAATCTTCCTGAATCGAAATCATAACCTCTAGCATCAAGAAACGGTAGAACCATGTCGCACTTTTCATGAAAATATGCATAATCGTGTTTAAGTTTCTGGGCATCTTTCATACATTTTAATTGTTGTTTTATGCTAATATGATCCTTCTAAAGCTAACCATACTGTTTAATTGAGTTTTTATTGCCTATATGCCAAATTACCATTGAAGCTTTCTAGGGTTTCAGAGTTGCAAAATTAGGGGTTTCCTTGTCCAGAAAAATTAGACCACGAGACCAAGGCTATTGGATTCAGAAGCTTCACGTGAATCGTTCCCATAGCTCGCGATCAATTTATGATCAACAGGGTGCTAATCGCTATTTTTATGCTTGCCATTTAGTGGGGGTTTAAAACCCCCGCTATCTCTTTTTATTTTACAGGCAATTGAAGAAGAAGACAGACGTGTCCATGGCTGACAGGCTCATTCGAATTTCGCGCGAAAATTACCCACTAATTCTTGTTTTGCATTATGTTATTTGTTTTCTATATTATATCCAAAGCGTGTGAATGGCTCAGTGGCAAGGCATTTGGTTTGGTACACTCTGGGACCTGGGTTCGATTCCCAGGTCCCCTCCCTTTCTCTATATTATTTTTCTAACCATGTTCCTATGTAGCTCGCTTCCAGAGGTTCAACGTACACTCAATATCCAAGCTTGCCACATGGCCAATAACCTCCATCCAAGGGTCCTGATCTGATGAATTCCATACACCCTGGTCAAACGTTCTACACGCTTCCATGAAAAGTCAAAAAGGCCTCCAATGATGGGCCAGAATTACTGGACAATACCTCCTGATTGGGGCAGAACCCCCCTAGTGTATTGTATTTCTTTATCTTTTCTTTCTTCTATTTTCTTTATTATTTGTTTTAATTCAATTGTTTTCTTTTAATTCATTAAAAATTAATTTCACAAAAATATAAAAAAATCAGAAAGTCACAAAATAAAATATATTTTATTTAAATGTTATTTTGTAAATAAATGTTATCAATTAATTTAGTTTCTAAATTCTAGGATTAATTTTAACATTTTCTTAATAAACTTAAAAAATTGTAGAATTAGGGTTTTAAAAGACTTTTATCTCTTTTCTTTTCTTTTATCATTACTAATTATTAATTATTATTTTTTTGCAAATAAAATTGTATTAATTAATTAAGTTAATTTTAGATTCAATTTTAACATATTTTTCTTAATAATATTAAAGATAATTAGAATTAGGTTTAAATTCCATTAAAAGTCCATAAATACAAAAAACTCCAAAAAATCTTTTCTTATTATTTTAACTTAATTAATTTGTTAATCGTAATTTAATTTCCTAAAAAGGGTCCAACGCCCTCGCATTCCCGATTTTAATTCTCTCCGCGTTTTTATTTCTTTTTTGTGAATATTCATGTACTTCTCCCAAAGCCATGTAATAGCTTAATTAGATATTGATTTTTTCGTACTTTATTTTATTCAAATCGGGTCCTGGATTAATTTGGCGATGTGGACCCGCGCCTTTGTAATAGCGTAGGACTTTTAATTCCGCATCTTTTAAACTGTTAATTAAATTGCATGAAAGAATGAATGTCAAAATAAAAGCAACGCGTAGATCACCAATCCATGAACAAGATAAACATCAATGAACATGACACACAAATCACACACCACCCCTAGGGTACGCCTCACTGTTGCCTTGCCCCTCGAAAGGTGATCGTCGAGTAGAGGATGTTTTAGTAAGTCCTCATGATCCAGGAACCTGGCATGAGGGTAGCTTCTAAGGTGTCTTCCCATTTCTCCGGTGATCACCATGTCCCGAACCTTCGAATTGACCCGAACACCTCCAATGGTGGTGCTACCTACCTCTCAATGGTGGGATGGCACTACTTTAAGGACATTTACACAGACGAATTCCTTAGGGTAGGTAGACGACTCTAGATACTTGCTCTAATTTCAAAACAAAACAAAAATACTTTTCACACCGACACCTTTTCAAAAAGCTTTCGAAAGCAATTTTTTCAAACACTCTTGAGGACTGATACAAGAGTCGATCTGAAATCTTTAAAACGAAACTTTTTCAAACTCACTCACAGTTGAAAAGCAAACAAACCATTTTTGAAAACACCAATGAGCAAGTATCTAAGAGCCCATGGATAACCATGGATAGAAAGGGTGCTAACACCTTCCCTTTCTATAACCTACCTCCCGAACCGAGAGCAATCTCTATAAGGAATTTTTCTGTGCTTTTGTCCTTTCCATTTGGAGAAAATAAAAGACGGTGGCGACTCTTGCTTCCGCGACATTTCGCGAACCAGCGTTAAACAGTCAGTTCCAGATCCACCGATCACAGAAATGGCGACTCTGCTGGGGAACAATACTTTAAAAGTGAGGTGTACCTTAGGACTAAGATCACTTGTGTTTTCAATTGTCTGAATTGCTTGCTTTATTATTGTGGGAACTGTCTTGGGAGTTCTATAGATCCTAACCCGGATCTGGGGGATACCTTCTTAGAAAGTAGCAACAAGGCTGTGAGGGAACTGTGCGGGGTATACCGACATGGTTGAAGCAGTCTGCTACGTTGATATGGCACTTTGGTGTGTACCGGTAACCCTTGAGTCCAGTCAAGGAGAGTACGGGGCCGCCGCGTGGTGTCGTGAAGCATCAACTGACCTTAGGAACCTTAATTGAACCATCTTGGCCTCTTTAGGGTAGTGAGATAACTGACTTTGGTGCAGTCCGAGGTTGGTTGATACTCGATACTACACTCAATTGAGGGTTGCTTTCCTGGAATATTTCGGTCGCCAGTTCAGTGGCTAAATCGAAACGATGAACAATGAAAGCAATCCCGTGATATTGGGACCCTTAGAACCCGGTTACTTCTAATAGGATAGGTTGAGCCCACCAACTTCAAGAGGGTACTACCCAGACCCCATGCTGGCCTAAACCCTAAGGGCTTGTCTTGTGTGACTTGTGTGCCTTACATGTTTGCCTTTGTAAATATTTGTGGTGTGTTTAATCATAGCATCATGACATCATACAGCATCATATGCATTGGCTAACCATTTCAGGGGTTCGAATCTTCATCTTTGTTCTTGTTTTGTAGGACATGGAAACTGTTCGCAGAAAGACAGCTCAAATCAGCCTTGTAAGGATCCCTCCTCAGCTTAAGGAGCTTTTATCCAGGATTCCCGAGAGCTCTTCATTCAGTGAAAGACATGGAAGACTCATCAGCTTGGTCAATACCAACATTGAGGAAGATATGATAAAGGTCCTGTTCCAGTTCTTTGACCCTCTGCATCACTGTTTCACCTTCTTGGATTATCAGCTGGTACCTACATTGGAGGAGTTCTCCCGGCTCCTGAAGATCCCTATCCTTGATCAACTACCCTACAACGGTACAGAAAAGGAACCCAAGCTTGAAGAGATTGCTAAAGCTTTGCACCTACAATCATCTGACCTCAAGGGACATTGGGAAGTTAGAAGTGGTATCAAAGGGTTCTTAGCCAGGTTTCTGTTTGAAAAGGCCCATGAATGTTGGAACTCCCTTGACTTACAAGCTTTTGAAGAAGTTGTGGCCCTCCTTGTCTATGGTTTGGTGTTGTTCCCTAACCCAGATCAGCTTATAGATATCAGTGCTGTCCAGATCTTCATGTCCAGGAATCCTATACCTACGTTGCTTGGGGACATCCTTCACTCATGTTACACTCGAACCATGAGAAAAAGAGGTGTCCTTATGTGTTGCACTCCTCTCCTGGGAAGGTGGTTTATTTCGCACCTTCCACAATCAGTTTTGAAGAATGAGCGGGGTTTGAGATGGTCACAACGGTTGATGACTCTTACACATGCAGATATACATTGGTGCCCTCGGTCCAGAGAGGATGTCACTATCATTGATCGTTGCGGGGAGTAACCTAATGTTCCTTTACTTGGAATCAGAGGAGGTATTACTTATAACACATGCCTGGCTTGGAGACAATTTGGTTATGCTCGGAGGGATGGTCCTCATGACATGTTAATTCCTGACATAGTTTTTGACTTCGACAACGATGCACAAGGACTTCGCCAAAGATTTATCAGAGCTTGGAGGATGCCAAGTAGGATAGACAACAAGACACTGGGGCACAGGAATTCCATCCCATTGGAACCTTATCTCAAGTGGGTACGAGCCCGCTCCCAGAAGTTAGTGATGCCATATCCTCATATGCTCCCCGTGATCAAAGAGCCAATCTTGGAAGGAGAAGTGTCCTACACTATTCAACATCCTGACATGCCCACGTCCTGGGAAGAGATGTAGAAGAGCTGGATCCAGCTTAAGGAAGAACGGAATTCTCTTGAGACCAGTCTACATGCTAGTGAAAAGAAGGTCTTGGAGCTCACCCGCCTATTACATGAGGAGAGGAATCTCAACACCTACGTAGCTCCAAAGAGGATGCGTAGTGTCTTTTGGGATTGATTTGCTTTTGTATTATTTTGCCCATGAGGCTCTGATGTACCAAACAATTGTTTCCTTAATAATAATGTGTGCTCCTTTTTGTCTATAACAAATTTGAACTTTCGAACCCTTGAATGCATTGCATAAACACATATCATTCATCATGTGCATAACAGGTTTTCTTCTTTTCAGGTTGCTTACTGTTCTTCGCTGTTTATTTCAGCATCATGAATCCTGACTCATCATCAACCGAGATGTCTATTAAGGCTCTTTAGGCGCAGAATGCGCAATTTCAGGAACTAATCATGGGTCTGGCTCAAGGCCAAGAAGAGCTGAAGGCTTTACTCCTGAAGAAGGAGAAGAAGAAGAAGAAGAGAACTGTTCTTTTCAACTCGGGCCGAAGGTTTGGAAACACTCTGCAGAATGAAGAGGCTGGTTCTTCCATAGGCAAGAGCAGTCCCCAAGGGGGAAAAGGTCCTAGTCCAGTAGTCTCTGACAACGAGACTGACTTCAATGAGGAACAGTATCCTCCGGCTGAAGACCGGTACAAGCAGTTGGAAGAAAGACTGAATGCAATGGAGATCCAACAAGTGCCTGGGCTGGATTTCGGAGACTTGGGCTTATCTACTGGTGTGATTATTCCTCACAAGTTCAAAGCACCATCTTTCACCAAGTACGACGGGGCATCTTGTCCCAAGCTTCATCTCAGATCCTATGTGCGGAAGATTCAACCGTACTCAGTGGACAAGAATTTGTGGATCCACTTCTTCCAGGAGAGTCTTTCAGGGACTCATCTCGAATGGTTCTATCAGCTGGATGGGACCAAGGTTCATAACTGGGAGGAGCTGGCTACTGCTTTTTACAAGCAGTATCAATATAATGCCGACCTTGCCCCTACACGTACCCAACTCCAGGGTATGTCGCTAGGGTCAAGCGAAGGTTTCAAAGAGTAAGCACAGAAGTGGAGGGATCTGGCTGGCAGGGTGCAGCCTCCGTTGACTGACCAGGAGTTGGTAGACATGTTCTTGGGGACCCTATCTGGGCCATTTTTCAACCATCTTATCGGTAACTCGTTTGCAGGGTTTACTGATCTTATTCTGACTGGAGAGAGAATAGAGGCTGGGATGAAGTCTGGTAAAATTCAGAAGGGTGCATCTGCAAGTTCTGAGAAGAAGCCCTTTAAGAAGGAGGCCAGTGCGGTATATGGCCCTAGAAGACAAGAGAAACCTGAGCGCCACTAATCTGTCAACGCGACGATGATTGCTAAGCCTGCTGCCGCTCCTCGGCAAACCAATCCTCAAAGGGCTGAAAGACCCAGAAGGGAGTTCACCCATTTGAGTATGACCCTATCGCAGATCTTGCCGCAGTTGCTATCCACCAACTTAGTGACTGTCAGGGAGGCCCCAAAAGTTGTGAATACTGCCTCTCCAAAATACAATCCAAATGCCCGCTGTGCTTATCACTCCGATAGCCCGGGGCATTCCACTGATAACTGTTGGGCCTTAAGGAATAAGGTGCAAGACCTTATTGACGCAAAAGAGATACAGTTTGAAGCGCCTGAGAGGCCAAATGTGGTGACTGCTCCTATGCCCCAGCATGGAGTAAATGCTGTTGATGAAGAGGTATATGCCGTTTCTGTGAATGATGTAGCTACTCCCTTGATGACTGTCAAGAGGAACCTACTTCTGGCCGGTTTATTTCCGGGTTGTAGTGAGGGTTGCCTTTTCTGTGCTGTTTCCCTTTCTGGTTGTCCTTTGCTGAAGTTGGGCATCCAAAGCCTGATGGACAGCAAAGAGATTCTGTTCAAGAAGACTGCAGTTCAGTTTGTTCGGCTGGAAGAAGTTTCTGTTGTTACAATCTTTAATAATCCGATCAAGGCTATCCCAAGGAAGCCGGTTAAAATCATGACTGTCGCACCTGTTGTTATTACTGTTCCGGGGCCTCTCCTCTATGAATCTGATAAGGCTGTCCCCTGGCACTATGGGGCAGACGTGTATGTACATGGAATCAAGCAAGAGTTCAACACTGGCACCAGCATCATCAATATCACTGGTCCAGCAAAAGTAACCCGCAGTGGCAGGCTCTTCTCGCCTGACATTGCACCACCAGCTATTCGAAGACCCCTCACTATAACACCTGCCAGTGTACCTGTTCCCAGTTCTGATCAAGTTGTGTCCCCTGCTGCCGAGTCATCTAATGCTCGGGGCAAAGGGATTGAAGATGAGCCTGCCCGGATGGAGGCGCCAAAATCTGTGAATGCTGAGGCCTCCCAACAAGAGATGGAGGAAATTCTAAAGATAATCAAGAAGAGAGACTTTAATGTTGTCGAGCAGCTGGGGCATACACCCTCCAAGATCTCCATGCTCTCCTTGCTACTATGCTCAGAGGCCCATGCTAAGGCCCTGATTTCATTCCTCAAGACGGCCCATGTGCCACAGGAGACATCTGCAGTCCAGTTCACTGATTGCGTAGCAAATCTGACAGCGGACAATGGTTTGGGTTTCTCGGATGCTGACCTTACTGCTAAGGGAAAGGACCACAATGACGCCCTGCATGTCTCTATTGAATGCAGGGGCACTACTCTTGCGCACGTGTTGGTGGACACTGGTTCTTCCCTAAATGTACTACCCAAGAAGGCCTTGGACCGGTTGGATTGTGAGGGCCTGGAGCTGAAACCTAGCAACATCATCGTCAGAGCCTTCGACGGTTCCAAGAGGATGGTCCATGGAGAGGTGGACATTCCTATTCGTGTGGGTTCTCAAGTATTCGACTCTACCTTCTATGTAATAGATATCCGTCCATCGTATTCTTGTCTGCTGGGTCGACCTTGGATCCATAAGGCTGGGGCAGTGACCTCTACCTTGCATCAGAAGCTCAAGTACCCCGTCAGAGGGAAGATCGTCACTGTGCAGGGAGAGGAGGAATATATGGTAAGCCATTTGAATTCCTTCAGGTATATTGAGATGGACGGGGAGTTTATTGAAACCCCCTTTCAGCATTTCGAAGAGGTACCTCCAACATTGGCAGCAGCGAAAACAGTGGTCGAAGAGGATGTTCCTTTGAAGATGGCTTCCTTGAAGGATGCCCGGGCTGTGATCAAGAAAGGTGAATGTGCTAACTGGGGCAGGCTCCCTGACCTTACACAAAAAACTGACAAGTTTGGACTGGGTTTTACTGCAGAGGGTCAGAAGGCTGTGCGCAAGGCAAGGACCAAAAGACCTCCTGTGCTCATTACCAATCCAGGAGTGAATGCTGTTGGGGAGGATGATGAAGTGGATGAAGTGGATGAAGCTGAGTTCAATAGCTGGATCTACCCGACGAATGATGGCGGATTGACCAATTGGATTGCTAAAGATCACACTCCTGTTACTTTTGTTACGCAGTAATAAACTCCTATGTTTTTGTTATTTGTAATAAACAATTAAAACTCTATGGCCCGATGTCTTACCCGAGGCACCGTTGGTTTCATTTGTGAAGGCATATAAATTGTCATTTCATATATCATGAATAAAGACCTAGGACGTTTTCTCGCATTTTGAATCTTATGCTCCTTTTCTTTCTTTCCTTTCTTTATATATTGCAAAACAGCTGTATTTACACACACTCACTCATACAGGTTCCAATCCACTCTGGATCTCACTGGTAACGACTCTGCTACTGCCAGTTATGACTTCGAAAATCCGATCAACTTAGCCGAAGACGAAGGTGAAGATGATTGCGAAGTGCCTGGCAAGCTTGCAAGACTGTTACTTCAGGAAGAGAGGGAAATTCAACCACACGAAGAGCCAGTGGAAACAATAAATCTTGGTACTGATACAGACAGAAAGGAGGTAAAGATTGGTGCCAACCTAGAGCTCAGCGTGAAACAACGGTTGACTCAGATGCTACATGATTATGTGGAGATCTTTGCCTGGTCCTACGAAGATATGCCCGGGTTGGATACTGACATTGTGGTCCACCATCTGCCTACCAAGGAAGACTGCCCTCCGGTTAAGCAAAAGGTCCGCCGTATGCGTCCAGAGATGTCTGAGAAGATCAAAGCCGAGGTTATGAAACAGTTTGATGCCGGGTTTCTTGCAGTGACTTCCTATCCTCAGTGGGTTGCCAATGTGGTGCCGGTCCCAAAGAAAGATGGAAAGGTCAGAATGTGTGTCGATTACAGGGATCTGAATAGGGCCAGCCCCAAAGATGACTTCCCTCTACCTCACATTGATGTCCTTGTTGACAATACTGCTCAGCATAAGGTGTTTTCTTTCATGGATGGTTTTTCAGGCTATAATCAGATCAAGATGGCTCCTGAAGACATGGAGAAGACTACCTTTGTTACTCAGTGGGGCACCTTCTGCTACAAGTTCATGCCTTTTGGACTGAAAAATGCTGGGGCAACCTACCAACGTGCCATGGTTGCTTTATTTCATGACATGATCCATCATGAGATAGAAGTGTATGTTGACGACATGATTGCAAGGTCCCAAACTGAGGAAGAACACCTTGATCATCTGCAGAAATTGTTTGACCGTCTGAAGTTGTACAAGCTGAGGTTGAACCCGAACAAGTGCACCTTCGGGGTAAGGTCTGGAAAGTTGCTAGGCTTCGTTGTAAGTGATAAGGGTATTCAAGTGGATCCTGCCAAGGTTAAAGCCATTCAAGAGATGCCAGTTCCTAAGACAGAGAAAGAGGTCAGAGGCTTTCTAGGACGCCTGAATTACATTGCTCGATTCATCTCGCATCTAACTGCTACTTGTGAACCAATCTTCAAGCTGCTGAAGAAAGATCAGGTAGTACGTTGGAATGATGAATGTCAGGCCGCTTTTGACAGAATCAAAGAGTATCTCCAAGAACCACCCATCCTTATGCCACCGGTTGAAGGGAGACCTCTGATATTATACCTGACAGTACTTGACAACTCAATGGGGTGTGTGCTGGGGCAGCATGACGAGTCTGGCCGAAAAGAGCACGCCATTTATTACCTTAGCAAAAAGTTTACCGACTGTGAGACCCGATACTCACTGCTTGAGAAAACTTGATGCGTTTTGGTATGGGCTGCTCGCCGGCTGAGACAGTATATGCTGACTCACACTACCTTGTTAATCTCAAAGATGGATCCTATAAAGTACATATTTAAAAAGCCTGCTCTGTCTGGGAGAATAGCAAGATGGCAAATGATCTTGACGGAATACGACATCCAGTACACGACTCAGAAAGCTATCAAGGGAAGTGTATTGGCAGACCATTTGGCACACCAGGCAGTAGACGACTATCAGTCAATGAACTTCGAGTTTCCAGACGAGAGTATCATGATAGTGACTGATTGTGAAGTACCTGGACCGGATGAAGGACCTGAGGAAGGATCCCGATGGTCTATGCACTTTGATGGAGCCTCCAATGCTTTGGGTAACGGTATTGGCGCTGTGATCATATCCCCTCAAGGCACTCATACTCCACTCACTGCCCGGCTATGTTTCAACTGCACCAACATCATGGCGGAGTATGAGGCATGCATCATGGGTCTCCAAGCTGCGATCGACTTAAGGATCAAGTTCCTGAGTGTCTTCGGAGATTCCGCTCTCGTGATCAATCAGATCAAAGGAGAGTGGGATACGAAACATCCGAATCTTATTCCTTACAGAGAATGTGTGTTGACCTTGATCCCCCACTTCACAAAGATAACCTTTGAACACTTTCCGAGAGAGGAGAATCAGTTAGCGAACGCGTTAGCTACGATGTCTTCGATGTTCAAAGTCAAGTGGGACAATGAGGCTCCCCGGATCATCATCTGGAAACTGGACGAACCGACATACTGTTGTGATCTCGAGACTGAATTGGTGACAAAGAAGCCTTGGTACCATGAGGTGAAGAGATATTTGGAAGCTCAGGAATACCCTGAAGGTGCGCCTGTCAACGACAAGAAGTTTCTAAGAAGGTTCGCAGCGAAGTTCTTCCTCAGCAACGGCATCCTGTATAAGAGAAACCATGATTCGACCTTACTACGTTGTATGGATAAAACTGAAGCAGAAAGGATCATGGAAGAGCTACATGAAGGGACATTCAGAACACATTCCAGTGGACACACTATGGCAAAGAAAATCCTTCGGGCAGGGTATTTCTGGTCCACAATGGAAGCCGACTGTTACCAGCACTCTCGAACATGTCACAAATGCCAGATTTATACAAACAAGGTGCACGTTCCTCCAGTTCCTCTAAATGTTCTGACTGCGCCCTGGCCTTTTGCAATGTGGGGCATAGATATGATCGGTGAGATTAAACCTACAGCATCCAACGGGCATCGCTTCATCCTGGTAGCGATTGATTACTTCACGAAGTGGGTCGAAGCAGCATCCTACGCTACGGTAACCAAGACTGTTGTGGCACGGTTCATTCGGCATAACCTGATCTGTCGATACGGCGTCCCCGAAAGAATCATTACAGACAACGGTACCAATCTTAATAACAAGATGATCACTGAGCTCTGCGAGCAGTTAAAGATACAGCACCACAACTCTTCTCCTTACAGGCCGAAGATGAATGGGGCTGTAGAAGCAGCAAATAAGAACATTAAGAAAATCGTGCAGAAAATGACAGTGACTTATAAAGATTGGCATGAGATGTTACCGTTCGCTCTACATGGGTACCGTACCTCAGCCAGGACGTCAACCGGGGCAACTCCTTTCTCCCTGGTCTACGGTATGGAGGCAGTCTTACCGATCAAAGTGCAAATACCCTCTCTCCGGATAATGAAGGATGCAGATCTGAATGAAGATGATTGGATCCAGACACGACTTGATCAGTTAAACCTTATTGATGAAAAAAGACTTGCTGCTATCTGTCATGGTCAGACGTATCAGAAACGGATGATCAGGGCATTTAACAAGAAGGTTAGACCACAGGAATATCGAGTTGGGGATCTGGTAATCAAGCGAATCATCCTACCTCAGAGTGATCCAAGGGGCAAATGGACACCTACGTACGAAGGGCCATTTGTGGTTAAACATGTGTTCTCAGGAGGAGCCATGATTCTAACCAACATGGATGGTGACGACCTTCCTCACCCCGCCAATGCAGACATAGTAAAAAGATACTACGCATAATAAAGACCCGCTAGGCTGACACGCCTAGGCAAAAATTAGGGCTTCCCGGCGAACCAAAAGGGTTCGGGAAAAATGAAGGGATGAAATGAAAAAAATCCGTACACCCGGCAAGTCGAAAACCTGAAAAGGCGGCTTGGGCAAAAATGGGTATCCCGGTGGACTGAAAACCCGAAAGGGCGGTCCAGGCAAAAGTTAGGGATAAAGCGTAATACTATGTCTCATTGGATCACCTTGCATCCAGAATCCGGTATCTACATCAAGTTTAGACGGCATCGATCAGTCAACTTCATCTTCAACTAAGGTCATCAAGTGATGAGACGCTCGGAGATATAAAGGCAATAGCAGAGTTGAAACCCAGTGGATCATTCATTTCACACAACTGTTTTATTCTCTTTTGTACAAACTTGTATAAATTCTTTTGTTCGGCGGCGTTCTCTTACTAGGACGTCAGCCTCTTGTACATAAACGCCTATTAACAGGCAAATTCAAAGATCAATACAAATATACTTTTCCGACCATTTGCCTTTTGTCTTTCCTTTTTCTGTTTTGTTTTGCGAAGAACGTCCAAGGTTCAATTTGTGATATATGCATTGACAATAATTTGCTAACTCATGAATATTTGTATACGAAACAAAGGATTAATTACAAGTAACATCAGAAACAGGGGCAATAAAGAGTTGTCTAAGCGATCAAATTGTTCCGTCCACCAAGGTACCAAGGTAAGTTCGGCTGAAGAACACAACCAGATGTCTTAATTCCCCAGAGAGTGCGTCAGCAAGTCAATACACTCTCCCCAAGCAAAGCTACAGTCAACCTTAGGGAAGTTGGGTATCCCCCAGCAGATCTCAACATTCCCCAGCACATCGTACAGACATTCTTACAAGCATCCCCGGCAATCTTGACCTAAAGATTGTTCCCCGACGGTATATCAAACATTCAATGGAGTCACTACCCCGGTACAGTTCAAAACCTCCCCAGGAGAGTCTAATCCAGTTTCCCCAGGAAAGTTGGAATCCATCTCCCCAAGCAGCAAGCTTATCCCCAGTAGATTCTGGAAGCTTGTCCTCGCAGAGCACAAACACGTCTCCCGGCTTTATTCAAAGAGTTATTTCCCTACTAGGATATAACTGGGTTATCCTCAGCCAAAAGCCACGGAAAGATCGTCCTCGGTGAAGCCTACCTATCCCCAGCGAAGTCTATTAGCACTCCCAACATAACTTATCAACGGTATCCCCAGCGGAGTTATCATCAACATTTCAGCAAAGCATCTCTCTCCCCACAGAGTATTATTCCCCAGCAAGATTGCTAGAGTACTTTTTCCCCACAGAATATTCCATTCGCCAAGTTTATTCCCCAACGGAGTTATCTTCTCCCACCGGTATTCTTGCAACTATCACCCCCAGTGGAAGCCAAAAATCTACTCTTCAACATCAGCCCAGGAGTGACTTCCCGACACCCGTCGAGGATTTACTTTCCTAGACGACAAAGACACATTCATAAACATCGCACTTCCATATATCATAGCATGCATATATGCATCATATCTTACAAATCTCATTTATGTTGAAAACATCATTGCTTGATCATATCACGCATTGCATCTGACTGACCTTTACCTTTCAGGAAAGATCCAGTTAAGTTCTCAGCTATGTTCAAGAGTTTTGCCTGGTTCAGTTAAATCAACCCTAAGATTTTCCTGATTCTTATCCAGTCAAAGGCCTTCTCTGGTTCAGTCAGATCGACCCTAAGATCTCCCTGATTCTTATCCAGTTGAAGATATTTCAAGACCTAGTCTGGTTCAGTTAAATCGACCCTAAGATTTTCCTGATTCTTATCCAGTCAAAGGCCTTCTCTGGTTCAGTCAGATCGACCCTAAGATCTCCCTGATTCTTATCCAGTTGAAGATATTTCAAGACCTAGTCTGGTTCAGTTAAATCGACCCTAAGATTTTCCTGATTCTTATCCAGTCAAAGGCCTTCTCTGGTTCAGTCAGATCGACCCTAAGATCTCCCTGATTCTTATCCAGTTGAAGATTTCAAGACCTAGACCGGTTCAGTTAAATCGACCCTAAGATTTTTCTGTTTCTTATCCAGTCAAAGGCCTTCTCTGGTTCATTCAGATCGACCCTAAGATCTCCCTGATTCTTATCCAGTTGAAGATTTCAAGACCTAGACCGATTCAGTCGACCCTAAGATTTTCCTGTTTCTTATCCAGTCAAAGGCCTTCTCTAGTCCAGTTAAATCGATCCCTAAAATATTTTCCTGATGAAGACTCGGTAGAAGATATCCAAGGTTCTCTCCCCGTTACTGTGGAGGTAGTAATCGCCCAAGATTCTCTCAGCGTTACTGTTGAGGTAGTAATCGCCCAAGATTCTCTCAGCGTTACTGTTGAGGTTGAAGTCGCCCAAGATTCTCTCAGCGTTACTGTTGAGGTTGAAGTCGCCTATGGTTCTCTCCCCGTTACTGTGGAGGTAGTAATCGTCCCAAGATTCTCTCAGCGTTATCGTTGAGGTAATAATCGCCCAGGTTCTCTCACCGTCCCGTTGAGGTAGTAACCATCCCCGGTTCATTCATCACCTTTCTGAAGCTCCAGATTCAATTCCTGTAACCAGTCAGGACGCGTCCATACAAAGAGTTTGAAGACCAGCTCCTGTAACAGGCCAGGTAATCATTTTCTTTTGCAGGTACGCAAGTTCTCGCTAAGGAATCTCTTACGCGATCGACATCCAGATGGCATCTATAAGCCCATCAGCCTACCCATCATCTCTCAGCATGGCATCTATAAGCCCATCATCCTATCCATCAATCTCCAAATGGCATCTATAAGCCCATTCCCCACATCACACTACTATGTGAGCACAAATTTCTGGGCACTCTAGTGTCCAATCATCTTCCACCTTCGGATTACGAAAGGCACGTCAGCCAATCTGCATCCTCAGGTCTAAGAAGATTGAACAGGGGCAACTGTTGTACCCCAAAATTTTCCCTCCCATATTCTTCAAAATTTACAAAGAGCAAGCTTCAACATCTCCCCAAGGGTTGCGCAGTTCAAGGGCCTCCTAACAGTCAAAAACTAGGGTTTTGGTTCTGGCAAAGTAATTGAAGTTTTTAAGGGTCCAATCAAGTCCCACATGCCTACAAACATGGTCAAGCATCCTCATACCAAGTTTCAAGACTTACAACACAAAATTGCACAGTCAAAAACCCTAATTGCTCAACAGTCAACTGTAGGGGCAAAATGGTCATTTGACAGTCAAAAGTTCAAATTTTTGGTCAACATCTCATTTTGAAGCCACAAACATCATTTGATCAATTCTTGATCATGATTCTCAAAGCTTGGCTCAAAAAGTCTCAAGATGCAAAAGTTTCCATATTTGGACAGTTGAAAAAGTCAACTGTAACTTGACCAAGGCATACCTTCCACATGGTTTATCATAAAAATTCCATCCAAATCTCATTTTGAAGAGAAAGACATTTCCTACAACTCCTCTTCACACTTCAAGTCCAAGAAATTCTCTCACAAAAAGTTATCAATTTCAACATTATAGGTCATTTTCAAAAGTCAACAAAAAGGGACTTTAAGTCAAAGACCATAACTTGAGATTGGTAAATCAAAATGACATGGGACCAAAGGCATTGGTTAGAGGACTTCAATACCTTTCCAAAATGTCCAAGAACATGATCAAAGCTTAAAAATTGAGCAATATATGCCTTGTGGAAGTTGGGAAATTTTTGGGAATTTTGAAAAGTCAACTTTACTTCAAATGCTTCAAATTTGCTAATGGGCCACATTTTCTTCCAAGATTCATCATCCAAAGGCTATGCACGACCATTTGGCCCAAGGGGAGTTATTTTATCATTTTTTATTATTTATTTGAATTTTTAATTACCATTAATTCATTTAATTAAATAAAATATGAAAAAAATACTCATCCATGCTTTTTAAATCTTTTTGTGCATAGAATACCTTCAAGATTTCGTGCACTATCTAATATGGAAAGAATCAAGGTGATTTGATCATGATTGGAACCAAAAGCACATGAAAAGATTGAAAAAAATATGCCATGAAAATCAAATATTTCTTTCATCAATGCAAGGATCTCTTGACTCAAATCTCAACCCTAATCCATCCCATACATATACTGATGCAAACCCTAAAGCTCAAGACCCTGGAAAACTGCGCTCAAGCCATAAACAAACTTTGTATTTTTGAAGAAAATTTCAAAACTATTCTCCTATTTTCAGTAGGTTTCAAGGCAAAGCAACAATTCTATTGCAATCCTGACACCCCCAGGAATCTTCCTGAATCGAAATCATAACCTCTAGCATCAAGAAACGGTAGAACCATGTCGCACTTTTCATGAAAATATGCATAATCGTGTTTAAGTTTCTGGGCATCTTTCATACATTTTAATTGTTGTTTTATGCTAATATGATCCTTCTAAAGCTAACCATACTGTTTAATTGAGTTTTTATTGCCTATATGCCAAATTACCATTGAAGCTTTCTAGGGTTTCAGAGTTGCAAAATTAGGGGTTTCCTTGTCCAGAAAAATTAGACCACGAGACCAAGGCTATTGGATTCAGAAGCTTCACGTGAATCGTTCCCATAGCTCGCGATCAATTTATGATCAACAGGGTGCTAATCGCTATTTTTATGCTTGCCATTTAGTGGGGGTTTAAAACCCCCGCTATCTCTTTTTATTTTACAGGCAATTGAAGAAGAAGACAGACGTGTCCATGGCTGACAGGCTCATTCGAATTTCGCGCGAAAATTACCCACTAATTCTTGTTTTGCATTATGTTATTTGTTTTCTATATTATATCCAAAGCGTGTGAATGGCTCTGTGGCAAGGCATTTGGTTTGGTACACTCTGGGACCTGGGTTCGATTCCCAGGTCCCCTCCCTTTCTCTATATTATTTTTCTAACCATGTTCCTATGTAGCTCGCTTCCAGAGGTTCAACGTACACTCAATATCCAAGCTTGCCACATGGCCAATAACCTCCATCCAAGGGTCCTGATCTGATGAATTCCATACACCCTGGTCAAACGTTCTACACGCTTCCATGAAAAGTTAAAAAGGCCTCCAATGATGGGCCAGAATTATTGGACAATGCCTCCTGATTGGGGCAGAACCCCCCTAGTGTATTGTATTTCTTTCTCTTTTCTTTCTTCTATTTTCTTTATTATTTGTTTTAATTCAATTGTTTTCTTTTAATTCATTAAAAATTAATTTCACAAAAATATAAAAAAATCAGAAAGTCACAAAATAAAATATATTTTATTTAAATGTTATTTTGTAAATAAATGTTATCAATTAATTTAGTTTCTAAATTCTAGGATTAATTTTAACATTTTCTTAATAAACTTAAAAAATTGTAGAATTAGGGTTTTAAAAGACTTTTATCTCTTTTCTTTTCTTTTATCATTACTAATTATTAATTATTATTTTTTTGCAAATAAAATTGTATTAATTAATTAAGTTAATTTTATATTCAATTTTAACATATTTTTCTTAATAATATTAAAGATAATTAGAATTAGGTTTAAATTCCATTAAAAGTCCATAAATACAAAAAACTCCAAAAAATCTTTTCTTATTATTTTAACTTAATTAATTTGTTAATCGTAATTTAATTTCCTAAAAAGGGTCCAACGCCCTCGCATTCCCGATTTTAATTCTCTCCGCGTTTTTATTTCTTTTTTGTGAATATTCATGTACTTCTCCCAAAGCCATGTAATAGCTTAATTAGATATTGATTTTTTCGTACTTTATTTTATTCAAATCGGGTCCTGGATTAATTTGGTGATGTGGACCCGCGCCTTTGTAATAGCGTAGGAATTTTAATTCCGCATCTTTTAAACTGTTAATTAAATTGCATGAAAGAATGAATGTCAAAATAAAAGCAACGCGTAGATCACCAATCCATGAACAAGATAAACATCAATGAACATGACACACAAATCACACACCACCCCTAGGGTACGCCTCACTGTTGCCTTGCCCCTCGAAAGGTGATCGTCGAGTAGAGGATGTTTTAGTAAGTCCTCATGATCCAGGAACCTGGCATGAGGGTAGCTTCTAAGGTGTCTTCCCATTGCTCCGGTGATCACCATGTCCCGAACCTTCGAATTGACCCGAACACCTCCAATGGTGGTGCTACCTACCTCTCAATGGTGGGATGGCACTACTTTAAGGACATTTACACAGACGAATTCCTTAGGGTAGGTAGACGACTCTAGATACTTGCTCTAATTTCAAAACAAAACAAAAATACTTTTCACACCGACACCTTTTCTAAAAGCTTTCGAAAGCAATTTTTTCAAACACTCTTGAGGACTGATACAAGAGTCGATCTGAAATCTTTAAAACGAAACTTTTTCAAACTCACTCACAGTTGAAAAGCAAACAAACCATTTTTGAAAACACCAATGTGCAAGTATCTAAGAGCCCATGGATAACCATGGATAGAAAGGGTGCTAACACCTTCCCTTTCTATAACCTACCTCCCGAACCGAGAGCAATCTCTATAAGGAATTTTTCTGTGCTTTTGTCCTTTCCATTTGGAGAAAATAAAAGACGGTGGCGAATCTTGCTTCCGTGACATTTCGCGAACCAGCGTTAAACAGTCAGTTCCAGATCCACCGATCACAGTCATGCTTCCCCAATACACACCCCATTGAGTTTTCTAAAACAGTCAGACATGATCAATGGTCTTCCCTCGACTGGTGGCATCAACACAGGAGGATCTTGTAAGTATTATTTGATTTTTTCAAAAGAAACTTGGCACTCGTCATTCCATTTGACTACTTGATCTTTCTTCAACAATTTGAAGATTGGCTCACAAGTAGCTATCAGGTGAGAGATGAATTTGGCAATGTAGTTCAAATGCCCCAAGAATCCTCTAACTTCCTTCTCAGTATGAGGAGCAGGCATCTCTTGTATCGATTTAACTTTGGCAGGATCGACCTCGATACCTTTGTTGCTGACGACAAAGCCTAGGAGTTTACCAGACCTTACTCCAAATGTGCACTTGTTTGGATTTAATCTCAACTTGTACTTCTTCAGTCTCTCAAACAGTTTTTGTAAGTGATCAAGATGTTCTTCTTCTGTTTGAGATCTGGCTATCATATCGTCCATGTAGACCTCTATTTCGTGATGTATCATGTCATGAAATAAAGCTACCATGGCACGCTGGTAGGTTGCCCCAACATTCTTTAGTCCGAATGGCATCACCTTATAGTAGAAAGTACCCCACTGCGTGACAAACGTTATTTTCTCCATGTCCTCAGGCACCATTTTGATTTGGTTGTAACCTAAGAATCCTTCCATGAAGGAAAACACTTTGTGTTGTGCCGTATTGTCAAATAGGATGTCAATGTGGGGAAGTGGGAAATCATCCTTAGGGCTTGCCCTATTTAAATCTCTGTAGTCCATGCACATTCGTACCTTGCCGTCTTTCTTGGGTTCATGAACAACATTGGCAACCCATTACGGATAGGAGGTGACAGCCAAGAATCCAGCATTAAATTGTTTCATAACTTCTGCTTTAATATTCTCTGACATATCTGGTCGCATTCGACAGACCTTTTGTTTTACTGGTGGGTAATCCTCTTTTGTAGGCATATGATGTACCACAATATCTGCATCAAGTCCCGACATGTCTTCATATGACCAGGCAAAGACCTCAACATACTCGTGTAGAAACTGAATCAGGCGCTCCTTGACACTCGGTTCCAGATTGGCACCCACCTTGACTTCTTTTTTTGATTCTTCGGTACCCAGGTTGATTGTGTCCACCGGTTCCTCGTGAGGCTGAATGGTTCTCTCTTCTTGCAGTAGTAATCTGGCAAGTTCCCCTGGTACTTCAAAATCTTCCTCATCTTCGTCTTCGGCTTGGTAGATCAGATTTTCAGAGTCACAGAAAGCCATAGCAGAACCGTTACCCATGGGATCCCGAATGGATGTAGACCTGCATTGTGATTGTGAGTGTGTGTAAGGGTATAACTATCTTTGAAAGTCATGAAAATGTAAAAAGCAAAAACAATGAGCACAAAGTTTTTATGCAAAATGTCCATGATTCATTAATGTCATATGAAAATGAGATAATGACCCTTACAAATGGACCATTGTGCCTCGGGTAATACTCAAGGTTTTAAGAGTTTGAATTGTTTTAATATTACAGATCCAACAAAATGTAAAGACAAATCACTGTGGGATAAAAGTGATTGGGACAAAATCTCTAGCCTCCAAATTGTCGAGCCCTCCACTAACAGTTGGGAAGATCCAATCCTCCAGGTTGAAAGCATCTTCATCATCCTCTACCGCGTTGACTTCACGGTTGCTGATCTTTAGGGGTGGTCCTCCAGCACGAGCGCAACGTACAACCTTCTGAGCACTTTAAGAGAAACCCAAATCGAACTTATCTGAGTTGTATGGGATATCCGGGAGTTGTCTCCAGATAGTGCAACCACCTTCTTCTATTACTGCCTTTGCATCCTTCAAAGATGACATCCTGAGTGGAGGCCTTGTGATCTTGGGAACAACTTTGGTTATTGCCACATCTTGCGGGACTTCTTCAAAGTGTTGGAATGGATTTTCAATAAATTCACCATCTAATTCCACATATCTGAAAGAATTGAGATGAATGATCATATAATCTTCTTCTCCATGAACGACGATAATATTCCCTTGAATTGGATACTTCAGCATTTGGTGCAACATAGAAGTGACCGCGCCAGCATTGTGAATCCATGGTCAGCCTAGCAAGCAGGAATATGAGGGACGAATATCCATTACATAAAAAGTTGAATCAAATGTTTGGCTTCCAACCTTTATGGGGATATCCACTTCCCCATGTACCATCCTTTTCGAGCTGTCAAAAGCCCTTACTACTATGTTACTTGGCTTCAAGTTCAATCCCTCATAGTCAAGCCTATCAAGAGCTTTTTTAGGCAATACATTCAGAGATGAGCCAATGTCCACCAAAACATGAGCCAAGGCTGTGCCCCTACATTCAACTGAGACATGCAATGCCTCATTATGCTTCCTTCCTCTCGGCGTTAAATCAGCATCTGAAAAACCTAGACCATTATCTACAGTTAAGCTAGCTACACAGTCATGGAACTGATCGGAAGATGTCTCTTGGGTTACATGGGCAGTTTTCAGGAATTTTACCAAGGCTTTTGCATGCGCCTCAGAACATAGTAGTAAAGCTAGAATGGAAATTTTAGATGGAGTTTGCCCCAGTTTCTCAAGTACATTTATTTTTATGATTTTTAGAATTTCCTCCATCTCTTTCCGGGAGGTCTCAGGGATAGCCAATGATTGTGTCTTCGTCTTGAAAGACTCAACCAGAACACCTATTCCTCGAGTCTCGGTTAACTCGGCAGCAGGAGTGTCAGTAGGAATGATAACAGGGATTGTAACAGCTTTGTCAGTTGGAGTATTAGTGGAGACGATTGTAGGACTGGGAATAGCCTTCGGGGGAGCAACAACAAGAATGATTACGGGTCCAGAAACTGCTGTTGGGGGAGAAATTTCTGGAGAGAATATCCTTCCGCTTCAGGTAATCTTGTTAGTTCCTGCAATATTACTGATGTCGGAGTTGACTTTCTCAGAACTCGAATCTTCAGCGGCTGGCCAATCCTGCTTGATACCATGGTAGTAGACATCCCCTCCATAATTCCATGGTATGGTTTTGTCTGACGAATATGGGACTAGTCCAGGCATTGTAATTATCAAAGGAGTTGCTTTCGGAACTGATGTAATTCTACCGGGTCTTTTGGTGGAGACCCTGGAATTCTTGGAGGAAATGGTAATGATAGAAACATCTTTAAAAGGAACAGGTGGAATAGAAGTCTTTTCAAACAAAATTTCTTTGTTATCTATTAGGCACTAAACGACTGTTTTCAATAAAGGACAGCTAGTTGGTGAGGACAAACAAAAATGACAGCCTTCATCACAGCCCGGGAACACACAGGCATTCAACAAGCTCACTTTAATAATCAGGAGTGGGGTCATAAGTTCATCAACTGAAGTAACAAACATTTCTTCTTCAATGGCATTGGTATTATGGCCATGTTTGGGCATAGGGGCAAAAATGACATTTGGATTTTCGGGCGCATCGAATTCAATCTCTTTTGCTTCAATGAGGTCTTGTATTTTGTTCTTTAGAGCCCAACAATTATTAGTGTCATGGCCGGGACTCTCAGAGTGGTATGCGCAACGGGCATTAGGATGATAGTGAGGAGATGCTGTATTAGGATTCTTTGGAGCTTCTTTCAAGGTCACCGGGCTAGATCTTAACGGATGTGGCAATACTTGAGATAAATTCATGTTAATTCTGGTGAATTGTCTGACTGGCCTTTCCATCCTTGGTTGGTTGTTTCTCTGCTGATCAGGCGCAGGTTTAGGAATCATAATAGCCCCCACCATTGGGCGGAATTCGGCCCTATCTTGATTTCTCTAAGGATAAACAACAACCACTTCTTTCTTTCTGATAAATGGCTTTCTTATAGCAGTAGAGGATGTATCCTTTTGAATATTTCCACTCTTTGTCCCAGCTTCTACCCTTTCTCTAGTCAATATCACTTCAGTAAAACCTGCCGATGAACTCCCAATTAGGTGATTAAAGAAGGGACTAAACAAGGTGCCCAAAACATGTTTACTAATTCTCTTTCAGATAGGGGAGGTTGAAATCTTCCAGCCAAGTCTCTCCATTTTTGCGTATAGTCCTTGAAACCTTCATTGGAAACCATGGCCATACTCTGGAGTTGAGTACGGGTAGATGCAAGATCAACATTGTATTGGTATTGTTTATAAAAGGTTGCAGCAAGATCTTCCCAGTTATGAACATTGGCTCTTTCTAGCTGATAAAATGAATCAAGTTGAGTTCCAGACAGACTGTCTTGGAAGAAGTGTACCCATAAATCTTTGTCAGCGGTATGGGGCTGGATTTTCCTCACATAGGACTGGAGATGCATTTTGGGGCATGAGACTCCGTTATATTTGGCGAACACAGGTGCTTTGAATTTGGGAGCAATGACAATCCCCAACACTAACCCAAATTCCTCAAAGTCCAAGCCAAACACTTTTTGGATTTCCATCGCACTCAACCCCTCTTTGATATGTTTATACTTGTCATCAACTGGAGGGTATTGTTCTTCAGAATAGTCTTCTTCTTCCTCTTCCTCTTCTAATTCTGACGGGACAACTGTTTCCTTGCCTTTTCCATCTTGATGGTCTCCATCACCGGATGTCATTGCAAAGTCTATGGTCCTTCTTGTCTGCCCATGAAATCTTCTTCCCATGTTTAGGACTCCAGTTACCTTCTTTGTCTTCTTTTTCTTTTCCTCAGCTAGCCAAGTTTTTAACTCTTCTTGTCCTTTGGCCAGAGTTAAGAACAATTGTTGAAACTGTACATTCTGAGCTTGGAGGTCCTTCACTGTTTGCTCGAGATCCATCTTACTGAAATAAACAGTAGAGAGATGAGGAGACTTATTGCAATAAACTTGCTTATGTTATGATGAATGATAAATGCGTATGCAATGATTTCAAGGATTTTAAGATTCAAATTCGTTTTAGACAAAAAAGGAAACACAAGTTATATTAATAAATTAAAGCTTTTGAGTACATCAATGCCTTCTTGGGCAAAACAAATACAAGAAACTCTAAGATAAAAAGGTAGTGTGCATCCTCTTTGGTGCAATGTAGGCATTCAAAGTCTTCTCCTCATGAAGTAGCCTAGTGAGTTCCAAAACCGTTTTCTCGATTGCATAGAATTGGGCTTCGAAGGTATCTCACTCTCCCTTGAGTTGTATCCAATCCCTTTGTAGGTCTTCAAGAGAGGTAGGCATGTCAGGATGTAGGATAGTGTATAGAACATTTCCTTCCATGACAGGCTCAATGATTACTGGGAGAATGGAGGGGTAAGGCATCATAAGACTCTGAGCACGAGTTCATACCCATTTGAGGTAAGGCTCAAGAGGGATGGAATTTTTATGCCCTAAAGTCTTTCTATCTACCTTGTTTAACATCCTCCAAGCTCGGATAAATCTCTGGCGAAGACCTTGATTGTCGTTGTTGTAGTCAAATACCAAACCTTGAATCAGCATCTCGTGTGGGCCATCCCTTTGGGCGTAACCAAACCGTCTTAAGGCTAAGAAGGGGTTGTAGGTGATACCTCCCCTAATTCCAAGTAAAGGGACATTAGGAAATTCTCCACAACAGTCGACAATAGCAACCTTCTCTATGGATCGGGAGCACCAATGAATGTCTGAATATTTGAGCATCATGAACCTTTGTGACCACCTTGAACCTTGCTCATTCTTTAATACAGATTGGGGAAGATGCAAAATAAACCATCTTTCCAAGAGAGGAGTGCAACACATGAGGACACCTCTTTTCCTCATTGTGTAAGTGTGAAAAGAGTGTAGGATATCCCCTAGTAATGTAGGCACCGGGTTGCAGGATATGAAGCTTTTGACGGCATTCACATATATGAGTTAATCAGGATTTGGAAACAACACCACCCCAGAGATGAGGAGAGCCACAATTTCCTCAAAGGCTCGCAGATCCAAGGAATTCCAACAACTTTGGGCTTTCTCAAACAGGAACTTTGCTAGGAAACCCTTGACACCACTCCTTGTTTCCCAATGAGTTGTGACATCAGATAAGTGCAAGTGTAGAGCTTGAGCAATCTCTTATGGCTTTGGGTCTCTTTCCGTACCGTTGAAAGGTAGTTGGTTGAGAATGGGAATCCTCAAGAGTCAGGAGAATTCTTCCAAAGTAGGCACAAGTTGATAGTCGGGAAATGTGAAGTATTGGTGTAAAGGATCAAAGAACTGAAAGAGCACCTTCATCGTGTCCTCATATGTGTTGGAGGTGACCAAGTTGAGTAGGCGACCATGTCTCTCGGTGAATGGAGAGTTTTCAGGAATCCTTGAAGCTAGCTCCTTAATTTGTGGAGGGATGCTTACAGGATTGACTTGAATAGTTTTCCTGCGAAGTAAATCCATATCCTACAAAACAAGAACAAAGATGAATCCCAAAATCCTTGAAATGGTTAATGGATGTATATGATGTTCAGGATGTTATATACAAGTATGTATATACAAACAAAACATACAAATACTTAGGTTTAAGCTTGCACGGAGTTTTATAGGTAAGTACCCTCTTGAAGTTTAGTCTGCTTAAACCTATCCTAGTAATAGTAACCGGGTTCTAAGGAGCTCAATATCACTGATTTGTTTCCTTGGGCATTGTTTCAGCACATGCCTCTTTAATGGCGACCTAAATATCCCAAAAAACCAAACCTCAATGAGTGTAGTATCGAGTATCTACCAACGTCGGACTGCACCAAAGCCGATCATCTCACTACGTCCTAATGGCCAAGTTGGTCAAGTAAAGGTTCTAAAAGTTCATTAGTGCTTCATGACATCACTCAGCGACCCCATATTCTCCTTGATTAACTCAAGGGCTACCGGTACCCACAAATATGTCGCACTAACGTAGCTATTGCTTAGACCATGTCGATATACCCCGCAAAGTTTCCACAATGTATTTCTACTTACCTATAAGGTATCCCAAATCCGGGTGTTGTACCCCAAAATTTACCCTCCCATAATCTTCAAAGCATCACCTCAAATGGTTCAAAGTCTGCTCAAGGGCTACACAGTCAACCATCCTCCTAAGCCAGTCAAACTAGGGTTTTGGTTCCTTCAAGGAAGTTGAGGTTTTCAATGGTCCAATCAAGTCCCACATGCCTATAAACATTGTTAAGCACCTACATGTCAAGTTTCAAGGCTCACAAGGTCAAGTTGCACAGTCAAAAACCCTAATTGCTCCACAGTCAACTACAGGGGCAAAATGGTCATTTGGCAGTCAAAAGTCAAAATTTTTGGTCAACATCTTATTTTGAATCCACAATCATCATTTGATCAAGTCTTGATCATGATTTCACAAGCATGGCTCAAAAAATCATAAAGATGCAAAAGTTTCCATTTTTGGACAGCTGAAAAGTCAACTGTAACTTGACCAAGGCATAACTTTTTCATGGTTCATCAGAAAAATCCCATCCAATTCTCATCTTGAAGGGGAGGACATTTACTACAACTCATCTTCACATTCCAAGTCCATGAAATGCTCTCACAAAAAGTTATCAATTTCAACATTATAGGTCATTTTCAAAAGTCAACAAAAAGGGACTTTAAGTCAAAGACCATAACTTGAGATTGGTAAATCAAAATGACATGGGAACAAAGACATTGGTTATAGGACTTCAAGACCTTTCCAAAATGTCCAAGAACATGTTCATAACTTCAAAATTGAGCAAGATATGCATTGGAGAAGTTGGGAAATTTTTGTGAAATGGCCAAAGTCAACTATCCTTGAAATTTCATTTTTTGACAAAAGGGGCCCACTTTTTCCACTTGATTCAGCTTGGCCATGCTTCCCACGTGTCCCACAAATTATTTCAAAATTTAAAATTAATTTTTTTCATTTTTATTTAATTTTATTTGATTTAATTCATTTTAAATCATTTAAAATCAAATAAAATCAAAGAAGTTAATTAAGGGGATATTTCTTGTATTGAATTGCTTTGATACATCATCATTGACATTCCAATTTCGTGCAAGGGGATAAAAGAAGAAAGAATTCAAATTTTGGCTTAAGAATGGAAAGTGCTTCAATGGAGTTTATGGAAAATCCTAAGCATGAATACATTGCATTATTGGCCATAATTTTGATCAAAACTCATTACATAAGAGATATGCAAGCCAACACAAAAGGATTACACAACCTAGAGAACTCTCTAAAACGAAAAAACAAAAAATTCCACAAAAAAACCTCATATTCTCTTATACAAAATCCTGTACGGAGGCCACTCGATGGAAACCCCCACTTTTCTTCTTGTTGCACTGTAAATTCACTTTTCACGTGCAATTTCCCATGAACCAACTTTAACAAAAATCTCATCAACCAAAACAGAAACCTTACACAAGCTCATGTTCATACCGTTGACACAAGCTCAAAACTGATGCAACCACAAATCATCATCCTCTTGACAGCACCACAACAACATCATTGAGTCATGATAAAGCAACACAAAATTCTAACATTTTCAATTTCATTTATTCTATTTAATTTTCTTTTTGATTGTTTGAACTTTATCCATAAAATTCTTTGTGAAGATCAGGACTGGAATTTGGCTCTCTGAATCAGAAACAGAAGAACGAGAAGCGTCCAAATCGCAATTCCGCCGCGCAACCGCGGACTCAACCGTCGCTTCCAGATCCGCTTCTGCCGCGACTTCGTGCTCCCTCCTAAATTGAGTCAACACCCCCATGGTTTGCATCACCTTTCATTTTTCCATTTTTCTTTTCTTCTTTTTATTTTAATTGTTTTTCTTTTGTTTTATTTAATTCACCAAAATTAATCTTAATAATAACACAAAACCAAAAAATCAGAAATCATTAAAAAATAAAAATATGTTTTATTTAATTTTTTTAATTTTTAAATAGTTTTTGTAAATAAATTCCAATAAAACAATTAGTTTAAATTTAGGTTTTTAACTTTAATGTCTTTTTTCTAAAATAATTAAAAAAAACATAAAAATTAGGTTATTAGTATCTTTATTCTTTTCTCAATAAATAACTTTTTCTCCTTATTATTATTATTAATTAATTTTGTAAATAAATATGGAATTTAATTAATTAGGGTAAATTAGGTTAAAACTTAAACATTTTTTTTAATTAAAAAAAAATTTAGAACTAGGCTTTTATTTTAATTTCTAATTTCAATTAACTTTCTTTATTTCATAAAATACCAAAAAAACATAAAAATAATTTCTTTTCTTTATTTAATCATTAATTAATTTAAAATTTCTATTTAATTTCTTTAAAGGGTCCAACGCCCTCGCACTCTCGATTCTTATTTCTTTTCGCATTTATTTTTATTTCTTTTGTGGATATAATGTATTTGCCCCAAAGCCTTGTAATAGATAATTAGGACATTTACTTTCCGCACTTTTATTCAAATCGGGTCTTGGTTTAATTTGGCGATGTAGACCCGCGCCTTGTAATAGCGTAGGACCTTTATCTTCCGCATTTTTATTTTCCGCACCCTTTAAACTGTTAATCACATGAAAGAATGTATGCCCAAATAAAATCAAAGCGTAGCTCACCCAATGCATGACAAGACAAATAATAACTGAAAATGACACACAATTCACACACCACTCTTAGGGTACGCCTCACTGTTGCCTTGCCCCTCGAAACGTGGTCGTCGAGTACAGGACGTCTTAGTAAGTCCTTATGTCCATGAACATGGCATAAGGGTAGCTTCTAAGGTGTCCTACTGTTGCTCTGGTGATCACACTGTTGCCTTGCCCCTCGAAACATGGTCGTCGAGTATAGGACGTCTTAGTGAGTCCTTATGTTCCATTGATCTAGTTGCCTCGAAACGGTTGCCTCGAAACAAGTTGCCTCGGAATAAAAATATCAATGACATAAGGGTAGCTTCTAAGGTATCTTACTATTGCCCGGTGACCACACTGTCCTTAACCCTCGAATTGACCCGAACACCTCCAACGGTGGTGCTACCTACCTCTCAATGGTGGGATGGCACTACCTTAAGGACATTTACACAGCCTAATTCCTTAGGGTAGGTAGATGACTCATGGATACTTGCTCTTTTCAAAAACAAATAAAAATACTTTTCACACCTTACACTTTGCAAAAAAGCTTTCAAAAACAATTTTTCAAACACTCTTGAGGACTGATACAAGAAGTCGAACTGAAATTTTAAAATGGAACTTTTTCAAACCCACTCACCTTGAAAAGCAAACAAACATTTTGAAAACACAAATGAGCAAGTATCTAAGAGCCCATGGATAACCATGGATAGAAAGGGTGCTAACACCTTCCCTTTCTATAAATCTACCCCCCGAACCGAGAACTAATCTCAATAAGGAATTTTTCTGTGCTTTTGTCCTTTCCATGTTGGAGAAAATAAAAGACGGTGGCGACTCTTGCTTCCGCGACATTTCGCGAACCAGCGTTAAACAGTCAGTTCCAGATCCACCGATCACAGAACTGGCGACTCTGCTGGGGAATGGTATAAAAGTGAGGTGTACCTTAGGACTAAGATCACTGTGTTTTCAATTGCTTTGACTTGTTTGCTTTAAATTGTGGGACTGTCTTGGGAGTTCTATAGATCCTAACCCTGATCTGGGGATACCTTCTTAGAAAGTATCAACAAGGCTGTGAGGGAACTGTGCGGGGTATACCGACATGGTTGAAACAGTCTGCTACGTTGATGTGGCACTTTGGTGTGTACCGGTAACCCTTGAGTTCAGTCAAGGAGAGTACGGGGCCTCCATGTGGTGTCGTGAAGCATCAACTGACCTTAGGAACCTTAATTGAACTATCTTGGCCTCTTTAGGGTAGTGAGATAACTGACTTTGGTGCAGTCCGACGTTGGTTGATACTCGATACTACACTCAATGGAGGGTTTCTTTCCTGGAATATTTCGGTCGCCAGTTCAGTGGCTAAATCGAAACGATGAACAATGAAAGCAATCCAGTGATGTTGGGACCCTTAGAACCCGTTTACTTCTAATAGGACAGGTTGAGCCCACCAACTTCAAGAGGGTAATACCCAGACCCCATGCTGGCCTAAACTCTAAGGGCTTCTCTTGTGTGACTTGTGTGCCTTCCAACTTGACTACTTGTTATCTGAAACTTGAGTTTTCTTGCAGGTTTTGTTTATAATCCCTAATTGGGACTCATAACAGGGTTTACTGAAATTTCTTGCAGGTTTTGTTTATAGTCCCTAATTGAGACTCATAACAGGGTTTACTGAGTTTCTTGCAGGTTTTGTTTACAGTCCTTAATTAGGGACTCATAACAGGGTTTACCCACATTACCCCATGCATCATGACATCATACCATTGCATGCATCCTACATAAAGACTAACCCATTTCAAGGATCCCAAGGGCTTGTGATGCAGGTCATGATGAACCAACTGTCCAGCAAGGGGCAAAGGGGATTTATTTTCCTCTAGACAAGGTTGTCAGGGGCTATGACCCACTGGATATGGTGAGCCTTGACCCTTGAAGAAGGACTCTCGACAACATGAAGTTCCTTCAATCAAGTTACCAGTTTTCAACTCTAACAATTTTCTTGTTTACCCTGCGAGATCCTTGAAAACATTACATGCATATCAAACATGTCATTGCATTACAGGTACTCCTTTGACAGGTCATTTACCTTCGTCGCTGTTTATTTCAGCAATGGCTTCCCAACAAGATAACCAGGATCTTTAGGTTCAAGAGATTCAGTTCAGAGAGATCTTCGTAAGCCTATCCAAGGGGCAAGAAGAGTTAAGAACACTCCTCATGGGGAATTTGGCCAAGAACAATGCTGAAGATGACAAGGACGAACGGCTGAAACGTCTACAAGCTGAAGTAGATACATTGAAAACCCAGATGCTGGGGCAAAGGGCTCTCATCCAAGGTCTAGCTCAGGAGCAAGAAGAGTTGAGGACCATGATCAGTCATCTCCACCAAGAGAGACACCATATGAAGCAACCTGCCCAAATCAGGGACCAGGTCTTTGATCAGCTTCCAAGAGGACAAGAACCTGGCATGGTGAAGAATAGAACTCTCCGAATTGCTACTACCTCACAGGTCCAACTACAACCTCGCCCAGAGCAACAGGTTGATATGAGTAGGCCAAGCAGGTCCAAGAGGCAGTTCACCCAGCTCAACATGCCTTTGTTTCAAGCACTGCAACACCTACTGAGGTTGAATCTGATTACATTAAGGGCTCCTCCCCGGAACCCCAACATCTCTGCTCCTAACTATCATCCCAACAAAAGGTGTGCATATCACTCTGATAGTCCTGGACACGACACTGCCGACTGCTGGGCTCTGAAGAACAAGGTCCAGGATCTGATTAATGAAGGAGTAGTGGATTTCACCCAAGTGGGTCAAGCTGAGGTCTTCTGCCATCCCTACAAGATGCACCAGTTGAAGTAACAAGTCCTGAGACTAGAAGACTTTTGTTCATTAGAATTTTTCAAGTTGTAATTTTCTTTTGATTGTTCAAACATTTGTTCATGTTAAACGTTGTTATTTCATTAATGCATCGCATATGTCTGTTTTGAAGCAATATATTCATATTCACTATATGCAAATTATTTTCATATTTTTTCTGGTGATCAACGCTCGATTAATAATTCTAAGCCTCTTGAGGGAGGATGACGAAAACGATATCACAATCCTTACAGTATGCTTTTGAACAGACCCCGCTGATGAGGTACAGGCATTGTTTCAATTCCTAAACACTGGAGTAATAAGGAAGATAATCCCTCGTCAACCCCTCTGAGCCAAAGAAGTAGGAGTTTTTCTTTTCGAAAATTAAAACCCTTTATCATAACCTGGGGCAGGGTAGTTCTCTCAGTTGATCCAAGTGCACAACAAATGGCAACAAAGAGGTCCTTACAAAAGGAAAAAGAAGACAGTGATGATTCCGAACAATCATAAAGACAGGCAGTCATTACTTCTCAAAATAAAAACCCATTAAGTCAAAACCTATAAAAGAGACTTACAAGACTGGGGCATCCCGCTGACTGTAATCACAAAAGAAACAGTTCAGGCAAAAAAATAGGGATAGCAAAATCAAAAAGAAAGAGGTCATACAAACCCTCAACAAAAACAAAAGGAATGACTGCCTAAATTATCAATATCCGAACCATCACGGATATCAGGACAAAAACTCCAACAAGGTCTGACGCACGATCAACTGAGCTTAGGTTTGAAGAAAATCACGAAGAACGGGTGGGTACAAATAATTTGAGCCTTTATCCTTTGTTTCTTAAACCGTAAACCAGGCCACGTTATAACCCTCAAAAGTCCTAGCTGAAGCGTGGGTTAGTTCGAAAGCATACTGTTACGAAAGGTATCCTGACTCCTTAAGGCTTGCGATAAAATACGGAGTTGACATAACGTTTTACAAACATTCACTTGTTTTATGAAAAAGAATGCATTTCCAAAAACTTCGAAACAGACATAAGCTTTGCATTTTTAAACATAACTTTGTTTGCATATGAATATTTTTTTGAGCAGCAGGGAAATTCGCACGATGAATACCTAGTGAACAAAAGCACTTCCAATCAAGGGGCACGACATGATCATGGTCCATCACCTGGGGCAGTCCAATCAAGATTCGGAGAATCTCTCAAAGACCAAATAGCCTGGGGCAAATCTCCACCCGAGTCATTTGAGGAATTCCAACAACAAATCTTGCATGATCAAACATCTTCTGGGGCATGACAAAACACTTCTAACAGGGGCAACTCCCTACATTCGGAGAGCGTGGACATAGTCGAAAAAAATACTACACATAATCAAAGACCCGCTAGGTTGACACACCTAGGCAAAAATAAGGGCTTCCTGGCGAACCAAAAAGGTTCGGGCAAAAATAAGGGATGAAAAGAAAAAAATCTGTACACCCGGCAAGTCGAGAACCTGAAAAGGCGGCTTGGGCAAAAATGGGTATCCCGGTGGACTGAAAACCCGAAAGGGCGGTCCAGGCGAATGTTAGGGATCAAAAGCGTACGACTGTATCCTGGCATCTCGTCACCTGTCTACCAGAAGATTTGTCAATTACCCCCACAGGTGCCTTCTCCCACTGAAACAGGGGCAGTAATGAGTCGTCCAAGCGATCTAATTGCTCTGTCCACAAGATACAAGGTATGGTCAGCTGAAGAACATAACCAATATACCTTAACTCCCCAGAGAGTGAGCCAGCAAGTCAATACACTCTCCCCAAGCAGAGCTAACCTACTCTATCAAACCTTAAGGAAGTTGGGTATCCCCAGTAGATCTCAACATTCCCCAACAATATACGAATATTCTTAACAAGCATCCCCGGCAGTTTTGGTCTAAGATTGTTCACCGACGGTATACCAGACACTCAGTGGAGCCCCTCCCCAGTACAGTCCAAAGTCTCCCCAGGAGAGTTGAATCAATCTCCCCAGTAGGAAGCTTATCCCCAGTAGATTCTGGAAGCTTATCCTTTGCAGAGCATATATCTCCCCGTCTTTATTCAGAAGGTTATTCTTCGCCAGAGCTTATAACTGGGTTATCCTCAGCTAATTGCCACGGAAAGGTCGTCCTCGGCGAAGTCTTCCTATCCCCAGCGGAGTTCCTCAAATCGCCAAAGCGTAACTCAACAATGGTATCCCCGACGGAGTTCTCATACAACATCTCAGCGAAGTACCTCTCTTCCCACATAGTATTTTCCCCAGCAAGATCGTTAGAGTAATTTTCCCCGTAGAGTAATCTCTCCAAGCTTATTCCCCAACGGGGTCATCTCCTCCTACCGGTTTATCCTTGCAATCATTTTCCCCAGCGGAAACGAAGAATTCTCTACTCTTCAAACATCAGCCCAGGATTAGCTCCCGGCATTCGTCAAGGATTTATTTTCCTAGACAAAAAATACATTCGCAAACATCACATTTTCATACATGATATAAACATCACATTCTACAATCCCATTGGTTATAAACGTCATGACACCGCGCATTCCATGCACCATGACATTGCATATAACTAATGTTTTGCCTTTTTTCAGGAAAGGTCAATACAAAGATGATTACTATCAACTATCGCAATCCCAGATTCGATTCCTGTATCTAGCCAGGGCATGTCCGTGAGCGATTGATTGTGGATTCGATACATGTATCCGGTCAGGCATGTCTACGTTAAAAAGATTAAAGAGATAGCTTGGAAACACCCCAGATATGGATGCTGTTCTTTTGCTTATTCAAAATTCCTTTCTAGATATGGTTCAGATGTGACCCAGGCATGGCGACGTTCTGATACTTATTCCAGATTTCTTCTCAGATATAACTTAGAGATGCTCTGGACACGGAGGCTGTTCTATTGTTTATTCAGAGATCTCCTTCTAGATATGGTTCAGATGTGACCCAGGCATGGCGATGTTCTGATACTCATTCCAGATTTCCTTTCAGAGATAGCTTGGAAATGCTCCAGATATGGATGCTGTTCTTTTGCTTACTCAAGACTCCTTCTAGATATCGTTCAGATGTGACCCAGGCATGGCGACGTTCTGATACTCATTCCAGATTTCCTTTCAGAGATAGCTTGGAAATGCTCCAGATATAGATCTTGTTCTTTTGCTTATTCAAGACTCCTTCTAGATATGGTTCAGATGTGACCCAGGCATGACGACGTTCTGATACTCATTCCATATTTCCTTTCAGAGATAGCTTGGAAATGCTCCAGATATGGATGTTGTTCTTTTGCTTATTCAAAATTCCTTCCTAGATATGGTTCAGATGTGACCCAGGAATGGCGACGTTCTGATACTTATTCCAGATTTCTTCTCAGATATAACTTAGAGATGCTCCGGACACGAAGGCTGTTCTATTGTTTATTCAGAGATCTCCTTCTAGATATGGTTCAGATGTGACCCAGGCATGGCGACATTCTGATACTCATTCCAGATTTCCTTTCAGAGATAGCTTGGAAATGCTCCAGATATGGATGCTGTTCTTTTGCTTATTCAAGACTCCTTCTAGATATGGTTCAGATGTGACCCAGGCATGGCGACGTTCTGATACTCATTCCAGATTTCCTTTCAGAGATAGCTTGGAAATGCTCCAGATATGGATGCTGTTCTTTTGCTTACTCAAGACTCCTTCTAGATATGGTTCAGATGTGACCCAAGCATGGCGACGCTCTGATACTCATTCCAGATTTCCTTTCAGAGATAGCTTGGAAATGCTCCAGATATGGATGCTGTTCTTTTGCTTATTCAAGACTCCTTCTAGATATGGTTCAGATGTGACCCAGGCATGGCGACGTTCTGATACTCATTCCAGATTTCCTTTCTGAGATAGCTTAGACATGCTCCAGATATGGATGCTGTTTTCTTGCTTATTCAAGACTCTTTCTAAAGATAGTTCAGATGTGACCCAGGCATGGCGACGTTCTGATACTTATTCCAGATTTCCTTTGAGATATAGCTTAGAGATGCTCCAGATCCGGGCGCTATTCTATTGCTTATTCAGATTCAAACTTCTAAAGACAACTTAGAGATGCTCCATCCCGGATGCTATTCTATTGTTCAGTCCAGACACGATCCAGATTCGGATGACATTCTGTTACTCATGTAGTATGGATACACTCCAGACCCGGCGGTCATTCTACTACTCGTTCAGACGTCAGCAATTAGATATAGACTAGATATGCCCCAGACACGGAAGCTATTCTATTTCTTATTCAGATTCAACTATCCATTACAGTTCCAAATGGCATCTATAAGCCCATTCCCAACAAGGTTCTGTCACACTTCCAGATGGCATCTATAAGCCCATCCTCCTACCCATCATCTCTCCAAATGGCATCTGTAAGCCCATTCCCGACATCACACTGCTGATACTCTACTATGTGAGTGCAAATTTCTGGGCACTCTAGTGTTCAATCATCTTCCACCCTCGGATCACAAAAGGCACACAAGCCAATCTACATCCTCAGGTCTAATAAGATTGAATAGGGGCAACTGTTGTACCCCAAAATTTACCCTCCCGTAATCTTCAAAGCATCACCTCAAATGGTTCAAAGTCTACTCAAGGGCTACACAGTCAACCATCCTCCTAAGCCAATCAAATTAGGGTTTTGGTTCCTTCAAGGAAGTTGAGGTTTTCAATGGTCCAATCAAGTCCTGCATGCCTATAAACATTGTCAAGCACATACATGTCAAGTTTCAAGGCTCACAAGGTCAAGTTGCACAGTCAAAAACCCTAATTCCTCCACAGTCAATTGCAGGGGAAAAATGGTCATTTGGCAGTCAAAAGTCAAAATTTTTGGTCAACATCCTATTTTGAAGCCACAATCATCATTTGATCAAGTCTTGATCATGATTTCACAAGCATGGCTCAAAAAATCATCAAGATGCAAAAGTTTCCATTTTTGGAGACCTGAAAAGTCAACTGTAACTTGACCAAGGCATAACTTTTTCATGGTTCATAAGAAAAATCCCATCCAATGCTCATCTTGAAGGGGAGGACATTTCCTACAACTCATCTTCACATTCCAAGTCCAAGAAATGCTCTCACAAAAAGTTATCAATTTCAACATTATAGGTCATTTTCAAAAGTCAACAAAAAGGGACTTTAAGTCAAAGACCATAACTTGATATTGGTAAATCAAAATGACATGGGACCAAAGACATTAGTTAGAGGACTTCAATACCTTTCCAAAATGTCCAAGAACATGTTCATAACTTCAAAATTGAGCAAGATATGCATTGGAGAAGTTGGGAAATTTTTGTGAAATGGCCAAAGTCAACTATCCTTGAAATTTCATTTTTTGACAAAAGAGGCCCACTTTTTCCACTTGATTCAGCTTGCCCATGCTTCCCACGTGTCCCACAAATTATTTCATAATTTAAAATTAATTTTTTCATTTTTATTTAATTTTATTTGATTTAGTTCTTTTTAAATCATTTAAAATCAAATAAAATCAAAGAAGTTAATTAAGGGGATATTTCTTGTATTGAATTGCTTTGATACATCATCATTGACATTCCAATTTCGTGCAAGGGGCTAAAAGAAGCAAGAATTCAAATTTTGGCTTAAGAATGGAAAGTGCTTCAATGGAGTTTATGGAAAATCCTAAGCATGAATGCATTGCATTATTGGCCATAATTTTGATCAAAACTCATTACATAAGAGATATGCAAGCCAACACAAAAGGATTACACAACCTAGAGAACTCTCTAAAACGAAAAAACAAAAAATTCCACAAAAAAAACCTCATATTCTCTTATACAAAATCCTGTACGGAGGCCACTCGATGGAAACCCCCACTTTTCTTCTTGTTGCACTGTAAATTCACTTTTCACGTGCAATTTCCCATGAACCAACTTTAATAAAAATCTCATCAACCAAAATAGAAACCTTACACAAGCTCATGTTCATACCGTTGACACAAGCTCAAAACTGATGCAACCACAAATCATCATCCTCTTGACAGCACCACAACAACATCATTGAGTCATGATAAAGCAACACAAAATTCTAACATTTTCAATTTCATTTATTCTATTTAATTTTCTTTTTGATTGTTTGAACTTTATCCATAAAATTCTTTGTGAAGATCAGGACTGGAATTTGGCTCTCTGAATCAGAAACAGAAGAACGAGAAGCGTCCAAATCGCAGTTCCGCCGCGCAACCGCGGACTCAACCGCCGCTTCCAGATCCGCTTCTGCCGCGACTTCTTGCTCCCTCCTAAATTGGGTCAACACCCCCATGGTTTGCATCACCTTTCATTTTTCCATTTTTCTTTTCTTCTTTTTATTTTAATTGTTTTTCTTTTGTTTTATTTAATTCACCAAAATTAATCTTAATAATAACACAAAACCAAAAAATCAGAAATCATTAAAAAATAAAAATATGTTTTATTTAATTTTTTTAATTCTTTAAATAGTTTTTGTAAATAAATTCCAATAAAACAATTAGTTTAAATTTAGGTTTTTAACTTTAATGTCTTTTTTCTAAAATAATTAAAAAAAAACATAAAAATTAGGTTATTAGTATCTTTATTCTTTTCTCAATAAATAACTTTTTCTCCTTATTATTATTAATTAATTTTGTAAATAAATATGGCATTTAATTAATTAAGGTAAATTAGGTTAAAAATTAAACATTTTTTTTAATTAAAAACAAATTTAGAACTAGGCTTTTATTTTAATTTCTAATTTCAATTAACTTTCTTTATTTCATAAAATACCAAAAAAACATAAAAATAATTTCTTTTCTTTATTTAATCATTAATTAATTTAAAATTTCTATTTAATTTCTTTAAAGGGTCCAACGCCCTCGCACTCTCGATTCTTATTTCTTTTTGCATTTATTTTTATTTCTTTTATGGATATAATGTATTTGCCCCAAAGCCTTGTAATAGATAATTAGGACATTTACTTTCCGCACTTTTATTCAAATCGGGTCTTGGTTTAATTTGGCGATGTAGACCCGCGCCTTGTAATAGCGTAGGACCTTTATCTTCCGCATTTTTATTTTCCGCACCCTTTAAACTGTTAATCACATGAAAGAATGTATGCCCAAATAAAATCAAAGCGTAGCTCACCCAATGCATGACAAGACAAATAATAACTGAAAATGACACACAATTCACACACCACTCTTAGGGTACGCCTCACTGTTGCCTTGCCCCTCGAAACGTGGTCGTCGAGTACAGGACGTCTTAGTAAGTCCTTATGTCCATGAACATGGCATAAGGGTAGCTTCTAAGGTGTCCTACTGTTGCTCTGGTGATCACACTGTTGCCTTGCCCCTCGAAACGTGGTCGTCGAGTATAGGACGTCTTAGTGAGTCCTTATGTTCCATTGATCTAGTTGCCTCGAAACGGTTGCCTCGAAACAAGTTGCCTCGGAATAAAAATATCAATGGCATAAGGGTAGCTTCTAAGGTATCTTACTATTGCCCGGTGACCACACTGTCCTTAACCCTCGAATTGACCCGAACACCTCCAACGGTGGTGCTACCTACCTCTCAATGGTGGGATGGCACTACCTTAAGGACATTTACACAGCCTAATTCCTTAGGGTAGGTAGATGACTCATGGATACTTGCTCTTTTCAAAAACAAACAAAAATACTTTTCACACCTTACACTTTGCAAAAAAGCTTTCAAAAACAACTTTTCAAATACTCTTGAGGACTGATACAAGAAGTCGAACTGAAATTTTAAAACGGAACTTTTTCAAACCCACTCACCTTGAAAAGCAAACAAACATTTTGAAAACACAAATGAGCAAGTATCTAAGAGCCCATGGATAACCATGGATAGAAAGGGTGCTAACACCTTCCCTTTCTATAAATCTACCTCCCGAACCGAGAACTAATCTCAATAAGGAATTTTTCTGTGCTTTTGTCCTTTCCATGTTGGAGAAAATAAAAGACGGTGGCGACTCTTGCTTCCGCGACATTTCGCGAACCAGCGTTAAACAGTCAGTTCCAGATCCACCGATCACACCGGGTATAGGATTCAAACCCAAACAAAGAAACATATTATAAAGCATACAAGACAAACAAACAAAGCAAGTAGATGTTATCTAACCCTAAGGTAACCCCACTTTTAGAATTTTCCCCAGTAGAGTCGCCAGTTCTGTGATACGGTGGGAGAACTGACTTGAAGGTTTTGCGTTTGATCGTAAATGTTGCGGTTAGCAAGAGTCACCACTAAATTTTCTTTTATCCAAAAGGAAAGGTGAAAAAGCACAGGAAAGACCTTTGAGATTGTTTCTTGAGTTCGGGGGGTAGATTATGAAAAGGGAAGGTATTAACACCCTTTTCATCCATGGTTTTCCATGGGCTCTTAGTTACTTGCTAGATCACTTGTTTTTTTGTTTGAAATTGTGCTTTATGTGGTTTTTTTGAAAGTATTTTATAAAGTGGCCATTATTTAGGCAATCTTTGTAATGATTCTCGTTCGTAAGAATGTATACAAAGATGTTTGATATTTTAAAAATGTTTTCAATTTTGTACGATGCTTGAAAGTGTATGTGATTGTTTTGGAAATAGCAAGGATGTTTGTTTTGAAATGGAGCAAGTAATTAGGAGCATTCTACCTAATTAAAAGTCTTTCTTGTACATTTCCTTTTCCTTTGACATTGTTATCTTACCATTGATTTGGTAAGTAACCCTATCTTTGGATGTAAACAGGACGGGCATGGGTCATCGTATAATCATGATTAGCAATGTTGCAAGGCATCTTAGCATTCTCTTTTAGGGACTAAGATCATTTGTAAGGCAACTTAGATAGCGTCATCGAGGGACTATGATCTTGTATTCGTTTGTTTTTGCTAAGATACCTCACATGCGTAATATGGTCATTTTGTAAGGCAACCAAGTGGATTTTACTTTAGGGGTGCTTGTGTGCAAGTGTATTGTTTTCATGCTTGTTTTTGTCTTGAATTAGGGTTTTCTATTTGATTGATTTTATTCTTTCCATACAAATCCTAATTACTAGCATGTGAATATGAATCATTTAAATTGCGGAAGATAAAAATACTAAGCTATTACATGATTTATGGGAAGGGGGTGTACAAAGTATAAATGGGGATTGTAAGAAATTAAACCCTTATTAATCTATTACAACCATATTGAATTGAATAAATAAATGTACAAAATATGAAAAGGAATAATGTATAAAGTAATGAATAAAAAAAGAATGGATTTTATTTGGTTTTGTCTTTGTTAAAAAAGCTTTTTATTTCTTAACCTAATGAACTAAAAAAATGCTTAATAATAAAAAAAACTAATTTAATTTAAAAGAGAAAATATTTTTAAGTTTTATGAAGAAGATTTTAACATTAAACTAAATAGTATGAAAATTTATTAAATTAGGAAAAGTATAAATTCTATGTTTATTTTAAGAAAATAAAATAAGCCTAAATCTATTTAATTAAAAAAAAGTTAAATTTGTAACAAAAATATTTTTGATGTTTTAGTCTAGAAAATAAAATAAATGTATATAGTATAAATAAAAATATATTTTTTTATCTTTTTTATTGTCAATAAAATAAATATTAATATTAATAAATGAAAAAGAAAAAGAAAATCAAATAAATAAAAAGTCAGGGGGTTCCATTAGTAAACAAAAGAGTATTCATGAGCAAAAATAAACTAAGCCCAATCAAGAGCCCAAATGCTGCAAAAAAAAAAAAACAAAAAAAGAGAGTCAGAAAATGTAAAAATAACAAAATGGTCACGCTGGGGCTTGAACCCAGGACCATGGGGTGAACAGGCGCGTGCTTTACCACTGGGGTGGCTATACATCAGTTAACTTGTATGAAATGATAAATACATAACACAAAACACGCCCTGATTTACTTCATCTTCAACCTCCAGCCAAAGGATCTGTAACTTGCTTATTTCTCAACCATTTGCAAAAATGTAAACATGAAAATTGCTCCATTTTGTCACACGAATCCAACCATATAAATATCATAAACTATAAATCAAGGATGAATGAGAATTTTAAAAGTACCAAATTCTGACCTAAATATTTCAGAAAGTTCAAACTCAAAATTCTTCTAGCTCAATCAAAATAAATGGAATCTATGGACATGTAGAGCTTCAGGGCAATGACGTCTACATTTTATCTTCACAAATGCAAGCCTAACAATGCCTAAGTAATGAGATAGAAGTTCAAGAAAAATACCTCAAAACTGGAAATCGTGAAATGGATTTGAGCTTGTTTCAGGAAGTGCTGATAATCAAGTTAACTTCTTTGAACCTCTAGGAAGCTAATGCAATGGCTGGCTTGAGCTGAGGGTGGCTGGAATGGTCTGGAGAAGTCCAACTGTGATGCTCTGTTTTTGGTTATGGAAGACAGGGAAAATGGTGTTACAGAAGTGAAACAGGTACATGGATGAGTTACCCTTGATGCAAGGAACCTTTAGAAACTAAAAGGCCAAGAAACGCACGAGGGAAATGTGAGTTTGAGGTTCAAGGTCAGAAACTGTGCAACAATGGAGTTTTTGGGCAATTTCTGCTTTGAGAGAGTTTTGGTGTATTTCAGGGTGCTCAAGCTCGTCCTCTAGCTCACAAATAATGCCTCTATTTATAAGCAACAAGTATGGAGGCTTGTTATTGATCAGAATTCAAAATCACAAGTTTATGCATAACATGTGATTTTTGAGAATTTCATGTTTCCAAGCATTGTGTACTTGCTAAGATAGAATGGTTGTGCTTTAAACAAGATTGCTTCTGACCTTGCGGATGGAGTGTGATCAGAGGGAACAAGTTAGAGTCTCAAGAACTGACTTTACACAAAAGCTTGCTTTTCTAAAATGGAAGTGTTCACTTTGTGCCATTAATGGAAATGTGGATTGGATAAAGCTTAAACCACTTGGATTAAAGCTCAAAAGTTTGTGTAATCCATTAATGATGGATATATACACAATTTAGGAGGCCTGCAAAGCAAGATTATGTAGCCTAGGTTTGAAATTGGATACTTGTTCATCACAAAATGCCTTGTAATTTAAGTGATAAAACACCATCTTCATCTCTTCGATTCTCCCTACTCAAGAATGATCTCAAGGAGTTCTTGGACATTTTGGAAAGCTTCCAATATGATCTACAACCCATATTTGATTTTTTTTTTGAATATTCAACTTGGAACTAAATGAAAAAGTTCCATGAATTTGAGTCAAAATCCTGACCAAATTAGGGCAAAATTTCACTAAGTGTTTAGTTTTATGATCCTATGTTCTTGAAATTATAACTTGAGATTCAAGCACTTTTGGAAGAAGTTGTTTGAAGTAAAGTTGTAGATTTCATGGAGATATTAAACTTTCATGTTGGAAGTTTCTCTTGAATCATCTTGCATCATGGTGAAAATTTGGCTCAAAGTTATGAAAAAAACATGAAATTTCCAACACTTAGAAAAACTTCTAAGTTTAGAAATTTTGACTTTTCAAAATGAAATCTTGACTTTTTGATTTCTTGATGAATAAGTTTCATATTTTTACATGTTTTGATGAATTATGATCTTTGGCACTTGAATTTGACCAAAAAGTCAAAGTTTGACTTTTCAGTATACAATTGACTTTTGATCAATTGACTGCAAAATTCATCTGTCAACCCAATGGATTTGCATTGTTTTGAACCATGTAAATAGGTAAAAATGATGCAATTGGACTATTGAGATCATGCCTTAAACCAATTGACCATTTTCTGGGTAAAAAATCAGAAATTGCCTTTCCCAGTCAAAACTCTAATTTTGACCATTTTGCCCTTTTGGAGATTTGATCAAATTTCTTGAGGGATTGTGGTCCAAACTTTCTTAAATGATACATATGAGTTTAAAATGTTGATGTGGATAAAAAATTATGAGGTTTGACTGTAAATTGGCCATGGTTGACTTTCCCCCCAATATAGTTGATTTTTAGGTCCACTGTTCAATTGACTGATCAAAAGTGTGATCCAAGGCTTGAAACTTAACATGAGTAATCTTGAGGGTCTATAATGGTCCATGAAAGTCATATGAGGCATAGAAAGTTAAAGAATCCTTGTGAAAACTAAAACCCTAATTTTGGTCATCAGTGCTTGAGGAGGTGTCTTGAGCTGATCAAATCTTAGTGCAGTCTTGAGCCCAAGGAGATCTTGTGAGCAAAGTCTTGATAAGTGAGAGGGAAAATTTTAGGGTACAATAGTGTGTTATACAAAAGAAACTACGACATGGTACTACTCAGGTGTGTGGAGAAACAGGAGGCGGATACACTCATGAGAGAAATCCACGAGGGTACTTTTGGAACTCATTCAAACGGGTACGCCATGGCTAGAAAGATTATTTGAGACGAGTATTATTGGTTAACAATGGAAGCTGATTGTTATCACTATACGAAAATGTGTCACAAATCTCAAATCTATGCCGACAAGATAAATGTGCCACCAACTCTTCTGAATGTCATGAGCTTCCCTTGGCCATTTTTAATGTGGAGAATTGATATGATTGGCATGATTGAGCTGAAAGAATCCAACGAACACCGTTTCATACTAGTAGCGATCGGTTGCTTCACCAAATGGGTGGAAGCGGCATCCTACAACAATGTAACAAGCCAGGTGGTTACGCGATTTGTCAAGCAGAATGTCATATGTAGATACGGGGTTACAAGCAGGATTATTATAGATAACGGGTCTAATATGAACAACAAGATGATGAAGGAACTATGCGACAATTTCAAAATCGAGCATTATAACTCCTCACCATATAGATCCAAGATGAACGGAGCCGTTGAGGCAGCCAATAAAAATGTCAAGAAGATCATTCAGAAAATGGTGAAGACGTACGAAGATTGGCATGAAATGCTTCCCTTTTCTCTACATGGATATCACACTTCCATACACACATCAACAGGTGCGACTCCTTTCTCTCTAGTATATGGCATAGAGGAAGTACTTCCGATTGAAACAGAGATACCATCACTTCGGGTTTTAATGGAAATAAAGTTGGAAGAACCAGAATGGGTTCCAACACGACTCGATCAACTCAACCTCATCGAAGAAAAGCGCTTGACAACTCTATGCCATAGTCAATTACATCAGAAGCGGATGAAGAGGGCCTTCAACAAGAAAGTTCATCCTCAAATATTCAAAGAAGGGGATTTAGTACTCAAGAAGATTCTGCTACCTTGCCTCAATTCACGTGGTAAATGGACACCCAACTACGAAAGTCCATACATATTAAAAACAACATTCTCCAGTGGTGGTCTCATTCTCACAACAATGGACGGGGAAGATCTATTGCACCCGGAAAATTCAGACGCAGTAAAAAAATACTATGTATAAAAAGCTCCCTAAGGTTGAACCCTAAGAGGATGACTTAGGAAAAAAGGAGCGTCTCGGTGGATCGAAAACCCTAAAGGGAGATCCAGGAAAAAATTAGGGACATATAAAAAAACCATTCTGGTGGATTGAAAACCCGAAAGGGCGATCCAGACAAAAATTAAGGATCTTATGCAAAAGAAATAAAGAACAAAAAGATTGCGATCTAAGAACTACGACTACAAACCACGAAGAAAGAGATGGATCTAAATTATATAACTTAGAAATGAAGGAGATAGGAGCCACTAAAAGGACATTGGGGAACAGCAGTAGCAATTATCATTTTCATTGCCACTTACAATTTTAAAACTTTCTGTAGTTACCTCTTTCAAGGAATTACATCTTGTATTCTCGCCTGTTTAAAGGCATATCAATAAACCATTTACTTCTTTTTCATATTTCAAATTGTGTTTTTCCTTTTTCAGACTTATTTGCAAAATACTACACTTATTTCTTGTGAATATGGGGTTGAAATCATTTTGGGGATTTGACAAATAAAAGCACTTGATAAAACATCAAAAGCATTTTGGCTAGAAAAACATCAAAAAGAAAATCCACATCTACGTCCAAGCACATGTCTACGCCTATGCCTCACCTACAACACAAAAATAAAAATCTTGCTAACACTTTTCACCATGTTCAAATCAATTCAAAAGACACCATGACAATGCAACATGCAACGTCAGGAATTGGTGACTCAAAACCAATGGTTTAAAGGAGAGAATGCCGGAAACATTTTATAACATTTTAAGGCATACATACATTTTGCACATATGCATACACAGATACCCAATACACAAAGGGTTCTATATCAATCTAAGACATCCTACACATACATCGTACATGACATTCCTCAAAACACACTTTCTTTACAAATTCAACCCATCACCTAAGACTCCATGCCGTGATGTGTTTCTCCCATCACCTAAGACTCCATGCAGTGATGTTTTTCTCTACAATGTAGTTCATTACCTAGGAATCCATGCAGTAATGTGTGGAACTTAGTTCATTGCCTAAGACTCCAGGCATCAGTGTAACGTGACCCATTGCATAAGACTCCATGCAGCGATGTGTTTTCCTCTCTTCACCCATTACCTAAGACTCCATGCAGTAATGTGCGACACTCCCAATATATATCATTGCCTAAGACTCCATGCAGCGGTGTTCGAAATCTAAATGTAGCTCATCGCCTAAGACTCCACGCAGCGATTAACAAACCTAACCCATTACCTAGGACTACATGCAGAAGTGTGCCTCCTCATTTCGTGATATAGACCATTGCCTAAGACTCCCTGCAGCGATGTTCGAAATCCAAATTTAGCTCATCGCCTAAGACTCCATGCAGCGATTCGCAAACATAACCCATTACTTCAGTCTCCAAGCAGCCATGCGTTATCAAGTGTTATTTTATTCATCCCTCAAGTAGAGATGAATAAGAAAGGTCAAACCAAAAACACACCATATTGGTCTCCCAAGTTCTAAATCATCATCCGTCTTCAAGTCCTGGTAAGCGATACATCATCATCTTTGCCTATTCTTTTCAAGACTCCTAAGGGTATGCTACATCAGCATAACCTTAGGTTTGTCGGAATTTTTTTGGGGTATTCCAAATATTCAATAAAATACCAATCAGAATGCACAAGACCTGTGTATTCTCACACTATTCGATTGGAAGATAATTGAGTAGGGACAACTGTCATACCCCAAATTTGCCCCACCTTTATGATCACATTTTCAAGGTTGAAAATGGAAGAAATATTTTGATTAAAGATGGCCCATCAATATCTGATGGCCCATTTTTTAAGAATTCAAGTCAACAGAGGGGTGTATCTTAATTCAAGCGAGTGAGTCTTTCTAAATCAGAAAGACCCATATACCCATAGGCCCGTTTATGAAGCATGTTGGCCAGTGGCCCATGAGATTCGAATATTAGAAACTATTTCAAAAGGAAATTAATATTTTAATTATATAAGGCACATTAAGTTGCTTTGCTGTTTTTAGCAAAGAGAGGGAGGTGAAATTTCAAATTACAAGCCCATTTGAGATGACCCATCTCGTTTGGTGATTAAATAGCAAAGGGAAGGGTATGATTACGCACTAGGCCCATTTGAAAATCATTTCTGTTTTGTTATTTTTATTAAATTTTTTTATTTATTATAATCTTTTAAAAATTATTAAGAGATTTATTATAATTATTTTTTATTATTAAAAAGATTTTATAAAATATTTTATTAGACATTTTTTGTTACAATTATTTTAAAAGAAAGATCTGTTGTGTTTAAAAATTTATTTTAAAAAAGCCCAAAGTAGGCCCAGTTCGTATCAAAAATAAAATGTTGTTGTAATTATTGGGCAGAAAAAAATTACTGCAATACAATTTAAGGCCCAAATCCATCTACACAAGTGCTGGACAGGAAATGATGTACAATGCGAGGCCGATGTTATTAACAGACACTGTTTCAATCAGGGAAAAAACGCACGTTTTCAATTGGAACTAGTACTGTACAGATCATAATACCAAATCAAATCTTTTATTATAAAGAAAATCTAAATAATACATAATCAATTGTTATTCAAATCTCAGTCCAAATTACATTCAATCAAAGGTACAAATCAACAAAATCAAATCTGAACTAAATCCGTAAATTACAAAATAAATCGATTTTATTACAAAACGAAATCAAATCCGAATCATATATTACAGAATAAATCAGTTACAGAGAATTTCAAATCCCTAATTTTCTCAAGCTCCTAAATTTAAGCTTGTAACGACTTTTCCTAAAAATCTACAAAACCCTAATTGCTACCCTATAAATACTAAAACGAAAAATATAGAAGAGAGGAAGAAAATTCTTGGCGAAATGGGAACGAAGAAGAAGCTAATATACCAAAATCTGTCATTGAATATATAAGAGAAAACGATTAGGGTTTCAATATCTGAAACCCTAATCGTGTTGTCGCTCATCCTTCGAACACCGCGGGAGCCTTCGCCGTCACCGCCTCATCGTGACCCGTAAATAAGAAATAGAGGAGGGTTAGGGACCGAATCGTTCGAACTCAGAATACAGGATTACGAAGAGGTAAATGACTCAGCTTCTTTCTTTTTTTTTGTTCTATTATTGATTGAAGGGTTATTGGTTGGGTTGAGGCTATAGCGCCGCCACAGTGATGAATTTTAGGTTTAGGGTTTGAAGAAGAGGGAAAGGTTTTGTACTGAACAAGAGGGAGAGAGAACAAAGAGGGATATTGTAAACAAAAAATGATGTATTAAAAACAAATTTGTGTTATGTTATTATTCTTTACATGCGTGTGTACTATAAGTAAAGTGTTCGCTTAAATCCCATCCTTTTGATTATCATCAGATGACTGTAAGACCAAGTCTCACCGCAGTTCCATGCACTCTCATGTACGCAATTTCACAGCTCCCCATTCAAACGTGCTTTGGGCCTGGACCATTCTTTTCTACACCACCCCTTTACTCTAATTGCTAAACCCAAGCCAACGTAACACCCCTACCACTGGGCCCAGTTCAATATCTGAACTTGGACCATGTTTCTTAACAGACCCCCTTTTTGCTCGTTATTTAGAACACGCACCCCCCAGGTCGACTGGGCCTGAATTCAATATATGAATTCAGGCCCTCACTATTCACACCCCCATCCTTTTACTTATGAACTTAAAATACACCCCCCTGAAACTAGTTTAATTTTCTAATTTTTTTTTATAATTAATATATTTTCTTATTTCTTCCTTTATTTTTTTTTAAATATAATTATTATTATTTTTAATGCTTAAATTTTACTAAAATATTATTATTATTATTATTATTATTATTATTATTATTATTATTACCACCAAATAGTTATTTTTCCTTAAAAATCATGTACATATTTTATTATATTGCATTAAATATTTTAATCATGCATTAATTAAGAGCTTTTTCATAATTAGTATAATTAAAATAGACTCAACAAATCTTAAATCTCTTTTTCGCAATAAACTAATCTAATAAACAATTTTTCGAAAAAGGGTTCCGAATATATTTTGACTCATCGCACATTTAGTCCAAACTTCCGGTATCTTTACACCCAGTCAAAATGCGAGGCAATTCAAAATACTTTTGGAATCTATAAAAAACACAAACCCATATGAACTGCAAATTGGGACTCTGATTCTTCATAAGAAGTTACGTAGGCATAAGACTAAAGTCGTGGCGAGTTCCCTTAATTAAAATACAAACACTTTTCCCCTATTAAAAAATTAAAACCCTGTTAAACCTAAACCTAAACCTAAACCTAGTATCCTTAATAATAAGGTAGATGAAAGGTGTCTAACACCTTCCTTTCGTTTAAAGAAGTCCGAAAATTAGAATCTCTGTTTTCCGTATTAGGGTTTTCTATTAGATTCCCTTCCTTAGGATAAAAACTAGTAGTGGCGACTCTGATTTTAGATCCAGTTGCAACACATTGTAGCTCCCAGTGGTCCAAACAGTCGGCCATTCAACATCATCTCTACTTTGGTTATCATTCATATTTATCTCTGGTCAATCTTGCAAATCTACTTGAAAGAAAACATGCTTGCTTGCATTTCTCACCATTTTCATCCAGACATGTTTAGTCACTTTACAGTCACGAAGAACATGTATAGGGGTTTCTACATGTCAAGCACAATCATCACACAATTTTAAATATAAATAAATTATGAAATATTACTAGAAAAATTATTATAAATGGTAAAACCATTCATTAAATTCTTAACGGTGTCACCTTATTATTGGAAAATCTACAATTCTAAACTAAAAGTCTGTTTTTTCTAATGAACTTCAATGCAAGTCACATAGATTTCATTTACAAGGGCTTCATGGTGCTTTGTGATCCAGAGACAACTTTGACCTTTTGGTCAAGGTCAATTATGGTTGATTTGTTGGCCTAGGGCTTGGAAAAATCCTATTCTTCATTGAAGACATGTTTGGTGATACATGTCATTGATGGAAAAGGTGTTTGGAAACATTTGGAAGATTTTTGAAGCATTGGTGCAACTTTGACTTTTTGGTCAAAATCAACCATGTAGGGTTGAATTTTGACCAAAATCACATTTCTTTTGACCACATGATTTGAATATCAATATTATTTTGTTATTACTTTATTCAAAGTGGTAAAAGTTCATTTGAAATGATTACTTGATATGCAAGGTCAACAATATGAAAAAGTCAACATTATGGAGGAAAAGTCAAACATTTAAATTCCATTACAAACATCCAATTACATGTTCAAAAGGCCAATTAAATTCAAATATTCAAGTATCCATTACAATATTCCTTGGAAAATCACAAAAAATGACATTTGGACCTAAAGTTGACTTTTGGTCAAATGTTGACTTTTTGGTCAAATAGTTGACCAAAGTCAACAAACTCTCCTAATACTATTTCCATGCCAATCCTTATCTGCAACTGTCATCGTCACCATCTTCTATGTGCTTCCAACATGCCTTGGGACTAGGCTAAAAATCATGCCCAATTGGAGGCCTAACCTCCAGAATAGCCTCCAAATGGGCATCCACGCCATGCCATCTTAAGAACCTGCAGCTACATTAACATATTGTCATACCCCAAATTTACCTTACTAGGTTTCTATCTCTTATTTTCCAGAGTTATCATTTATAGGGGGTTTACATTTGTAAAAGGGGGATTATTTCTTATTAGAGAATTAATGGGCTTTTCTAAATCAGAAAAGCTCATGTAATATTTTAAGCCCATTCGTTTTCTCTTGCAAGAAGGGTGTGTTAGTTAATTTATTGGCCCATAGAAGGGGAGGTGTGCTGATTATATAAGGGGGTCTTTGTTAATTGGACTGATCCACTAAAATGTTGGGGACCATTGAGCAATTCATTTTAAGGCCCAATGAAGTAAAACTTTTGGACCATTTTAGGTTTTTGTTTTAAATCACATTTTGTTTTTACTAATAGTATTCAAATTATCATTTTTAATGTTCTGGACTGGCCTGACAGCCAGAGTGGGCCCAATCTAACCCCTTCTTTTGGTACGGCCCACATGACCATGGCCCGAATCTCTGTCGCTCTCCGTCGAGAAACATCGATCCATTTCCCTCATGGACTGGCACTGACCCACGATAATTGACGAGCACCTCTCAGTCTGCCCGACCTCAAGTCGCACAGATAACCAAGAACCAATCAGATCGTTGCCCGTAACCTACCTCCTTCTCGGATCTAACAGTTAGTTACAAGCACACCTACTCGGTATGACCAAGTCCTGACAATTACCTATTTTTGCGGACCCGCATATCCAGGTACAAAAATAGGAACCAATGGCCATGTGCTAGGGGAATTATATAAACCCTCACACATGAGAGGGCTATGTATCGAATATTCACTATTCACCGCTAATACCCTAATACTTTGCTTGTATCTCTTTGCTCCCACACTTACTTGATCGTCAGAGTGACTTGCACGTATAACCCCCTTTTTCCCTCCTCGACATCACAACCCGACTTAAGAACATCATCCGGACACCTTACAAGTTTTGATCAACCAGTAAGATTAGTGGATCCGTCTGTGGGAAGCCTGCTCTCTCTATCTTTGTTTCCCCAAAACTCAAAGATCAAAGCAGATCTTCTAGATTCCATTCACCAATAATGGCCAACCATGATGATCTCCGCCTTCTCGGAAAGATTCCACTTTCCCCGATGCACAAGACTGACGGAGGTCAGGGACATCCTCACCTCGAGGATAACTTCGACCTCTATGACCATCGAACTGTATCTCCATACTCCATCGGCGCCCAGAGTGACGAACAACATTTCTTGGATGGACAATGTCCCAAGATCCCTGCTGAGGAATTGCTAGAGAACCTACAACTAGCTTCTATCCCTCAGAGTGCCAATTTGGCCATCACAGACTGCTCACTGCCATCAACCAAACCAACGCCCTTATCTTACAACAGAACAAAAATATGGGGGCCTGGGAACATAAGCAGTCAATATCTCTTCCTCGGAAATCCCACCAACGATATTCCCCCAACATATCTGCACCAAGGCGTGGCCTTCCACCAACAAAAGAGAAGCACGATGTTTCTTTCTTCAAGAAACATGACCGCTCGCGGCCACCAAAAGATCAAGATTTTCCATTGTCCAAGAGAAATAAAGACGACGACCAAGCCAAATGTTGTCGATCACTATCGCCCAAGCTGGGGCAGCAGCAGAGGAATCCTTCCCCCTACCCAGATCACGACACCCGACAGGGACAAAATTATCACTCCCCTTCTCCATCTTCTATAGATAGCAATGACGATGAACCCCACAGACCATTGTCGAGGGAAATTACAAAAGCACCTCTCTCGATCGGACTAGAGAAACCACCCCCTTTGGGGATGTACGACGGGATGACGGATCCCGGTGAACATATAGAGAACATCGACGCTCTCCTCGACTACCGAGGGGTCAGAGGAGCCATCAAATACAGGCTGTTCCTGACCATACTCAGAAAGAGAGCTATGTCTTGGTACAAGAGTCTCCCAGATGAATCCATGACCTCCTGGAAGAAGCTTAGGAGTATGTTCTTGAAGAATTTCACATCCTCGCATTGACACCCGAAGTCCGAAGCTTTGCTCGAAGCAATCATCTAAGGCAAAGATGAATCTCTTTGGGCATATATTGAGCGCTTCAACAAGGAAGCAATATAGGTCTCTACCACCGATAACATGAAGAAACACCTCCTTGAGCGCGGGCTCCATCCCTGCAATGACTTCGCCAAGGAGGTCGGTATCGAGACACCAGCAACGCTCGACTCCCTCCTCCTCAAATCTCAAGCATACATACAGTAAGAGGAGAAGGAAGCCGCCAACAGCACCCGGGAATCAAGGTACATAGAGAGTGCCAAAAACTCAAGAAATTATGAACCCTCGACTTCTCATCGAGGAGAGAAAAAGCGAGAAGATAAATCCTGGGACCCCAAGGACTACAAGGGACCCACCGGTAGATTCCACTACTACACCCCTCTGAATACTTTGGGGGAGCATATTCTATCTGAATACGCAAATTACGAATTCAAACATGTCGGTGTGCACTTCCTCCGACAAACACCCTCGAAACCAGGAACCAAAAAAAGCAAACACTACAGGTTCAACTAAAGCCAAGGGCACAATACTGAAGATTGCATCCATCTCAAAGATGCAATTGAAATATTGATTCGAGACGAGCACCTAAAATAATACAAGAAGAAAGAGACCGCCCGTAAAGAAGTCCCAGAAGGGTAAAGACCAATTTATTTCATGAGTGTTGTACCCCAAAATGTTCCCTCTTATTTTACTTAACACATTCCCATTAAGGTCCCCAACTTCCTTAAGGATGCCCAAGAGTTGACCAGACAAACTCTCTCCTAAGGCAATGTATCTCAAATTAGGGTTTCCATTTTTATCAGGATGGTTGAAGTCCAAAGGTCCCAAATTCCTTCCATGGTCCTAATATGTTATCAAGATCATCCATGTCAAGTTTCATGCCTTTCACAAGAAGTTTGCTCAATCAACTACTCAGATGCCTGAAAATCAATTGTACTAGGTCAAAAGTCAAATGTGGCCTACATACAGTCAAACTTCAAGATTTTTGGTCAACACCAATATTTTGAAGTGATATTCATAATTTTATAAAGGGTTTATCATGATTCCACAAGGAATGCCCCAAATTCATCAAAACCCAAAAGTTGCTAAATTAGGGTTTCTTAGGAAAAGTCAACCAAACTTTGACCAAGCATAACTTCTTCATATTTTATCAAAAATTTTCCATCCAAGGCTCATTTTTAAGAGGATGCAATTTCCTACAAATCATCTTCATCCCACAAGTTCAAAATATTCACTCATCAAAAGATATGCATTTCTACATTATATGTCCTTTTGAAAAGTCAACAAAAATACCTTTTGAGTCAAAGCTCATTACATGAACATGGAAGACCCAATTGAGAAGATGCCAAAAGAGTTGTTTAGGGGACATCCTAAGCTTTCTAAAAAGTCCAAGAACACATTTCTAGGGTTAAAATTGGAGGAGATATGCCTTGTTGAAGTTGACCATTTTGCAAAATTGCCAAAAGTCAAATATGCTCAAAAGTGCATTTTTTTGTCAAATGGGCCTAGCTTCTCATGTTTGAATTTTGTTTGTGACATGGTCCACGACCCAAATCAACAACTATACTTTATTTGCTTCATTATTTATTTTATTTTGATTTTTTATTATTTAAAATTCAAATTAAATCAAATAAATTGCAAAAAATACAAAAGATTGATTTTTGATCTAATTTTTAGTTGGAATCACAATCTAATTAAGCTGGCATATCAGATCAAATCGTGCAAAGCAAATTGAAGAAAAAATTGGCATGATTAGGCCTATTTTGGAAAGATATCATACAAGGATAAAATCAAATCCAATCTCCTTAATTCACCAAGATACAATGCGTTTTTTTTACCTAATGTATTCTAGTACAAATAAAGAACATAACCAAGGCGCAAGAAGAAGGTTTTGGCAGTCGTGGAAAGCCTGAAGCAAAACTAAAAATTATGCAAAAAGTGGTGAATCGGTTTCAAGTCTAGAGGACGATTCAAAGCAATTCAAAGCCACCAATCGCTTCCTGGATATCTCCTGAAGTTAACCAGACCAGTTGCACGCCTCAAAGCTCCAGGAATAATCACATATTACTCTTACGGTTTGTCACTTCTTCCAAATTTGTATCTCTTCATTCTTGCATTGTTAACATATTTTGATTGCATATTTGTGTTCATATGAATGCCTGGAATCTTTCTGTATATTTAATTCCCAGCTTCGATTCATAAATGATGAATTATCATTATTAGGGTTCATGCTTGCGTTTTAGGGCTTTATTGTACAGGTAAAATTAGGGACAAAAAAGGGTGCAATCGTGCTCGTGAGGTCAAAACAAATTGATCTGTGGTCTTACATTGCATTTATATTGCGTGCTATTGATTTTTGAAACTTGCAGTGTTGTAGCTATGGCAACTTGTCTGTAGGTATAAGTATCCTGGCCTAACATGACGGAGGAGGAAGAAGACGATGATGTGTTTAACCATCATTGGGCCATTAAAAAAATGCGCGTTTTTTTTAATTTAGTAACCCACTTTGTTTTTATATATTGTTCGTTGTTTTTATTATTATAAAAAATAATAACATGTGGTCCAGTGGCAAAGGCGCACGTTGGTAAGTAAAAGGACCAGGGTTCGATCCCAGATCCCAGCGTTTTATTATTTTCCTAAGGTTTACATGCAGAATCTATACGCCATGCTTCCAGGCGTCTACCATGCACTACTACAATCCAGCCAATGGATCATTCACATTCCAGATCTAGCGCTCAAGTAAGAAAGGACCATGGTACAACATGAAAAGGGAATTCCACTTGATCCCACGCAGTGACTGGGCTCAGCAAATGATGGGCCTAACAATTCAGACACACCCCCCCTTTTTAAGCTTCAATACAGGCCCATCTCTAATTCTTTTATTTTAATTCTTATTTTTTATTATTCACTAATTATCCTTTTTATAAAATAACAAGAAATCATTTTTTATCATAAAATCAAAAATCACAAAAAACATAAAAATCATTTTTTTCATAAAAATATTTTATTTCCTTAATTAATTAGTTAATTTAATTTAGGGTAATTTAATTATTTTATATAATTTAAAACAATTAGAAATTAGGGTTTAATTTGTACATAACCTAATTAATTTTTTCTCAAAAACTAACCTAAATATTTTTCAATTAAATTTTTAGGATTCTTAAATTCATTCTCGCATTTAATTCGCCGCACGCATTTTAATTCTTTTTCTATTATTGTATCTGCTTCGGCTTGTAATAGATTTAATTAGGGTGTTAAATTTCGGCATCTTTATTTACAGTCAAGATAATTATGTATCTGCGAAAGCCCTGTAATAGCTAGGACTTTAAACTTTCCCGTGTTTTAATTTTCGCAAACTATAAACTGCCTAGATGTATGTTAATAGGATTGTATGGAAAGACAAATTGAAAATTAATACGGTAGGAAACCCTAAATATGCAAAGATAAATTAACTGAAAATTACACTCACACATGCTCACTCCTAGGGTTTACTCCACTCCGGTTGCCTTCGGTAAACGGTCATGAAGTATAGGGTTTGTTAATGGTTATCCTCTAGCCCCGAAAGATCTAAAATGATCCATTCGGATGTTTCCTCAGAAAATATCTTTAAGGCTTTAGGATGATTACTAACATTTCCTAACATTGCTTTTATGATCGTATTTGTCCCTTCGAATATCCCTAAAAAAACTCCAACGACGATGCTACCTATTTCTCAATAATGGAATGGCATTGTCTAAAAGGAAAACGAACAGACCTTTTTCGAGTAGGTAGACTAGTTCCTAGGTACTTGCTCAAACAAACAAACAAAAACTTTTTCACGCCAACACTTTCCCAAACAAAGTTTTCAAAAACAACTTCATAACACTCTTGAGGACAGAAACAAGGGTTAAAATGAAGTAAAACAAAACTTTTCAAAGCAAGCACACACAAGCAATTTAAAAATAAGCAAGTACCTAAGAGCCCATGGAAAACCATGGATAGAAAGGGTGCTAACACTTTCCCTTTCTATAATCTACCCCCGTACTCAGAAATATCTCGAAAAAGGTTTTTTTCTGTTCTTTTTCTTTTTCCTGATTGGATAAATTAAAAGTCGACAACGACTCTTGCTTACCGCGACATTTGCGAACAAAAAACGCAAACCAGTATTAACAGTCGGTTCTGCCACCGTATCAGAATGAGAAAGGCCTTGCAAGGCCCAGAGGCGAGATATCAACAAACAGAGAAGGTGGCTCTAACCCTCGTTAACGTGACGAGGAGGCTCAAACACTACTTCCTGGTGCACACCTTAGTCGTTCGAAGGGATCAACCAATAAAGTAGCTGCTCAGAAGACTAGACATGGCCGGCAGAATGCTGAAATGGTCCTTAGAACTCTCTGAATTTGATATCAAATACGAAAGCACAAAAGCCCTCAAGGCTTAGGCCTTAGCCGACTTCATCGCTGAAATGACTTCGCCTGCACATCCCGATGGATCACGGTGCTGGACAATCTTCATAGACGGTGCCTCTAGTTTAACAGGGAGTGGCACTTGCATCATATTATAAAACGAAGAAGGGATCCTAATCGAGGTCTCCCTTGTACTATCTTTCCCGACCTCTAACAATCACGTCAAATACAAGACATTCTTAGCAAGCTTACGACTGGACGAAGATCTGGGAGCCGAGGAAGTTAAGATCTTCATCGATTCTCAGTTGGTCACGTCTCAAGTCTGAGGGGAGTATCGGGTGGAAAATGACTAACTCACTGAATACTGGGCCTTGGTCCAAGAGAGGAAAAAGAGATTTAAATCTGTGGATGTGCAGCTGTTGGCTCCTAAATTCGACACCCACATTCTATTATCATATAGATCATTAATTATGAGTTAGAAGAGTTTCCTACACAAGAAGGCTTCGATCAGCTGATCACATTGAAGGCTTATCAAAGAATGACAAGATACTTAGAGAAATTTCTCTAAGTTGGAATCATGTTGTTTTCAACGTCGAAGGAGCAACCTTTCGACCAAGGTCCCTGATGCCCAAGATCGAACGGTTTGAATTTCGAATTGTTGGAGGGAAAACGGTTCCCAGCAGTTACCAAGCGCAACGTAGCATGGAAGTAGGCGTCGAGGGTTGTGAACGTGCCATGTGATGTCACCACGAAGCGATGTAACTGCCCAGCAGTTACTTAGGATTTTTAGTATAAATACTAAGTGTTCACGTAGTTATTAAGGGTGTTCATCATTGTATACAAGTCACTCATTTAGATTCAAGTACCCAGCGTGAGAGAAAGAATCATTGAGAATGTATATGTGAAACACCATTTACCTTAATCAAAATCTTTTACATTCAACCAATTTATCGCTTTCACTTATTTATCTCAGTCGAAGTCATTTATTTAACAAGCCTTTAATGCTTTTATTTACTTTATCAAGCTTTTCTCCATGCAATTTACTTAACGTGTCTCTACCTTACTTGCGTTAATCACCATTAGGATTAGTCGAAACTCTCTATTTTAAAGCATTTAAATAATAAAAATCAGCCATGTCTTATGATCAATCTGATCGATCCTGCGAGTCACCAAATAAGTTACCTTTTGGAAGATCAACGGTTGTTTACCATTTTTCACGGTAAACAAATTGGCACACCTGGTGGGACCTTGTGTTGATTTTACGAGTTTAATCGTTTTTTTTATAAAATATACTCCTTTTTCGAGAGTATTGCATGTTATTGAGAAGTGGTAGAATATACACCAACGAAACCAATACTAGGAGAAGAAGTAGAGAAATGGCGAATCCGCCAAACAATGGAGAAAACCCACAAACAAACGTGGGAGCGACAGTTATTTCAACCATAAGCGAAGTGGCAACCGCTAGTTCAACGCCAGCAGTAACGGTTACACAAACGGGGCCAATACCTTCATTTACAGGCCCCAGAATGCCTTTGGGAACTCCCCCACCAAGGGGAAACCAAGGAACCAGACCATATGTTCCCCCATGTTATTCGACAGTCTGGTTAAATCGAGAACCACCCTACGGCATGCCAACTTCTGAATTGACTAGCCTGACGAACGCTACGTCCACCTTTTCAGAACCTTTAGTGAGCGCCTCTTCGCCACTCCAAGGCTCTGGAGTTGGTATGGCGAACATGGGTAGGAACCAACTCTTAGGAAGAACGTCCCACGTAATGCCTGGCCTTACGAATGCCTCGACAACAGTCTTGAGGCAGCCAATGGACGAAAGCAACCACGACATGGTTCAAATGTTGGCGCAAACTTTAAGTACAGTGCTAAATTCTCTAATACAGAATACCACCCAGTCGAATCAGCAAATGACAGCGCAAATGTCGCGTCTGGCTGACTTTTTTGGGGTACCCCAACCCATTTGACAGCCCCAAAGGGCACATATAAGGGGAAACCAAGGCATACTTCTAGAGGAAGAAACCACTATTAACCAAGTCCAGCAGCCTGTCGAAGAGAACCTTAGGGTACAAATGGAACATCCCGGGGTCGAAGAGCCGAGAGTCGTAGCCCCGGAAATAAGGGTGGTTAATAGAAACCAAAATGCTGACGAAGTAGTTCAGCAAATCCAATACCAGAATGTTGGTTTGGAGAATAACTTGACAGCCATGATTGAAAGAATCATGATGCAAAATGGGATGAATACGGGCTTCCGTAGGCCCAACTTCACATCCCCGCTGTCGGAATATGTGTTACAAACGGACTTGCCTCCTAGATGCAAAGTCCCTAAGTTCACTAAGTTTTCAGGGGACACAACAGAATCCACTATCGAACATGTGGCAAGATATTTAATCGAAGCGGGAGAAATCTCAAACAATGAGAACCTAAGGATTAAGTATTTCCCAAGTTCCCTAACAAAGAATGTGTTTACTTGGTTCACAACTCTCCCCCCAATTCGATCCACCATTGGACCCAGTTAGAGATATTGTTCCATGAGTAATTCTACATGGGACAAACCAAGATAAGCTTGAAAGAGTTGGCTAGTGTAAAGAGGAGATTCACTGAGCCTATAGACGAATACCTAAATAGGTTTAGATTGCTCAAGGCAAGATGCTTTACGCAAGTGCCAGAGCACGAGTTAGTTGAAATAGCCGCTGGAGGTCTAGATTACTCCATTAGGAAGAAATTAGACACTCAGTACCTAAGGGACATGGCCCAATTGGCCGATAGGGTTCGACAGGTAGAACGCCTTAAAGCTGAAAAAGCTAGGGCGACGAAAACTCATAAAAGAGAAAAGATAGCATATGTCGAAATGGACGATGAAGATCCAGAAACATTCGAGGAACTTATAGTCGTCGAGGAGAGTGAGGTCGATTTAGCTGAGTTAAAACGAGGGCCACCATACTCTTGCAAATTACTAGTCCCCTCAAGTGGAAAAAACCCCACTGAGTCTGAAAAGGCCAATGATAGGTTCCCTAAAAAGACTTACAGTTTCGATATTACGAAATGTGATGAAATTTTTGATTTACTTGTAAAAGATGGCCAAATGATAATACACCCAGGGGTAAAAGTGCCTCCTCATGATCAAAGAAAGAAAAGAGGCTATTGTAAATATCATAACTTTCTGGGCCATAAAACATCTCAATGTTTTCTTTTCAGGGATCTCGTGCAAAATGCTATCAAAGAAGGGAGGCTGAAGTTCGCTGATAAGTCCCCCGTGAATGTGGATTCGAGCCCTTTGCAGGCGGAAGCCCACTATGCTGAACCCTCAGGGGTAAATATGATCGAAGCTTCCAGGAGTCAGGTGAAAAGGCCAGGGATAACTATGGTCGAAGTCACCAAAGATCATATCAATATGCCAATATTTGGAATTTTTTCTGGGAACCTTTCTAGAAAAACAATCGAAGCAGTCCAAAAGGCCGCTGAGGGCCCAAAACTGGAAACAGGTGGAGTCTCAAAAAATGGAACTAAACCCACTTCCTACTTGGCTGCGGTGCAAGGCCAAACAAAAGACCTGGAGGCTCAAATGAAGCAAATGAATCTTGCTACTAAAGACAACATGAATGTCAACATGGTCGAAATCTCTGAATCAAAAGTTTCAGAGGAAGCCATCAGGCAAGAACAAGCAAACAGAACAGCGTTCCCCCGAGAGAACGAAAATCTGGCAGAATTCTTGCAACGATGCCAGAAGAAAAAAATTAGAAGTAATGCTGTGTCCTCGATGCAGCTCTATTTTTGACAAGAAAGCTGCTGAACACATCGAAGGTGTGAGAGCACCAAACAAAAAATGGAGCAGAAATGCCCAAACAAGTGCAGGCTCTGATGTTCGACACGATCCTAGAAGAACCTATCAAAAGGGTTCAAGTAAGGAAAAGAGGCCACTAACTTTCTGGCCTCCAACCAATGTGCCAGTCAATACATGGCTCAAAACATCGAGTCGAAAGAGACCCAACGAAGAAAGGTAGCATTCCTTTGAAGTGCCAAGAGGTTCATCTTTGACACTCAAGAAAGAACCTCATGTAGGTGCCACCAAAGTTGCTCAAGTATCGAGTAACTACAAGGGAAAGAACCCAATGTATCGATCCCAGTGGAGAAGGTACCAAAGGCGGCACAAGGCTGAGAGAGAGGCTGCCAACGAACCAAAACCAGAGTCGAGCTCAAATGTTCCCCAGCGAAAGAAAAGAAAGCCTTTGAAGAGGGAACCAGTGGCCAATAGATTGGTATGGCCTGATCAAGACGAAGCTGGTGACGAAGATAGCTCCGAGTCCGATGACACATTAGAAATCATGATAAATATAGTTTCGGTCTTGCCAAGAGAATTTGACCGCCAAATGGAAGTCGAAGCAAACGACTGGGAAGTCGAACAAGAGATGGCCAAGCATAGGCCAGTATGCTACTTTGTCATGGGTAATGGCATCATTGAAGAGTAAAATGGTTTCTTCGAACCACCAACTGAGGCGATGAAAAGTCACCTCAAGCCTTTATTCATAAGGGCAAAGCTCAAAGAGGCCACTGTAAACAAAATCTTGGTGGACTGTGGGGCGACTATCAACATAATTCCCCACTTCATGCTAAGAAAAGTAGGCAATAATGATGAAGACATTAAGCCTCATAATATGGTCCTATCGAACTACGAAGGCGGAATAGGGACCACCATGGGTGTGATTCAACTAGACCTCAAAGTGGGATCCATCCTTCGACCAACCATGTTCATGGTCATATCGGCTAAACCAAATTACAACCTACTGTTAGGCCGAGAATGGATACATGGTGTCGGAGCAGTACCATCGTCGATGCACCAAAGGGTGATACTATAGCGTCCCGATGGGATTGTCGAGAATATAGAAGCAGATCAGAGCTACTACTTAGGCAAAGTTAATCACCTAGGGAGAGCTGACTTCGACAAAAATTTGGCTCACATTGGGCCATGTTCAGCACCTGACTTCGACATGGCGCCAGCGCCAAATGATTTTTGTTCCTTGTACTTGTATGCTGATCATGGGTTTCAATGGGATAAAGAAGACTTGTCTCACATTGATTTCAGTGGGCTAACTGACATCCAACCAACTGGCTGGGGAAGCGAATTCAGTGATAATGACTGAGTCGCAAGCGTTACAGCGAATTTCGGCTTACGTAGCCGAAACAAGAATGATAGCGGCTCTCGAAGCCGAAGTAAAATATATGGCCACCAAGGCCAATGACCAAGTACTACCTTCTACAAGTCCTGGAAAAGATTTCGACCCAGAACCTCCCGATATCTCGACAGAAGGAATGCATGAACAGAGGCTCGACGCCATCTATGATGATGAGCCTTTGGGTTTCGAAAAGGACCCCCTGGCGAACAACATCAAAATGTTAGCACAGGATCCCTTAGAAGAAATCGACTTGGGCGAAGGGTTAGATAAAAGAACCACTTACATCAGTGCCAAAATAGACCCAGAGCTCAGGGTCGAAGTGATCCAATTACTGAAGGAGTTAAAGGACTGCTTTGCATGGGATTACGACGAGATGCCTTGTCTCGACAGAAGATTGGTAGAACTTCAGTTGCCAATCAAACCTGGGAAAAAGCCTGTCAAACAAACTCCAAGACGCTTCGCTCCAGAAATACTGTCGAAGATCAAAACGGAAGTCGAAAGACTGCTGAAGTGCAAATTCATACGAACTACGAGGTACGTCGAATGGATTGCAAACATTGTGCCAGTTATTAAGAAAAATGGTACATTGAGGGTGTGCATAGATTTCAGAGATCTGAATGCTGCAACACCCAAAGATGAATATCCTATGCCTGTGGCGGAAATGCTTGTCGACTCTGCCGCTGTCCACGAGTACCTGCGCATGCTCGACGGTTACTCATGATACAATCAAATTTTCATTGCTGAAGAAGATGTGTCGAAAACAGCTTTTCGATGCCTTGTGGCCTTAGGCACTTACGAATGGGTAATAATTCCTTTTGGCCTAAAAAACGCTGGGGCAACATATCAGCGAGCAATGAACTCTATCTTCCATGATTTTATTAACACTTTCATGCAAGTATATATTGACGATATTATTGTAAAATCTATTTCCAGGAAGAACCATATAGACCACCTTCGACAATCATTCGAAAGAATGAGAAAGCATGGTTTGAAGATGAACCCTTTAAAGTGTGCGTTCTGTGTGAAAGCTGGAGATTTCTTGGGCTTCGTCGTCCACAAGAAAGGAATCGAAATCAACCAGAACAAGACGAAGGAAATCTTGGAAGCGAAAGTGCCAACAAACAAGAAGGAACTGCAATCTTTGTTGGGCAAGATAAACTTCTTAAGGAGATTTATATCTAACCTAAGTGGAAAAGTGCAAGCCTACTCACCCTTACTTCGATTGAATAAGGAAGGGTTCGAGTGGGGGCAAGAGCAACAAGAAGCCTTCGACAAGATCAAAGGGTACCTCACCAAGCCACCTATTTTGGTGCCTCCTTGTAGAAATAGGAGTATGAGATTGTACATAGCTGCATCCGACAAAACTTTGGGAAGCATGTTAGCCCAAGAGGATGAAAATGGAGTCGAAAGACCCATTTACTACCTTAGCAGAGTTTTGAACGATGCAGAAACTAGATATAGCGAAGTTGAAAAATTATGTCTATGTCTTTATTTCTCTTGTACAAAGCTCAAAAAATATATAAAACCAGTTGATGTGTATGTTTCGTCTCATTTTGATGTTTTCAAATACATGTTGTTGAAACCCATCTTGCACAGTTAAATTGGCAAGTGGGCGCTAGCATTAACTGAGTATTCATTAACCTTTATGCCTCTCAAGGAAGTAAAAGGACAAGTGGTAGCAGACTTTATAGTCGACCACTCAATTCAGATACAAAATATAAATTACTTGGAGATAGAACCCTGGAAATTTTACTTCGATGGTTCCAGCCATAAAGATGGAACAGGAGTAGGGGTCTTAATTATTTCTCTAGAAAAAATTCCAACAACATTCAAGTACAAGATAGAAGGTACTTGTTCGAACAATGAGGCTGAATATGAAGCTCTAATTACTGGCCTTGAAATATTGTTGGAATTGGGGGAAACTCGAGTCGAAATAATGGGAGACTCAGAGTTAGTCATTAAGTAAATCACAAAAGAGTATAAATGTATAAGAGAAAATCTCATTATGTACTTTGTGATAGCAAATCGTTTATTGAAAAAATTCGAAGTGGTTAATATTCGACACATACCTAGATTGGAAAACCAAATAGCCAATGATTTGGCACAAATTGCATCTGGGTATAGGATTTCAAAAACGAGAATACAAAGAGCAACCAGCTTGTCTCCAACTGATTTGGAATCGACAAGACTAGGATATGCCGATCAAAGGGATTTTGAAATTTCGTTCATAGGCAATTTATCGGAGCAATATTGGAGGAAACCCATTGTAGATTATCTACAAAATCCAGCAGCTTTGACAGAACGAAAAATAAAATATAGGGCATTAAGTTACGTACTCATGGGGAATGAGTTGTTTAAAAAGACGCCTGAAGGGGTATTATTAAAATGCTTAAGCGAAACCGAAGCATACATAGCCCTTTCGACTACGCATGCTGGAGCATGTGGGGCTCACCAAGTAGGTCATAAGATGAAATGGTTGTTGTTTCGACAAGGACTATATTGGCCCACTATCTTGAAAGATTGTGTCGAGTTCACGAAGGGTTGCCAGGAATGCCAAGTCCATACTGGTATCTAACCTGTACCAGCAAGCGAGCTTCACTCAATAGTGAAACCTTGGCCTTTTAGAGGATGGGCGTTGGATCTTATTGGAGAGATTCGACCAGCATCATCAAAGAGCCAGAAGTATATACTGGTAGGCATTGATTATTTCACTAAATGGATCGAAGCTATCCCTTTAGTCAACGCAGACCAAGAAAATGTCATTGAATTTATTCAAAAGAACATTATCTACAGATTTGGAATCCCTGAGACTATAACAACTGATCAAGGGTCAGTGTTCACTGGTCGAAAGATGCAGGAATTCGTGCAAGAAACAGGCTTCAGACTTCTAACATCAACGCCTTATTACGCGCAGGCAAATGGTCAAGTTGAAGAGGCGAATAAAATAGTGATTGGCCTGATAAAAAAGCATGTAGGAAAGAAGCCAAAAAATTGGCATAAAACGTTAGACCAGATCTTGTGGGCTTGTCGAACGTCCCCAAAGGAAGCCACAGGTACAACACCATATCGGCTAACTTACGGTCATGACGCAGTACTGCCAGCAGAAATTTGTCTTCAATCAGCAAGGGTTCAAAGACATCAAGATATCCCCCCTGAGGTTTATTGGGATATGATGTTAGACGAATTGGTAGATTTAGACGAAGAAATACTACGAGCTCTCGACCTACTGAGAATTTAGAAGAAAAGAGTGGAAGACTCTTACAATAAGAAAGTAAAACCTAAGGCATTCTCGCCTGAAGAACTAGTTTGGAAGGTAATTCTTCCCATGGATCGAAAAGATCGAAGAATGGGAAAATGGTCACCCAAATGGGAAGGACCCTTCAAAATTATTCAAACTTTTTCTGGTGGAGCATATGAGGTCGAAGAGTTAAGCGAAGATAAAAGACTCTTGAGAGTAAGCGGCAAATATTTGAAAAAATATAAACCTATGCTCCAAGAGATCAAAATAAATAATAATTAATGATTAAGTTAACAATAAAGCCAAAATGGAAAATAACATTGATAACACAAAATGGATACAAAAATTACAGAATATTCGAGTACATGGTCAATGAAGTACATAGAAAATTAAAAAGGGATGGAAGCTTTGAGACGAAGATCTTTTGCTAACTGTAACTCCAGTCGTTTGTTGCACAAGGCATTCGCCTGAGAGATTTTGGCAATCTGGCCATCTAGAGCCTGGGCCCTTTCAGCGAACTCTAGGCCTCGAGCAACTTCATCTTGGCTCTCCGCGTCTGAAACAGTCGAAAGAAGTTCTTCCTTGTGCTTAGTATTAGCGTTTAACATGGCTTCCAACTCCTCGATCTGCGCCCGTATAGAGGCATTATCCTGATCGATGGCTTCGATTTCCTGTTGCTTGGATGTTCTCTGTTTCGACAAATCTTTAATTCGAGAGGTCGATTCAGCTACTTCAGTCCAAGCAGAAGAACTCTTGCCATGCAGCGTTTCGAGTTGGTTGTTGAACCCCCTTCGACAATTGTAATCCGCAGAGGCTTGGTCAATAATGGAGTATAACTCCAAGACGAAGCTGGAAACCTCTGGAGAAACAGCAAGCAAATCGACTGCACCCAAGACAACCCCCAAACAAGATTGGGCAGTATGATCCCCCTCCAAAGCCTTCATTAGGTCCCTGATGCAGTAGAAGCATCATGACTAGGGTCAGATGAAAGTTTCCCTGCTCTCGACGATGGCGTTCAGATAGCCAATTGGATCATTTTGCTTCAAGAGAGCCAAGTCCTCTTCAGACCTGGGCTTTGTGGAGGTAACCTTTTCTGCGGCAATGTTGGCTTGGGGCTGAACATTTTCAGCAGCATCAGCGTCAACATGACCCTCTTCATCATGTTGCTCTTCTGTCTCGTTGACCACTTGAACCTCCTCAGGGGCACCCTCTGTCCCAGCAGGAAACTCATCATCCACCAGTTCCTCTTCGCGTTGTCTCCTATGGTCAGCGGAGTCCTGCGGCTCCGAAGTTTGATTCACTTCGTTAACAGAACTGACGAAAGAAGAAGGATTGCAGGTGGGTTCCCCTGCGCTGTTTACGAAGGTACCAAAACCTTCGACAGGATGCCCAGCTGGCGCTGAAGTGCCAGCCGTTTCCTGAAAGTAGAAAAAAAAACTGATTAGAGAGATGCACAATCGAAGGTGATCATCGACACTTAAGTTAAAAGTGGTCGGAGACATTACCTGTAAAGGAACCTTAACCCCAGGGCTAGAGTTGTCGCTCTCAACAGGATTACTGAGCAAGACATTTAGCTCCTCCTCTGTGGGTTCTTTGATAATCACAGGGGGAAGCCTGGGTTTATTCCCTGTGACTTTAGTTCTTATCACAGGTCGAGGTTCAGGAGCAGGAGCAGCCTTTTCAGCTTTCTCCGTTTGAGAGGAACAGGAGGAGATTCCTCCTCTTCGCCACTCGAAGTTTCAACCATTAATATGGGTCGCTTCTTAGGCGCAGGTTTCTGAAAATCCCAAGCGGAGTCGATTTAAAACACAACATCGAAAACCAGGATGTTTAAAACCAAAGAGGGAAACAAGGAAAAATTGTTACCTGTACTGGAGGTTTTGCAGAGGGACCTCCACCCTGATTGTTGTCTGTGGCCTTCTTAGCCACAGGTTTTCTAATAACTGAAAGAGAAACGTTCATAAGTTATAATTGACAGATATAAGTCGAAATGAAAAGACAAATATAATTTGAAGAGGGAACGTACATTTCTTTATTTTATCGAGGACCATGGCGAAGGACTTCTTGAGTTCGTCTGCAAAGTCCTTCTCGTCGAAGAACTCGTCAACGTAATATCTCTTCCACCAGTCTTCAAAGGCTGGTGAACAGAGGAAGTTGAGTTGGTAGTTGAACAATGATAGTACGGTCCGACCAACGTACCTACTAATATGCCTAGTAGCGGCGTCTTCAGAGTAGTCATTAGAAAAGAACAACAATGATTTCTCCCGAGGATAAATCGGAGAAGGAAGCGATTGGATAATGCCAAATTGTCGAGAGACAAGATTCGACTGGTAGGCAATCAGGCTCAGTTGATTTTTCGAACTCTTGAAACGCAACGGCATTATCCTTGGGGTGAGAAACGCTTCCCACATTGTTGTATGCTCTTCGAAGTGAGGATCCTCTGGTGATTTAGGATAGGGCCTGGTAACCATCCTGGACCACACTTTCGACCGGCGAAAGGGGCCATGGTCGAAGTGAATTCCTTCCTCCCCGCAAACATCTGAACGAAGTTTGCGAAGGTCTTTTGTAGTTCCAGCCCATCCTCAATAGGAGTCAATAAGGCGAGCCTGGTGCCTTCAACGCGCCTTCTGGCTATCTCAGGAGCCTTTTCATTTATTTGAGTCTTCTGGGGTAGAAAAGACTCGAAAGTGGCATTCAGCCAGAGTTGAAGTAGCCAGAAGGGACCAGCAAGCAGCAGGCTAGCTCTATTTTCGATTACTTTTAATTGAGTTCGCCAATATTAATTCGGCCCAACAAATGTTTTGGACGTGATGAAGCTGAGTAGCGAGGGTGACCATCTTCTTCGTCACCTGTAGGGATTTCGTGCAGAACACGAAGCGCGACAACCAAAGGGATAGAAACGCGATGTGCTCCTTATCAGTCACCGCAGCCGTCGATTTTTCGTGGTAATGATTGGTGTAAGTGGTGTAGGTGGGTTTGGTAGCAGAAAACCCAATCTGGTCTTCAGACATTTCCTCTGGGTCAAAGTAGTCCCCAGTTGGTCGAAGACCAGCAATTGCAGCCACATCGAAGAGAGTGGGCGTAACCATTCCACAAGGCAAGTGGAAGGTATAATGAGTGTAGTACAAAAACAGCAATGAAGCTACCAGCATGTCGGGACAGTAGTTAAGACCAGTTTTGGACAACATGACCAGGTCATAAATGCCCATGCCTTTCCAAATCGAAGCCTGGCACTTCTCCATCTTGTTGAGCCAAGCGGTATATTCTGGTGTAAGGCTAGGGCTAGATCGAAAAGCCTTAACCCCCTGTTCAAAAACCGAAGATCTATTTTCTCTTTCGCAGGATCTTCAGTATCATCTTTCGCCTTCTTTGAGCACCCAATGGGTTTGAGTGCCTCATGCGCGGGGAAGAAACCCTCAATTTTTATGGGGTCAGTAATGCATGTTGAAAGAGGGCCTGACATGGCAAGAACCTGGTTGGAATACCCAACGGGAATCAGCAGTTGAGAGCCATAGGTTTTGCACTCAACATCACCCATGGGTTCAGGAACCCTTCGCATTCCCATAGAATTAACTACCGGAGCAGTTGAGAAGGTTTCTGGTTGAGTAGTCTTGGAGAGGATGCTAGCTCTTGGGGCATTGGGAGCACGAGTACGTGAAGCCATTTTTGGTTTAAATGAGGGTGAATGAAGAATAAAGATTACTGGGTTTGGAGAGGAAGAAGCAAAGGGCTGTTTGCAGAAGATTTCGTTCGATCGAAGGTTTGGATGCGAGAAAGCGTAAAGAGTCCAAATGAAGCACTTAGTGCTATTTATAGTGATTGGAAAATCACAGGGCTCGAGGTCATTTAATGCCACAGACGGGAGTGGGGCACGTGGCACGCATTGGCGCTGTAACTGTTCTGAAAAACGGAAACGTTGCAGCATGCTTCCTCGATTTCAGAGAATGGTCATGATGACAGCGTATGAAAGGCCATCGTGCGTGCGAAGTGCCTTACTGAAGTGACATCTTGGGAAAAGTTGAAATGATGATTTTTTGAGATTGTCAGATGGTTGGTAGGAGACGAAAAGCGCACAAACTAATTTGTGGTTGAGAGTGAAGGACAGGTGTCGAATGGAATATCAAAGAATGCCTCTTTCTTCTAAGCGTCGAAATAAGACATTCTTGGGGGGAAATTTGTTGGCTCCTAAATTCGACACCCATGTTCTATTATCATATAGATCATCAATTATGAGTTAGAAGAGTTTCCTACACAAGAAGGCTTCGATCAACTGATCACATCGAAGGCTTATCAAAGAATGACAAGATACTTAGAGAAATTTCTCTAAGTTGGAATCATGTTGTTTTCAACGTCGAAGGAGCAACCTTTCGACCAAGGTCCCTGATGCCCAAGATCGAACAGTTTGAATTTCGAATTGTTGGAGGGAAAACGGTTCCCAGCAGTTACCAAGCGCAACATGGCGTGGAAGTAGGCGTCAAGGGTTGTGAACGTGCCATGTGGTGTCACCACGAAGCGATGTAACTGCCCAGCAGTTACTTAGGATTTTTAGTATAAGTACTAAGTGTTCACGTAGTTATTAAGGGTGTTCATCATTGTATACAAGTCACTCATTTAGATTCAAGTACCCAACGTGAGAGAAAGAATCATTGAGAATGTATGTGTGAAACACCATTTACCTTAATCAAAATCTTTTACATTCAAGCAATTTATCGCTTTCAATTATTTATCTCAGTCGAAGTCATTTATTTAACAAGCCTTTAATGCTTTTATTTACTTTATCAAGCTTTTCTCCATGCAATTTACTTAAAGTGTCTCTACCTTACTTGCGTTAATCACCATTAGGATTAGTCGAAACTCTCTATTTTAAAGCATTTAAACGATAAAAATCAGCCATGTCTTAGGATCAATCTGATCGATCTTGCGAGTCACTAAATAAGTTACCTTTTGGAAGATCAGTGGTTGTTTACCATTTTTCACGGTAAACAGCAGCATGTTCCCCGCGAGCATAACACCCACGCAGACATCCTATCTAAGATGGCGAGCACGAAGTGGAAAGGAGGGAACAAGTCAGTGATACAGGAAATCCTTCCTCGAAGAAGCACCCAAAAACCACCCTATACATTGGAAGTATTCGCCATAGGGGACAATGATTGTTGGATGACCCCTGTACACAATTACCTCACCAAAGGAAAATTGCCCACCGACTCGAAAGAAGCGGCCGTTGTCAGACAAAAAGCCTGATCACATGTCTTGGTCGAGGGTAAACTTTAAAGGAGAGATTTTCCATTCCCCTCCTGTTGTACCCCAAAAATTTCCCTCCCATTTTTCATTCAATATATTATCCTAGGGTTCTTAAATACTCAAGGTGGCTCAAGAATTGATCATACAAATTCTCCTCCTAAGCAATGGGCCCACAACTAGGGTTTTGTATTACTCAAGGAAGATTGAGTTTCCAAGGTCTCAAGTAGTTTTCATGGTTATTCATATGTCCTCAAGGATGCTCATGTCAAGTTTCAATACTTGCATAACATGTTTGCTCAGTCAATGGTTCAGATGACTGAAAATCAACTTTAATGGGCAAAAAGTCAACGTTTGCAAGTTCAAGTTCAAACGATCATAACTTTTTCATTATTCAATATTTTGAGTGGATCTTTTTGCATATGAATCTCCTTGAAGTCATCTCTAAATTAAATTTAAAAGTCAAGGGATAATTATGTGTGTAAGATCACCAAAAGTTTGAATACTTTAGAGGTCACTCTCTGGACTTTGACCTAATCTCAAGTAATTGTTGCCTGACTTCCAAAAATCATAATTTCCTTAATTTTCAAGATCTTGAGACGATTATTTTTGCACATTGTCATAAGGAATGTCATCTACAAGTTTTCTTTAAGGATCAGAGTCAAATTGTGCTGAGAAAGGTTTGAAACTTATCAAAACGTTATAGGTCAATTCTTGACTTAAAAAGAAGTTTGACTTCTAATTTCAATTCATGAAGGCATTATTGATTGTGGTGGGTTGATGTGCAAGTTGAATTTAATTTTGGTCGATATAATTTTGGTTCTCATAAAATACTTGTTTACTCCAATTACAAGTTGTTGTACCCCAAAATTTTCGGTCCCTTTTCTTCATGACATTTTTCACAAAAGTTCTCAAATGCTCAAGGATACTCAAGAGTTGATCAGACAAGCTCACATCCTAAGCACTGGGTCCACAATAAGGGTTTTGGTTTTCTCAAGGAAAATTGGACTTCTAATGCCTAAAGTGACTTTCATGGTTCATCATAGGTCTCTAAGAATGATCATACCAAGTTTCAAGTCTTACATCATAAATTGGCTCAGTCAGTTGCTCAAATGACTGAAAATTAGCTGTATTGAGTAAAAAGTCAACTATGGTAAACATACAGTCAAACATCAATATTTTTTGCCAACATAAATATTTTGATATGATATTCATCATTTGATAAAGGGTTGATCATAATTCCTCAAGGAAAGCACTCAAATTATCAAAGGGGTAAAATTACCAAAATTAGGGTTTTGACTCAGAATGACTAATCATTGAATTTTGACCTAGTACATGACCTAATGACTTAAATCATGATCTTAAGGACTCAAACACAACATCTTGACATAATTACATGGTTCAAGACATTTACAAAGGTGCAAGAGATTGATAGTTGAAGAATTGGGATCAATTGATGAAAAGTCAACTGTCACACAAAAGTCAAACTTTAACTTTTTGGTCAATTTTGAACTTCAAAGGTCAAGAGTCATCAAAACATTCAAATTTGTCAAGCTTGATCAACAAGAATCACAAAGTCAACAAAAATTCAAAAGTTCCAATACTTCGAAAAATTCCGTGTTTTGTCCTTAATAAATTCACTACTTCATGACCATTTTTCACTAAGGTACAAGATGATTCAAGGAAAACTTTTAACATGAAAGTTGTAGAGCATGATGAATTATACAACTTTGTCCTTGAGGAATGATGTCCAAAAATTCTTGGATTAGGAGATATAGGCCCATGAAGTCATGACATTTTTATCTAACACTTAGAGAAATTTTCAACAAGTTTGGTCAGATTTTTGTCCCAACTTCTTGGCAATTTTTCACCAAGTTCCAAGTTGACTTAGCCAAAGTGGTATACATGAAGAATGTAGAAAATGATTCAAGATTTCCAAAATGTCCAAGAACACATTTTTATCATGCTTGAGCTAAGATATTCGAAGAGATGAAGTTGGGCATCCATTCTTGAATTATAGGTCATATTTGTGAAGAGCTCAAGAACAAATCCTCATGCCATGCGGCATAATATTGCTTTGCAGGTCCATTAACTTCAAAATCACTCCATAATTAAATGTTTACACAAACTTTTGAGCTATGGTCCATTTGATTTAAGCATTGTCCAAACCATTTTTCCATTTTTGGCACAAAGGTAACATTGTCATTCTTGCAAAGTTGCTTTAATCACAAAGTCAACTTCTTGAGCCTCTAACTTGCTCCCTCTCTACACACTTAACACAAAATCCAAAATAAACATGTCTAATGTGCCTAACCACTTTAGATTGTCCTATACTTCACATTGAAACCATGTATTTCAAAGATTGCTTCATTTACAATTCAACCTAGCCATAACGTGCGATCTTGCAAATTTGATCAGCTCCTTCCCTCCAACCTTTTTCTATAAATAGAGAGGTCCATTTGCAAGATAAACACGAGTTCAATAGCCCTTAAACCCCCTAAATCACTCCCAAATTCATAATTGCCATAAAACTCCATTTTGTTGCAAGTTTCTAACCTTGAACTCCCAACTTCAAATCTACTTGTGCGTTTTCCATTTCAATCATTCAAACATTATCCATACACCATATAGAAGTGATTCAAACACTTGAACCACTTATGTAATCCCTCCATCACCATCTACTATTTTCAAAATCCACCATTGCAGCTTGACTTGGTAAGAACAATTGGGAAAGCTAAAAGACATTCTATCAATTGGAATAGCTTCAGTGAGGTCCAAGCAAGCTCACCAAATCATCCTTTCGCTTCTGGAAGTCGTGTAGAAAGCATTCAGATTTTGTGTCAAATGGTAAGTTTTTCTAACTTTGAAATCCTTATTCAGGCATCATTTGCACTTGCTTTCTAAAGAAAAAATGTAGATATCAATGCCCTGAACTAACCATGCCTTTTGAACTTGAAGTTTCTGAAAAAATTAGGTTTCAGTTTGGTACTAAACAAAATTCATCTTAGTCTTTGATCTTTAGCTTTCAAAAGTTATATGGTTGAATTCGTGGTGAAAAATCAAGGAAATTTCATGTTTACATTTTAAAAAATGGTTGAGAAATGAAGGAGTTACATAATCAAAAATGGAGTTGTTGTTCTTGGCGCACGCGTGAAGAAGAAGATGACTTGTTCAAACATTTAGAAATGAGTTTACAATATATTGATTGGTTTGTGCATAAGCTAACAAATGTATCACCTCCCCAATGGTTAAAGCACACGTCTATTACATTTGGGACCTGGGTTCGAGCTCCAGCGGTACCCTTTTTCTTTTTTCTGATTTATTTTGCCTTTCTCATGACTTTTGCACCCCCCATTTTCTTGTACCAGCGCAGACCCATCCAATTATTTATTTTTTCCTCTGCTTCAAACAAAATCAAATCTACTTGGGCCTGGATATTTGCCAACAACCCCCCCCCCCCCCCCCCCCCCCCTTGATTACTTTTTTAACACAAGTCCATTTGCTTTTCTTTTGATTCTTTTAATTTAATTGATTATTTTCTTTTCTTGTTTTTTTAGTTATTTAAAATCATAAAACTTTTAAAATCATAAAAAGTATATAGAATTTGGTTTTAATTAATTTATATATATATAGAATTTGGTTTTAATTAATTTAATTTTTATAAAGTTTAATTTAACTTAAATCACTTTGTTTTATTTATTAATTTACAAAATAATTAGAATTATAATATTTTTCTAAATAAAACATCAAAAAATTTGCTAAACTATTAATTTCTTTCAAATCTAATTTAGACTTAGGTTTCTTTAATTAAATTAATTTTCTTTCTGATTGATTAAATTAATTGACCTTATTTTTTCATTTATTATTATCTCTAGTTTAATTTCTCTAATTTTCCACTAAACTTTTTTTAATTAAATTAATTTTCCTTTTAATTAAATTAATCATCAAATATTTATTCTTTCAAAAGAAATCACAACAAATAATTTCCTTTCTCTTTTCATCACTTTACATTTTTTGCGTATTTTATTATTTCGCATTTTTTCGATTATGTAATTATTTATGGTCTGTAGTAGATAATTAGGGTTTACTGTTTTCCATCCCCATTCACATAGTTGTACCCCCCATTCCCGAAGCGTTGTAATAGTGTAGGATATTTAAATTCCATAATTTATCGCTTTCCATATTGCTATTAGTAAATAGGGTTGTATGGCATGATTTAAAATCAATCATTAGAAAACCTAATTTCAAGACAAAAATACACTGAAATCAAACACACTTTGCACACTTACACCTCTAGGGTAACCTCACTTGTTGCCTCAGATTAAAACAGTCATGTCCCTCGAACGTGGGTTACTTTAGCAAAGACCCTCGAATAAAAGATCGTAGTCCCTCGATGACCCTTCGATGTTGCCTTCGGTAAACGATCTTAGTCCCTTACGACAAATTGCTAAAGCATCTTACAAGTTTCCTTCTATGACTGTACGATGACCCACGCATGTCCCTCACATCTAATGATAGGGCTTCCTACTAAATAATGGTAGAATATCACCATCTAAAGGAGGAGGAAAAGAATAAAGACTTTTTGAGTAGGTAGATTGTTCGTAATTGCTTGCTCACAAACTAAAACAATTTCCACATTTCACACTTTCAAAATAACTATCTTAAAAACACTTTTCAAAAACAAACATTTTTTATACATTCTCAACGATACGAGAATTATTACAAAATTGCCCTACATTGGCATTTCAAAACATCTTTCCAGGACAACACTTCCTTTCACAAATATTTTCAAACAAAATTTTTGTATACATCATCAACGATACGAGAATTATTACAAAATTTCCGCACTTAGGAATTTTCAAAATAATTTCAAACATGCACAGACACGAAGAATTTCAAAGTGAGCTAGAAATTAAGAGCCCATAGATAACTACAGATGAAAAGGATGCTAATACCTTCCCTTTTCATAACCTACCCCCAAACTGAAGAAAAATTCTTAAAAGGTCTTTCCTGTTCTTTTCCCCCTTTGCTTTATTGGATAAAAGAAAAGTCGGTGGCGACTCTTTCTATTCGCAACATTTGCGATAAAACACAAAACCTCAAGTCAGTTCTCCCACTGTATTATAGAACAGGCGAATCTGCTGGGGAAAATACAAAAAGCGGGGTTACCTTAGAGCTAGATCACATTTAAAAATGATTTACTTGTTTGGTTTGTATGCTTTACATTTCGGGGTTATGCTTGGGTTTATTTCTTGTATAGATCCTATACCAGGATCTGGGGCATTTTAGGTAAGTAGCAATAGATCGTGAAAACTATACGACGTATACCGACATGGTTGAAGCGATGGATATTTTAGTGTGACACATTTGTTGGCACCGGTGTCCCTTGAGTTAAATCAAGGAGAATACGTGGCTGCTGTGTGGTGTCATAAAGCACTAACTGACCGTAGAAACTCAGTTGAAAAACTTAGCCATTAGAAAGTAGTGATATAGCTGGATTTGGTGCAGAATAAAGTTTGTTAATACTCGATACTACACTTATTGAGATCATACTGTCGAGATATTTTGGTCGCAGTTTTGATGCCTGTGTGAAACAATGCCCGAGAAGAAAGATTAATGATATTGAGATTCCTAGAACCCGATTACTTCTTTTAGGACAGGTTGAGCCAACTTAAACTTCAAGAGGGTACTTAACTATAAACCCCACGCAAGCCTAAAACTAAGGCCTTATGTGCCTTGTTTGCGTATGATTAACTGTTTGAACATGACATCATAACATCATGACATCATCATCTTCACTAACCATTTCAAGGACCTAGGGATTTATATTTGTTCTATTTTGTAGTCTATGGCTTCCGCTCGTAGAAACACTATCCGAATATATTTTGTGAAGATACCTTCTCAAATTGAGGAGTTAGTCTCAAGGGTTCCTAAAAGTTCTCAAGGTATGGTCGACTACTCAGTATGGTTACCTTGGGTTTTGAAAAAGATATGATGAGTGTTCTATTCCAGTTCTTTGATCTTGTACACCACTGCTTCACCTTTCTTGATTATCAGTTGGTACCCACAATGGAAGAGTTTTCTCAATTACTAGAAGTACCTGTTCTCAATCAAATACATTTCACTGGTTTAGAGAAAGATCTGCAACCTGAAGAAATTGCAACAATCTTGCATCTAAAGCGGTCCGACATTGTAGCTAATTGGGAAACAAGGAGTGGGGTCAAGGGTTTTCTAGCTAAATTTCTGTTGGAGAAGGGTCGAGTGTTTTTGGAGGCTTTGAATTTTCAAGATTTTGAAGAAATCTTGGCTCTTCTAATTTATGGGTTAGTACTGTTCCCTAATCCAGACCAACTCATAGATGTGAATGCTGTCAAAATATTTCTTTCTCATAACCCTGTGCCTACTTTTCTTGGAGATATTCTGCATTCTCTTCACACTCGTACTATAAGGAAGAGAGGGGATCTTATGTGTTGCATACCGTTTCTATCTAGGTGGTTTATTTCGCACCTTCCCCGATCAATATTAAAGAATGAACAAGGTTTGAGGTGGTCGCAAAGGATGATGTCTCTCTTCATTCGGATATTCATTGATGTTCCCGATCTCTGGAAGATGTTACTATCATTAACCATTGTGGGGAATTCCCTAATGTTCCTCTCCTTGGTATTAGGGGAGATATTACTTATAACCCTTCTCTAGCTCTACGGAAATTTGGTTATGATCGAAGATATGCTCCTCATGACGCACTTATCTAGGGTATTATGTTCGACTATGAGAACGATTTCCATGGTTATCGTCAAAGGTTTGTACGAGCTTGGGGAATGGTAAGCAAGATTGATACAAGACTTTGGGACATAAGAACTCCATTTCGTTGGAGCCATATCTCAAATGGGTATGAGCCCGCGCCCAAAACCTCATGATGCCATATCCAACCATCCTACCAGCGATTATGGAGCCCATCGCCGAAGGGGATATTCCTTATAACATTCTCCACCCAGACATGCGCAATAACCTCAAAGAATTGCAGAAATCATGGATTGAACTCAAGGGAGAATGAGACACCTTTAAAGCTCAATTCTATGAAAGCGAGAAGAAAGTGTTTGAGCTCACAAAGAAACTTCACGAGGAGAAAAGACTTAATGCATACATCGACACAAAGAGGAAGCGTCCAAGGGAGACTTGAGTCTTAGGTTTTAGAAGTTCATTTTTTTTTTCTTTGAGACTCTTTTGATTTTCATTGTAAGCCCAAGAGGCAATTATAATTTTTGAACTTATTAATGCTATCTTTATTTTTGTTTCCTTTTTTTGTCTAGAAAATTTAAATCTCCTAAGGTCTTTGAAAACATTGCATCCACATATCACGCATCATTTCATAAGAAGGTTTTCTAATAAATGGTTCCTCATCTATTTATTGTTTATTTCAGTATAAGACGGCTCTCGAGCAAACTGTCAAAGATCTGAAAACTCAACATGCACAATTTTAAAAGACTCTCTTAAACCTATCCAAAGGGAAACAAGAGATAATGGTGCTCCTCTTCACAAAAAAGAAAACTAAGAAACAGGCTGATATCCTCAACATGGGGAGAAGGTCCAAAGGTCCTGCCCGACTGGCTCAAGTAGAAGATGTTTCCTATGAAGAAGAAGACAATCAAGAAGAGGATGTTAGAAGCACTAGGGCTAACGGTGGAAATAACCAGATATCTGAGGATGAAGACTGCTCCAATGAGTAGTACCCTCCCGCGGATCACAAATACAAGCAGTTATAAGACTGACTCAAAGCCGTGGAAATTCAAAAAGTGCCCGAATTAGACTTTGGGGACATAGGTTTGATCCTAGGGGTCATCATCCCCAATAAATTCAAGGTCCATGTCTTTGCTAAATATGATGGGGTCTCTTGTCCCAAACTTCATTTAAGGTCGTACGTCCGAAAAATTCAACCCCATACTACTGACTAGAAACTTTGCGTCCATTTCTTTTAAGAAAGTTTGACCGGTACTCAACTTAAATGGTTTTACCAGTTGGAAGGAACCAATATTTGCACATGGGAGGACTTGGATGCTTCCTTCTACAAACAATACCAATATAATGCTGACCTTGCACCAACTCGTGTGCAATTACAGAGTATGACTATGGGCTCGAACGAAGGCTTTAAGGAGTATGCCCAGAAGTGGAGAGACTTGGATGGAAGAATGCAACCTCCTCTGACTGACCTAGAATGGGTGGACATGTTCACGGGTACTCTGACGAGTCCATTCTTTAATTTTCTGATTGGGAGTTCTTCATTAGGGTTTACTGAGTTGATTTTTACTGGAGAGCAAGTTGAAAGTGGTATCAAAAGTGGGAAGATTCAGATGGCTGCATCCTCTAGTAGTGCGAAGAAATCATTCATTGGAAAGAAATAAACTAATGCTTTCTATGGCCAGAGGAGCCATAGTAAGAATGATCATCATCAGCTTGTAGGAGTCATGTTAATCTCTAATCCAACATTTGTTCGACCAAAACAACCAAGCAATCAACATAATTCAGATGCTCCGAGGAGGCAATTCTCCAGGATTAATATGCCATTGGATCAGGAATTACAACATCTGTTGAAAGCATAATTGATAACACTGCGGGATCCTCCTCAGAATCCCAACACATCATCTCCCAAGTATAACCCAAATGCAAGGTGTGCATACCATTCCAATAGTCTTGGGCATGACACCAATGATTGCTGGGCCCTAAAAGCAAAATCTAAGACATGATTGATGCAAAAGAAATTGAATTTGATCCTCCCGACACCCCTAATGTGATTACTGTGCCCATGCCTAGTCATGGTAAGGATGTTAATGCTATTGACGATGTTTCCTATATCTACATTATAAGTGACTTGACCACTCCCTTGATGATCGTTAAGAAGAATCTGTTATGAGCCGGTTTATTTCCAGGTTATCCTGAAAATTGTTACCATTGTGCTTCCCAAACTAATGGCTGTATATGGATGAAGAAGGGTATTCAACGCTTGATTGATAGCCTTGAAGTTCTGTTCGAGAAAACTCTGTCCATGAAAAGTTTGCATGAAAGTATATTTCAAGAACTGGGACTTGAATATGTTTCTATAATCACAATTTCCAATACTCCTATAAGGATCGCCTCTAGAGGCCCAAAAGGATTCTTGCTGAACCAAGAGTGGCTCCTCTGATCATCACTGCACCTGGGTTAGTCCCATATTCCTCTAACAAGGTTGTTCCCTGGAACTATGGGGCAGAAGTTTATTATCATGGTGTCAAGCAAGAGCCATGGATTACTAAAGATGAATATTCTAAAGTTATCAATCTCAATGTTGAAAATATTTTCAGAAATAGTAAAGTTACCCGAATAGGAAGGATCTTCTCCCCGAAGATCTCTCCTCTAAAAACTAACACAACACTTACTCATATTCTTTCTGTTGGGTAAACTGTTGAAGCCCAGGGCAAAGGGAAAGTGACTGAGCCTGCCCAAATGGAGGAACCCTCAAAAGATGTTACAATTGAAGACCCCCCTAAACAAAAAATGGAAGAAATACTGAAGATCATTCATAAAAGTGACTACAAAATAGTTGAACATATGGGGTATACACCCTCCAAGATATCCATGCTTTCCTTGTTATTATGCTCCGAAGCCCATGCTCAGGATTTTTTGAAATTTTTGAAGAAAGCTAATGTACCACAAGAGACCTCTGCTGATCAATTTGAGAATTGTGTTGCAAGCCTAATAACTGATAACGGTGTAGGATTTTCTGATGGTGAATTAACTCCGGCGGGGAATAATTATAACAAGGCCTTGCACATCTCTATTGAGTGTAAGGGCACTACTTTGGCGCATGTGTTAGTCGATACAGGTTCTTCCCTGAATGTATTACCAAAAGGTGCTCTGGATAGATTGGACTGCAAAGGGCTGGTGCTGAAACCCAACGATATTGTGGTAAGAGCCTTTGATAGGTCAAAAAGGATGGTGCACAGAGAAGTTGATCTTCTGATAAAGGTGGGATCTCAGGTTTTCAACTCCATTTTTTATATAATGGATATTCGCTTGACTTATTCTTGTTTGCTAGGACGCCCCTGGATTCATGGGGCTGGCGCTGTTACCTCTACCTTACATCAAAAATTGAAATATCCGGTGAAAGGGAAGATCGTTACAGTTTGTGGAGAAGAAGAATATATGGTCAAGCATTTGAATTCTTTTAAATATCTTGAAATGGATGGCGAATTCATTGAAACTCCCTGCTAGAAATTTGAAGTAATCCCTCCAACAATTATCGTTGCTAAAGTTACTCTTGCTACTCCCAAGATTACCAAAGACACACCAATAATGGGTTCTCTAAAGGATGCTAGGGTTGTGATAGAAGAAGGAGGTTGTACTGTTTGGGGGCAGCTTCCTAATTTCCCTTACAAATCTGACAAGTTTGGTCTGGGCTTTACTGCAGAGGGTCAAAAGGCTGTTCGTCATGCTCGAGCTGGAAGACCTCAATTCCATATCAGTAATAATGTATTCAACGCAATAGAAGACATTGATAGTGATGGTGACTTGGGCAACTGGATATTCCCTACCATTGGCGGTGGACTCAACAACTGGTAGACTAAAGACTTTGTACCAACATCATTCAACCAGGAGTAATAGCTATTTCTGTTTTTATCGCTTTAATAAATTTGGTTATGTAATTTCTCTTTAAACAATGACTTTAAACCTTGTGTTTCCCGGGACACAATGGTTCATTTGTTAAGAGTTATCATTTCATATGTCATATTTTCATTTAATGAAAACATTGGATGTTTTGCATTCAAATTTTGTGTTCTCTGTCTTTCTTTTAATTTATTTGCACTTTCAAATAGCTATGTGTTCTTACATAAACCCACACACTACATTGCAGATCCCCATCCACTTCGGATCTCGTTGATAACAATTCTGCTATTACCGTTTATGACTTTGAAAATCCAATCTACCAAAGCAAAGATGAAGGGGAGGAAGATTGTGAGATACCTGGAGAACTTTCCGGACTCTTAATGCAAGAAGAAAAGGCTATCCAACCACATGAAGAGCCGGTCGAGGTGGTACACTTGGGTTCTGAGACAGATAGGAAGGAAGTCAATATTGGCACAAACTTAGAAGACAGTGTCAAGAGAAAATTGATTCAGATGTTGCACAAATATGTTAAGGTATTTGCTTGGTCATATGAAGACATGCCAGGGATCGATACAGATATTGTGGTTCACCGCCTATCGATAAAAGAGGGTTGTTCTCCAATTAAATAAAAAGTTCTTCGCATATGTCCCAAGATGTCTGATAAGATCAAAGTCGAAATAATGAAACAGTTCAATGAAGGGTTCTTAGCAGTGACGTTGTATCCTTAATGGGTTTCCAATGTTGTTCCAGTTCCAAAGAAGGACGGTAAGGTACTTATGTGTGTATTACAAGGATGTGAAATAGGGCAAGCCCCAAAGGTGACTTCCCACTTCCACATATTGACGTCTTGGTCGACAACACTGCTCAGCACAAGGTATTCTCCTTCATAGATGGTTTCTCGAGCTATAATCAGATTAAGATGGAACCTGAATATATGGAAAAAAACTACCTTCGTCACACATTGGGGCACATTCTGTTATAAGATCATGCCTTTTAGGTTGAAGAACGCATGGGCAACTTATCAGCGAGCCATCATAGCTTTATTCCATGACATAATTCATCACTAGATAGAAGTCTATGTCGATGATATGATAGCCATGTCACAAACTGAGGAAGAACATCTTGATCATCTACACAAGCTGTTTGAAAGGCTGAAGAAGTAAAAACTAAGGCTGAATCCAAACAAATGCACCTTTGGGGTGAGGTCTGGAAAACTCCTAGGTTTTGTAGTTAGTGGTAAAGGTATTGAATTCGATCCTTCAAAAGTTAAAGATATTCAAGAAATTCCAGCTCCCCGTACCGAGAAGGAAGTCAAAGGTTTCTTAGGACGACTAAACTACATTTCCCGATTCATCTCTCATTTGACTGCTACTTGTGAGAAATTCTTCAAGCTGCTGAAGAAAGATAAAGTAGTCAGATGGAACGATGACTGTCAAATGGCTTTTGATAAAATCAAGGAGTACTTACAAGAACCTCCAATTCTGATGCCACCAGTTGAAGGGAGACCTCTAATAATGTACCTAACTGTGTTAGAGAATTCAATGGGGTATGTGCTGGGGCAACATGACGAGTCTGGTCGAAAAGAGCATGCAATATACTACCTTAGAAAAAAGTTTACCGACTGTGAAACAAGATATTTACTGATCGAGAAAACTTGTTGCGCTTTGGCATGGGTTGCTGACCGACTAAGACAGTATATGTTGATCCATACTACTTTGTTGATCTCTAAAATGAATCCCATCAAGTACATATTCGAGAAGCCAACTCTCTCCGAAAGAATAGCCTGATGGTAAATGATCTTAATGGAGTATGACATTCAGTACACCACTCAAAAGGAAATCAAAGGAAGTGTACTGGCATATCATTTGGTGCATCAAGCTGTAGACAACTATCAGTGTATGCACTTCGAATTCCTGGATGAGAACATCATGCTAATAGCAGACTGTGAAGAACTTAGACCATATGAAGGACCTGAGCTAGGATCCTGATGGAATATGGTTTTTGATGGAGCTTCTAACGCGCCCGGAAATGGAATTGGTGCAATAATCATCTCCCTCGCAGGTTACCATACACCCTTCACTGCCAGACTTTGCTTTGACTGCATCAACAATATGGATGAGTACGAAGCGTGCATCTTAGGTCTTAAAGCTGCTATTGACTTAAGAATCAAATTCCTGAGCGTATATGGGGATTCAGAATTGGTAATCAGTTAGGTCAAGGGATAATGTGATACGAAACATCCAAATCTTATCCCTTACCGAGAGCATGTGCTAAGCTTGATTCCGTACTTTGAAGAGATTACCTTTTATCACATCCCAAGGGAAGAAAATCAGTTGGCAGACGCTTTGGATACCATATAATCCATGTTCAAGCTTAGATGGGACAACGAGGCTCCCATAATTACCATTGAAAGGTTCAAGGAACTGGCACACTACTGTGCACTTGATACTAATGGAGTAGAAGAAAAGCCCTGGTTTCATGAAGTGAAAAGGTACCTTGAAGCCCAAGAATAACTTGAAGGAGCATCTATTAATGACAAGAAATTACTATGGAGGTTCTCATCTAAGTTCTTCCTGAGCAATGGAATTCTATACATACGCAACCATGATTCAACTCTGCTTCATTGTATGGACAAGAATGAAGCAGAGAAGATTATGGAGGATATGCATGAAGGCATCTTTGGTACTCATTCTGGTGGACATACTATGGCTAAGAAAATCTTGAGAGCAAGTTACTATTGGTCGACCATGGAAACCGACTGTCATCACCACTCGAGAACTTGTCACAAGTTCCAGATCTATGCCGATAAAGTTCATGTGCCTCTGGTTCCTTTGAAAGTCATGACTTCTCCTTGGACATTCACAATGTGGGGCGTTGACATGATTGGAGAAATCAAGCTGACTGCATCTAATGGGCATCGCTTCATTCTTGTCGCCATTGACTACTTCATAAAATAGGTTGAAACTGCTTTATTCGCCTCTGTTACCAAGAGTGTTATTGCCCGACTTATCAAGCATAACCTTATTTGTCGGTATGGTATCCCGAGAGAATCATCATAGCCAATGGTACCAACCTTAACAACACTATTATCACTGAACTCTGCATGTAGTTCAAGATCAAGAACCACAACTCTTCTCCGTATCATCCAAAGATGAATGGTGCAGTGGAAACTGCCAACAAGAATATAAAGAAGATTGTGAAAAAGATGGTTGTGACCTACAAAGACTAGCACGAGATGTTACCATTTTATCTTCATGGCTATCACTCTTCAACATGAACATTAACTAGGGCAACCCCATTCTCTTTGGTCTATGGCATGAAAGTTGTCCCGCCTATTGAAGTTCAGATTCCTTCTCTGAGGATTATGAAAGATGCGGACTTAGACGAAGGTGAGTGTATTCAGACTAGGTTGGATTAGTTGAATTTGATTGTTAAGAAAATGCTTGCAGTTGTCTGTCACAGTCAGATGTATCATAAATGTATGATCAAGGCATTCAACAAGAAGATCAAGCATCAGGCATATCAGACTGGTGATTAGGTAGTAAAGTGCATCATTATACCATAAGTGAACCCAGGGGAAAATGAAATCCCACTTACAAAGGGCCATTTGTTGTCAAAAAAGTATTTTCAGGCGGTGCTATGACACTAATCTCCATGGACGGTGAAGATTTACCACACCCTGTGAACTCGAACGTAGTCAAAAGATACTACGCATGAAAATAACCCGCTAGGTTGACTGGCCTAGGCAAGAAAGGGCATCCCGGCGAACCAAAAAGGTTCAGAAAAAAATTAGGGATGTATATAAAAAGATTGTACACCCGGTAAGTCGAAAACCCGAAAAGGCGACTTGGGCAAGAAAGGGTATCTCGGTGAGCTGAAAACCCGAAAGGGAGGTCCAGGAAAAAGTTAGGGATTAAAGCTTATGACAATGTCTCGTTGGATCACTTACTGCAAGCTTTATTACAAAATTCAAAAGTTCAAATGCTACATATCAGTTCAATCAACTTCTTCTGACAGCAAAGAATAAGATATTCGAAGACATAGAGGCTGATGTACCCCAAAATTTGCCCTCTCATGTTTTCCAAGATTTCCTCTTGCATAGGTGGTTACAAACCTTTGCCTAAAGAAAATGAATTTTTTGAATGATGGTTAAGCATCCTTCGATTGACATCTACAAAGTGCCCTTTAATTGGCATCTGCAAAAGGTCCTTCGATTGGCATCTGCAAAAGTTCCCTTAAATTGGCATCTGCAAAAGGTCCTTCGATTGGCATCTATCAAAGGTCCTTCGATTGGCATCTACAAAAGGTCCTTCGATTAGCATCTGTAAAAGGTCTTTCGATTGGTATAAGGCCTTTCGATGGGCATTTCCAACAAGGCAGCTTCGACGAGCATCTTAAATAAGGTTGTTTTTTGGTACAGTGTAAAAAGTGCCTTTCGACAGGCATGTTAACCAAGTGATGTTTCGATTAGCATATCAACAGGGCAATATTCTGATTGTCCAAGTTAGAGAAAATGAGATCAAAAGAGCAAGAACTGAGAGGGTTCCAGAAGCTCTGATGAGGGGCATTCAAATTCATGCAGATTGGAGAGGATAACTCTGAGCCTTTCTCCAAACTATGGTTCAAACGTAGAAGAACTGATGCTGAGGATATGAGAAATTCAAATAAATAGGCGGAGCCATCGAAGGGAGCATGGCTTAAGATTTAATCGAAGGAGCCATGACATCGAAGCTGGTGCATTTCAAATTAGAGTTTAGAGTCTTCGAAGAGAACAAATTCGAAGGGAAATGGATCTGCAGGGGCATGTCAGCTCTCGATTTCCAACATATTGGAGGCCCAAACAACTCATCACAGACTGGCAGTAACGCATGAAAATAGATTGGCACCTGATGGAATCAAATATTGCAAGTTTTTATGAAGAAATGAAATAAAATCTCTTCATCATAATGGACCAAGATTTGATACACAAATGTTGACCTAAAATCCCTTGTCTATATAAACGCCATGATCTCAGAAAGTTGCACAAAATTTCCAAAGACTGCTAAACTCAAAACTGATTTTGTAAGCAACCTCAGTCTAGACTAACACCTGAATCGTGTTCATGGGATTCACGCAGAGGAATCCCTCATACAATCCCTTTGTTGGTAATTTTGTCTTTGATCTCAAACTTGTTAAACAGGATTTAAATTCATGTCGAACATATATACATATTGCTGCTAATGTTCATGTTTGTTTGAGTGTGTTACATGTGAGCAAAGATGGAGGATTGAGAACGTGCCATTGTTGGGGAACGATCTGAGCTTACCTTCAATTCTTACAGCTTTAGTTTATCTTCGATGGGTAAATACCATAGGGTTAAGTCAATACTGTGTTTTTTTGTTTCTAACGTAATATTGTTGTTTCGTTTGTACCAATGAATGGAAAGCTTCGACCAGGTTGGTGAGGAAGATGCGCTGCAACGAAAAGGACCTGGGTTCGACACCCAGGTCATAAATTTTGTGTTTTTTCTAACAAACTTCCTTGAAGATCCAATATCCCAGATCGAAGGATGACACATCCAGATCGAACACCCCCAGACGTGCAGTCTCTCAAGCACCTTCGATCAAGATTCCTCATTGGATCGAAAGGCAACCCAAGCCTCTTTGATCCAGGCCTTACTTCCAAGAATGCACTTTTTCCATTTACTATTTTTATCTTTCGATTTCATCCTTTCTTTTGGTTGTTTGTCCTCACTTCTTCTAAGATTTAATTAACATTAAAAAACCACACAAACATTAGGCTTAGTTTTTTATATTAAATTAATTTTTTCAATTAATTAAATAATTATTTTAATATTTTCTTAAAAAACTAAAATTGAATAGACTTAGGATTTTAATTCATTTTCTTTTCATAACAAAAACAAACAAAAAAATTCCTTTCACTTAGGATTTTAGACGTATTTTCAATTCATGCGCGCGTTTATTTACTTTTATATTTTTTTGATTATTGTAATTGTGCCCGGTTTGTAATAGCTTAATTAGGGTTTTATTTTCCGCATTTTAAATTTTCAGTCAGATATAATTGTAATTACCCCGAAGCCTTGTAATAGCCGTAGGTTTTACTTTTCGCAGTATATTATATGCCTGTATATAAACTGTTAGTATGTTAGGCGTGTATGGCAAGAACTAATCAATTAATCTTAGATCACTAAACATCAAGATAAAAATATCTGAAAAAAAGCACACTATTGCACACTTGCACCCTTAGGGTATCTCCTACTTTGGTTGCCTTTGGAAATGGTCATGCCCCTCGAACGTATGGAGACTCTTAGCAAATACCCTCATTTTAAAGGCATCATAAAGATCATAGTCCCTAAATGTCCCTCGAGTTGACTACGAGAAATGATCTTGTCCCTCGAGTTGCCTACGAATATATGATGATGACATTCCTTTCGAAATGCTAAGGTATCCTTACATATTATCTTCAATGACCATAAATGTCCCTTATGATAGTCCCTCAAACATCCAACGATAGGGCTACCTACTCACTAATAGTAGGATAACACTATCTAAAGGAAAGGAGGAAAAGAACACCCTTTTTCGACTAGGTAGATAGTTATTAAGTACTTGGTCAAATTTAATTCATTTTCACACCATATTTTCAAAACTATTTTCAAAAAACGCTTTATCACACTCTTGAGGACTGATATAAGAGTTATCCTAAAGCAAACAAACTTTTCAAAATACACAAACACGAAAGTAATTTTCAAAATGAGCAAGTACCTAAGAGCCCATAGATAACTACGGATGGAAAGTGTTCTAACACCTTCCCTTTCCATAATCTACCCTCCTTACTCAGAAAATCTCGAAAAAGTTCTTTTTCTGTTCTTTTCACCCTTTCCTTTGTTGGATAAAAGAAAAGTCGGTGGCGAATCTTGCTTACCGCGACATTTGTGAATACAAAATGCAAAACCAGTATAACATTCAGTTCTGCCACCAAATCAGAGGCAGTGGCAGAGTTGGAACTCAATGAGATCATTTCCACATAGCTATATATATTTGTTTTCACTTTGTACTCTTTTCATTTCACGACGACTTCCTCTTACTAGGATTTCTATCTCTTTGTATAAAATTGCCTGTTTATAGGAAAATTATCAATATAAATACACCTCAAAGTTCAAACCTTTTTTTTCTAATTTTCTTGAAAAAACGTCTAATAACTAAAATTGAATGAACATATGCATATGAACATCATTAACTATTAACAAATATATGCATAAGAACAGGAATAAGAATTCGCTCAAGATTCCAGGAGTTGGGATGAAGTTCAAGTTGCCCATGAATCCCCACAGAGCCACTTCTATGAGATTATCCCCACAAAGTAATCTTCAAAAATTCATCCACAATAAGGATACATTCCCTGTATTTTCCCCAACCTACAGAGTTCCAATCAGTACAGTTCACGGAAATTCTCTTCCGAAGTTGAGTTCGAAAACTGTAAAGCCAATTTCCCCAAGAGAGTTTGTTGCCTGAGCAGAATACTTCTCCGTCAATAGGGTTTATTTCCCTAACAGATTACAGTCTCCTCAGATTGAGTCTATTTCTCAAATTGCTACGAATCAATGACAAAATTCCTCTCCTCAATGAAGCCACCACTATCCCCGGAGAGTCGCTACGAAACCTGGAACCAGACCGGATACCAGTTAACATTATTCTCCCCAGACGAGTCGAAAGGTCATCCATCTCTTTTATCCCCAGTCAGGGTATATAAGTATTAAATTCTCCAGTAGAGCAATGAACAACCAAGGTTCCTAAAACTCTTCTCCCCAAAGCAGAAGTCAATATTCCCCAACGGAGTTTCCCCAAACAAAAAATAAGAATCCTCAGCAGAAGCATTCTAGAAAAGATTGAAGATACACATACTCTTCATCCCCAATAATAGTCAGGGATATATTTTCCCATACAAAATGCAGCACAGGTTTACAAATACAATTCACAATATTTCACATTCATACGTCATGACATATACGTACGAAACACATGTAGCACATTCTCATTTACTTTGAGAACATCATTATGAAATGTATTTCATACATCATGACATTGCATACAACTAACTCTTTACCTTTTCATGAATGATTAATCAACAGATGAATATCATTAAAAACAAATTGTAGATTAATTCCCAAAACAAGACGGGGCGACTATTTAGATGATGAATACTTCCTTCAGACATCTTCTGGCTCAGATTAAATCAACCAAAGATTTATTCTAATACTTCTTCTAGTTAAAGAAAGATGTAGACCTTTCCTGGCTCAAATTAAATCAACCAAAGATTTATTCTGATACTTCTTCTAGTAGAAATTTTCCTGGATCAAATTAAATAGACCAAAGGTTTAATCTGATATTTCTCCTAGTAGACCTTTTATGACTCAGATTAAATCGACCGAAGATTTATTCTGATACTTCTTCTAGTTAAAGATAGACGTAGACTTTTCCTGGCTCAGATTAAGTTGACCAAAGATTTATTATGATACTTATTCCAGTAGACATTTTCCTGGCTCAGATTAAATCAACCAAAGATTTAATCTGATACTTCTCCCAGTAGACCTTTTCTGGCTCAGATTAAATCGACCGGAGATTTATTCTGATACTTCTTCCAGTTAAAGACACATGTAGACCTTTTCTGGCTCAGATTAACTCTACCAAAGATTTATTCTGATACTTCTTTCAGTTAAAGACATACATAGACCTTTCCTAGCTCAAATTAAATCGAACAAAGATTTATTTTGATACTTCTTCCAGTATACATTTTCCTGGCTCAGATTAAACCGACCAAAGATTTAATCTGATACTTCTCCTAGTAGACCTTTTCTGGCTCATATTAAACCGACCAAAGATTTATTCTGATACTTCTCCCAGTTAAAGTCTAGCGTAGACTTAGTCTAATTTCTCTATCAACAGATACTTTGGATGACATCTATAAGCCCATCTCTGACAACTCTTCATTACCTCTCCAAATGGAATCCTTAAGCTTATTCCCGACATATTCAACCAACATCATTACTCCGTACACAAGCGAGATTAAATTTCTGGGCACTTAAGTGTTCAATCATCTTCCACCTTTAAGTCACGAATGGCAGACATGCCAATCTCACTCTTCAGGTTTAAGAAGATTGAACAAGGGAATCTGTTGTACCCAAAATTTTCCCTCCCTTTTCTTCAAGACAATTCTCATAAAAGTTCTCAAATGCTCAAGGATACTCAAGAGTTGATCAGACAAGCTCACATCCTAAGCACTGGGTCCACAACTAGGGTTTTGGTTTTCTCAAGTAAAATTAGACCTCTAATGCCTCAAGTGACTTTCATGATTCATCATAGGTCTCCAAGAATGCTTATATCAAGTTTCAAGTCTTGCATCACAAATTGGCTTAGTCAGTTGCTCAAATGACTAGAAATCAGCTGTATTGGATAAAAAGTCAATTGTAGTCAACATACAGTCAAACTTCAAGATTTTTTACCAACATCAATATTTTGATATTATATTCATCATTTGATCAAGCGTTGATCATAATTCCTCAAGGAAAGCACTCAAATCATCAAAGGGGAAAAATTGTCAAAATTAGGGTTTTGATTGAGAATAACTGATCATTGACTTTTGACCTAGTACATGACCTAATGACTTAAAGCATGATCTTAAGGACTCAAACACAACATTTTTGACATAATTACATGGTTCAATACATTTCAAAAGGTTCAAGATATTGATAGTTGAAGACTTGAGATCAATTGATGAAAAGTCAAACCGTCACACAAAAGTCAAACTTTGACTTTTTGGTCAACTTTGAACTTCAAAGGTCAAGAGTCATCAAAACATTTAAATTTGTCAATCTTGATCAACAAGAATCACAAAGTTAACAGAAAGTTAAAATTTCCAATACTTAGAAAAATTCTAAGTGTTTTGTCCTTAATAAATTCATTACTTCATGACCATTTTCACTAAGGTACAAGATGATTCAAGGAAAACTTTCAACATGAAAGTTGTAGAGCATGATGATTTCTACAACTTTGTCCTTGAGGAATGATGTCCAAAAAATGCTTGGATTAGGAGATATAGGTGTTGCACCCCAAAATTTACCCTCTTGATTTAGGCTTATGTTTCATCATGAATATCATATTACATTGCATTCATACATTGTGATGGGATCAAAATACTTTGGTTATCAAGTCTTCCTCAAGCTTTGAAGGTTGATTGCATTGACAAGTTGCTCAAGTAGAATATTATCATCTAAACCTCTGGATCTTTCAAGCTCAAAAGTTATTGCATATCTCAAGATATTTTATCCATCTCTTTGGATCATCAGAGGATTGAAGTTTGTGTTTGATTTTAAGAAGAATCACCCTTTTGATTCACCAGCCTAATTAGGGTTTTGTTTGAGCAAGGCTATTGATGCATGAGAAAGTCTTGATTTGGAAGCTACAACATCTCTTTGGTATTTGAAAAGTCTTTATATAAGCAATTGGTCAAGATATCCAGAGGATTTGAAGTTTTGAAGATGATTCATCAGTCTCCTAAGGTGTTAACCAAAACTAGGGTTTGGGATTTCATCAAGATTTCTTGATAATTTTGAAGTGAAACTTTGTACATGACCTCTATACATTTGTAAGATCATATGTCTGAGGTTTTGATCATCAATTTTGAAGAGAAGTGGATCAATTGATTCAAAGGGGCAAAATGGTCATTTTGGTCAAAATCAGTCAAAGTCAAGGTTGACCAAGGGAAATTTTGGCCAACCATCAATTCAAGGATGTACTTTTCATATTTCAAGTCCATTTTGTTCATGGGATCAAGAAGATTGAGGTTTGGGTTGAAACTTGTTCCAAAATAATTTCCACTATCTTGTGTAATTTTATTGGAATTTTTAAAATGTATTGAATGATTTAAAAATTCATAAGTTTAAATAATTATTTGTTTAAAGATTATTTTTATTTTAATAGTTCTTTTGATCTAAAAATTCCACAAAAAATGTTTTGAACTCTTTAAAATTATTTAGAATTTGATTCTAAAATTTGTTTGGTATTTTTACTTATTTTTTATTAGAAGTTTAATTTAGGAGTTTTTATTTGATTTTTTTGTTTCACAATTTTATTTTAATATTTTTCTTAATCCAAAAATCCTCAAAAAAATCATACAAGCTTGTTTTTAATCAGAGTCTGAATATAATTTTACTTTGACCTTTTTATGACTTTTGGCTAGGGTTTGCATTTTTGTCATTTAATAATAGTTTAATTGTTCAATTTTTTGTTTAATTTTGTTTTAATATTTCCTTTAATTTAAAAATTCCACAAAAAATCAGGGATGTGTGTTTTTAATTCTAATAGTTGAATATAATTTTGGTTGGATATTTTTCTGATTTTTGATTATATTTTTATTTTGAAATGTGATTATTTGTTTAATTGATTAAATGTTTGAATTTGATTTTATTTTTGACTTTTCTTTAATTCAAAAAATGTGAAAAAATATGTATTCTAACATTTAGGGTTTCCTTGTGGTTTGTATGATCTTGGTTTGAATTGTTTGAATTTTGATCTTACTTAATCAATATTTAAGATTAAAATTCAAACAATTAGGGTTTTGTAGCTTACATTGCAAGTTTCATTTTCAAAACCATTATGCCCTGGATTTTCAATGGAACTTAGGTCTTGATTATGGTTCATGAATGTATTGAGGATATGAAAACCATTTTTCTTGAATTATTTGACTTGGTTTGATATTTTTCCATGAATTAGTTAGAAAACTTGTCTAGTTTTGATAGTTTGGCCAACTAGTTTTGAACTTTGGGCCTCATTTGATCCCCTCCTCAACCATTCATGAACTTAAGACTTGCTTTCTGACTTCTACACACTCCAAATATTCTAAGATTCTTTTGTGTGAATTATTGATCCTTGTTTCTATTTTTGATGTATTTTTGAAGTGAAGGTACCCAGTTAATGTTGCATATTGTTGTACCCCAACATTTTCCCTCCCATATTCTCCAAAGTTTGCCAAGGATCAATCTTCAAATGGCTCAAGACTACTCAAGGGATTGCACAGTCAAATGCCTCCTAAGCCAGTCAAAATTAGGGTTTTGGTTCTTGCAAAGAATTTGAGGTTTTCAGTGGTCCAATCAAGTCTCATGTGCCTATATACATTGTCAAGCATCTACAGGTCAAGTTGCAAGACTCACAATATCAAATTGCACAGTCAAAAGCCCTATTTGCTTCACAATCAACTGTAGGGGCAAAATGGTCATTTGGCAGTCAAAAGTCAAAATTTTTGGTCAACATCTTATTTTGAAGCCACAATCATCATTTGATCAAGTCTTGACCATGATTCCACAAGCATGACTCAAAAATCATCAAGATGCAAAAGTTTCCATTTTTGGACAGTTGAAAAGTCAACTATAACTTGACCAAGGCATAACTTTTTCATGGTTCATCAGAAAAATCCCATCCAATGCTCATTTTGAAGGGGAGGACATTTCCTACAACTCATCTTCACATTCCAAGTCCAAGAAATGCTCTCACAAAAAGTTATCAATTTCAACATTATAGGTCATTTTCAAAAGTCAACAAAAAGGCATTTTAAGTCAAAGACCATAACTTGAGATTGGTAAATCAAAATGACATGGGACCAAAGGCATTGGTTAGAGGACTTCAATACCTTTCCAAAATGTCCAAGAACATGTTCATATGATCAAAATTGAGCAAAATATGCATTGGAGAAGTTGGGAAATTTTCATGAAATGGCAAAAGTCAACTATCCTTAAAACTTCAATTTTTGACAAAAGGGCCCACTTTCTTCCACTTGATTCAGCCTTGTCATGCTACCCACGTGTCCCATGATTAATCTCAAGACCAAATATTTATTTTTTCATTTTTTATTTAATTTTTATGGATTTAATTCATTTTAAATCCATAATAATTCAAATAAATCTAAAAAAATTAATTAATTGGTATCTTGTGGTTTGAATAGCCTTCATGAAGCATTTGCTAGCTGCCAAATTTGTGCAAGCTTATTTTTGTACACAAAATCATGGTTGTTGGACCAAGAAAGGAATGTTCTTCAATGGTGGTCAAACAAAATCCAAAACATAATGGCACAAGTTTAATGCTCCTAATGTGACTTAATTCTCATTGATACATACATATGCAAGCAAGCCATATAGGATTCACGACCTAGAGTGTGCACAAACAGCCAGAGCAAAGTTCAAGATTTGTCTAAAAAGTGAGAGTTCTAGAACAAGGTTGCAGGCACTTTGAGATCAAAAGAAGCACGTAGTCTTCTTCATTGCCATACCCTGAAGCTAAAGAGACCCTTGCCAAGCCCTAAGATCCATCATACCGCGCTGTAAGTATTCACAAAGTCACCCCTGTACACGAAATGTGAATTCTCCATTCTTGCATTTTTCCTTAAAAATATTGGCATAGTTTTGTTTCTTGCTTGATTTCTGATCTAATGACAATAGCCAATTTTGTTTTTAGGCCTTATACTGTGATACACGATTCTAGGTTTTGTTTGCTTGTTTTTTAGGCGTTTTCAGTGCAGGAAAAATTGGCCACCATAGTAGGCATAGAAGTGATCAGGAGATGGAAACGAAACCAACCATGGTTTTGGAATTAATTTTGGAAGCCTATGGATGATTTTACGAAAGGCCTATGAAACTTCCTGCGGATAAAATCTGTAGGTAAAAAACCTGCAACTTTGATGAAGAAGATGATTAGGTGTTACAGCATGATTGGCCCGTTCAAAAACAATCGCGCGCTTTTTTATTTATTTTCAGGCATATGTTTGTTTACCAATATAATAATCATGTTTTGTTTTAATAATAACTAACACGCGCAGCTCAGTTGGTGGCCATGCTATTTGAAAAGGTTACAGGACCTGGGTTCGATTCCCAGGTCCCCCCAAAACTCAATATTATTTTTTCTAAGGTATTCCTATGCAGACTTCCAAACAGCGTCCATCATGCATCTCCAGCGATCATCCTGCCAAGTGGCCACCAACGCCAATCTGATGGCCATGAAGCGTGGACCATGGTGTTCCCAGTCAATGCTTGCACACTCAATTCCCAGAGTCAACGTGGCTGGATGAATAATGGGCTTCAGATTGTTTCTTCACCTCCCAAATTTGGCCCAAACCCCCCCTTGGGTTTGCATTTTTTTATTTTGTCATTTCATTTTTCATTTTTTATTCCTTTTTATTAACTATTAACTAAGTAATTATTTTTCTCAATAAAATTCAAAAAAAAACTAAAAAATGTAAATATTTTATTTTTATTAATTTCACTTAGGTTTAATTATTTTGTAAATAAATGTAAATTAAATTAAATTAGTTTAATTAGTTAACTTTAATACTTTTTTACAATAAATAAAAAAAACAAATTTAGACTTAGGCTTTTCTTTAAACATTTTTAATTCTTTTTTTATTTTATTTCATTAAAACATAAAAAACACAAAAAACATTTTTTTCTATTTAATTAATTAATTAGTAATTAGGTTTAATTTTTAATTAATTGCAAAAAAAAAGGACAAAAATTCAATTCTTTCTCAAAAGGGTCAAAACCCTAAGACGTTCCCGATTCAATCTTCTTTCGCGCTTTGGTTTCTTTTGATTATGTTTATGTATCTGTATAAAGAATGTAATAATTAATTAGAACTTTATCGCTTTTTTTTAAATTCTCGCACTTTATTTTCCAAACGGGTTTTTGTTTTTTGGCGATTTATAGAGCCGCGCCTTGTAATAGCTAGATTTATATTTCTGCAATTTATTTTCCGCACTCCTAACTGTTAATTATGCCTGCAAGAATGTATGAATAATAAAACTAATCCGTAGCTCACAAATAACATGTTCAAAGATAAACCTTAACTGAAAAACAACACACAAGCACATGCCACTCCTAGGGTACGCCTCACTGGTTGCCTCGAACGTGGTCGTCGAGTATAGGGTGTCTTAGAGGTCGCCCTTCTGTCTAAAAGATCCAGTTGCCTCAAAACGGTTGCCTCAAATACAAAGGATCTAAGACATTAGGGTTACTTCTAAGGTGTCCTACTATTGCTTCGGTGACCACATTGTCCCTTAATCGAATTGGCCCGAACACCTCCAACGATGGTGCTACCTACCTCTCAATGGTGGGATAGCACTATCTAAAGGACTCTTACACAGCCTAATTCCTTAGAGTAGGTAGATTCTCATGGGTACTTGCTCTTTCTCAAAACAAACAAAAATACTTTTCACACTTCACACTTTCTAAAAATTTTCAAACAAATTTTTCATACACTCTTGAGGACAGATACAAGAGTTACTTAGAAATTTTTCAAATGAAACTTTTTTCAAAACCGACACACACTTGAAAAGAAAACAATTTTTGAAAACATAAGAGCAAGTACCTAAGAGCCTGTGGATAACCACGGATAGAAAGGGTGCTAACACCTCCCCTTTCTATAAATCTACCTCCCGAACCGAGAAACATTCTCAAAGAAGGAATTTTGCTGTGCTTTTGTCCTTTCCATGTTGGAGAACATAAAAGACGGTGGCGACTCTTGCTTACCGCGACATTTTGCGAACCAGCTTAAAAACAGTCAGTTCTATTTCCACCGATCACACATATCTTATTGCAATTTCTTTGATGGCCAATGAATTTGAGTGAGGCCTATAATTGGGCACCTAATTATCATGTTGGATATGTTCATTCAAATAAACTCAAGTCATTTCACTTAATGCCCTATGTTTGAATGATTGAACCTTTTGGTGCATTGTGTGGGATTTCTCTTCTATTATGCTTGTGTGCTGTGTTGAATTAATTGTGCATGATTGAATTGTGTTTGCTACTGACCTTTATGGTCTTTGATATATTCTTCTCAAGCTCCCATGATCCTTGATTGATATTCAATTTTCAATTCAATATGGTGATAGAAAGGAGCAACATTCCTCTAATTTTCAACCAAATTGTGCATATGCCTGTTTCTTCTTGTCCATCCTATCTAATGTTTTGATAATTGTCATCATGTTCTCTCACTTCATTATGGGGTCATCATCCATCCCTTATGTGAATCATCATTCAATTTATTGGAATACTAACTTGGCTGTTGAATGTGCGAGGTACTGTGAGAAAAAGTTTTCTAGTCTTAACTTGAGGCTACTGTGTTTCACTTTATTTGTGGAAAACAATTTATTACATTGGCACTACTCTTGTGCTTGGCATGTTTGATAGTTTATGCAGGATATATGTATAATTGATTATGAATTCCATACATTGCACATGGGATTTGTTCATATATGAAAATCTCAATACTTACATCCTGATGGTGTAATTTCTGACTTGATTTGTCTGCTGATGCCAACTTGCTTGAAGTTCTCTGGGTTTCTTTTATTCTTGCTCAGTTGCTACGGATAATTATCCGTTTGGTATTGCACTATTTCCTTTCTTCTACTTTTATAGTTCTATGTTGCATGATGGGACCTCTGTTGCTGATATATGTCAGGAGGCCCTCTATTTTTGTTTGATACATGTGTTGTGTTTGTTTCATTAACTTTTGATCGATGAGTCACTCAATTTAGAAATTGAGATCACGACTTCGCTCTCAGTGCATGTTCCCTATAGGATGTTTATTGATTTTCTTCTTTAAATTGTTGATCGATGAGTCACTCAATTTATAAATTGAGATCACGACTTCGCTCTCAATGCATGTTCCCTATAGGATGTTTATTGTTTTTCTTCTTTAATTGTTGATCGATGAGTCACTCAATTTAGAAATTGAGATCACGACTTCGCTCTCATTGCATGTTCCCTATAGGATAGTTTTGTTAAGCTTCCTTTGACATGTTGATTAAGGTAGGAATCCATGTATGCTAACATAGAATAGGAATTTCCTTTATCCTCAACCTTAGGGTCAACCATTGTATGATAACACTAGGGATAGTGTTAGGCTAGTTTCCCTTTGTTGTTTTTTTCCTTCCTTTGCATTTTGCATCTTAAAACAAAAATTGTTTTCTTGGAAAATCATAAAACACTTCTAATAAATTCAAACCCTTCTTCAAAGTAAAAGATACAAATTAATCTTATTTGTTTGTGCACCTCTTGGCTTTGTTTTTAAACCTTTTAACTGATGTTTCGTCATCTTTTCTATGTTATTCTATTATTTGAAGCCGATGTTTTGCCATCGCACATGTTTTTTATCCTACTTTGATTTTCAATATCATTGTTAGGTGTGATGTTTTTGTCATCCGTTTTATTGATGTTTCGCCATCTGTGACATGTTACTATGTTATTATTTAGTCGATGTTTGACCATCTCATTTGTTTGTTGTTTTATCTTATGTTTTGCCATCTTGACTGTTTTTGTTGTCTTAACTAAAAAACACAAACCAACCAAAATATATAAGCCGAACTACGGCTGCTCTGATTCCTTAAAAGGGATACGTAGGCATTGGGGTAGGGCCCGATCGAGCACAACTTTTATTTTCCCATACATTGTTTTCTTTTTCTTTCGCATGCATTCCATTTTCAGTTTTAAGCCATAGACATAGATTTTGACCACACCCATTAGATTAGACAACAAGAGTGGATATCATAGAGTACTACGGGCATGTGGGGTGCTAATACCTTCCCCTCACATAACAGACTCCCTTACCCGATCTCTCGGGCAAAAGACCGTGATTTCTCCCTCTTCAGGTTTTCTCGATGTTTACCTTTCCCTTTCGACAGGATAAAATACGTTCGGTGGCGACTTCATTGATGTTTCATTACATCCAGATGACAGGTTCGGCCGAGTGGTTTCAGCTGGCGACTTCACTGGGGATAGATTAACCTTTTGCTGGTCTATCCCGGAGTAGATCCTAGCTCTTGTTTGTTTTCTTTTTTTGGGTGTTTATTTTACCGCTTTGCATATTTATCTGTTTGCATTGCATCCTATGTGCGCTTTACTTTCTGCATACTGGATTTGGCTGGACTGTTTGGATTTTGTATTTCTTGGTGGGTGGGTTGTTCCATGAGGTAAAAGGCCTCATACCCAGACTATGAGTGAATTCCATAGGAACTAGGAATAGAGTGGCCATGGCAGCTATGAGGCGGATGCTTTGTAGACCTGACCATGAGACCCATGACTTCGGAGGTAGTTCAGATAGGTGTTATCGTATGATGATACCGACATTCGAGCTCTTGTACTCTGATTTAGCTTTTAACCTTACCTTGACCTAGACTACACCCGTGAGAGGGGTGGGAAAACTTTTCTTACAGGTACATGTATTGTTGGTGACTTTGTGTTGCGAAGGTGACTCAGGTTCCCATGATAGTTTTTAGGCTTTGGGATTTTTTCTTTTGATCTTGAGTGGTGCTGTTATGTAATGGTCCAGCCATGATCCAGTGTGAAACTTTGATCCTGTCATGTTGCATCATAGCATATTTATTTCTAAAAAATGATGTATAAAAAATAACTAGCATGCGCATGTCATTTTCCAGGGACATTCGAGAGTCTTCTTTTCATCAAGAATGGCTGGCCCCCTGTCAGTTGAGTTTGATTCAGTTCGTGTTAAAGAGCCCAACAGGCATACATTCGCTTATCAGATTCCTACTATTGATGTGTCCGAATTAAATAGGTTGAGTTCTTATTTGAAGGGTGATGTTCTGAATAATTTCAACAAAAGTTATGGCAATTTGTTACTAATCCTTAACACTCCGGTTGATCCAATGGCTTTGATCACTCTCTTCCAGTTCTATGACAAGGAATTACGGTGTTTTACTTTTCAAGATTATCAACTGGTTCCCACACTAGAAGAAGTGAAAGAAGTTGGAAAGAAGTGAAAGACAATTGGAAATCAAGTGAGGATACTACAGGGTTTTATTTGGATTTCTTAGTGAAGAAAGCTGAAGACTGGGCGAAGAAAGGGAATTGGAGTGACTTCAACTCTCTGTTTGCTCTCATGATATACGGGATCGTCCTCTTCCCTCACAAGATAAATTTTGTGGATTTGACAGCTATTTGTGTTTTTAGAAATAAGAATCCGGTACGAACACTCTTGGCAGATACTCTTTACACCGTTCATTTCATGCATGGAAAAGGAGGTAATGTAAGTTTATGTCATTCGATGTTGTATCAATGGTTTAAGTTGCACCTACCGGTAGGTGGCCCTTTCGTGGATACCAGACATTCTCTCTGATGGTCATCAAGACTTGTCAACCTTACTTCATTTGATATCCGGTGGAATTATGACATGGGGGAGGTACAAAGTTTATCACTAGCTGCGGAGATTTACCTAATGTTCCCCTCATAGGAACTAAGGGGTGTATTAACTATAATCCAGTGCTTGCTTATCGTCAATTGGGATATGCAATGGATGGACTGCCAAAGGTTGAAGAGGTGTCTGAATCAGTGTATTTTGTTAGAGGAAGTGATCCTGTGATGTTGAAAAGAGTGACAAGTGCTTGGAAGGGAATTCACAAGAAGGATATAACTGCTTTGGGAAAGAAGGTTCCTATTTCTAGGGTTCCTTACTTTGATTGGATTAGAGCCAGGGTTAAGATTTTACGGTTACCATTTACAAGGTCAACTCCTATATGTAAGCAACCTCCTACTGTTCTGAGTAACACGGTGCCTACCGAGGTGTTCACCCAGGTTCATGTTGAGAACATTCAACTTTGTGCAAAAGGCCGTGAGGCAGGGATGAAATTTTATTGGGTAGATCAAGAAAGGGCCGACTTAGTTCGCAAACTCAAAGAAGCTCAAGGGGAAACTTCTGATGCAACCAGTTTTAGGAAGAGATCTCATGCTGAAATGGAAGAAGAGTTGAGTAAGACCCAGAAAGAGTGCCAGAAGCTTCAGGAATCTGAGAATAGCTACAGGAAGAAGATTCAAAACCTAGAGAAATAACTCAAAGACAAAGATGCTCAACTTAAGAAGGAAGTAGCCCAGAAGCGTGTCGTAGAGGATTGGTTTCAAGAAAGTAAAGTAGTCGCATCACAACTATTGAAAGAGAAAGCCAGGCTTTAAGAGTATCGTCAACACCTTGAAGCGTGTCTTGTTCCGGAGATTTAGTTTTTGTTACTTACCTTTGGTGTATTTGGTCACCCCCAGGATTGTTGGAAGGGACCATTGTTTGTTTTTATTATTCAGTTTTTGAGTTTACTTTGAAACACATATTTTGTTGTTTATCATTGCACTCTTAAAATGTCCGAAGTCACTTGAACATCGTTTATTTTGTTTGTAAATAATTGAAGTGTTTGTCTTATTGTCCTTTTTTCCTTTAATTGCATGCTTGTTTATCTTTGGTTGCGCGCCGTGATTGATGCATAAAAGGACTCTTGAATACAGGGAAATGACAAACATATAATGCACATCATGCATTTTATAACATTACAGGTTATCTCAAGACGGTATTCTTATTCTTCTGCCTTTCTTATTCATAATTCAAGACGAATAATCATCGGTATTCCACCAGAAACAATTTGCCAAGACAGATGGAACAAGTTCAAGCTGAAGTCGCTGAAATGAGGGCCCAGATGGCTACTCAGATGACCCAGTTCATGGAGGTCATCACCAATGTGAATCACCGACAGGAGGAACTGGCTGCGATTATCAACAACCAGGGCCGCTATCCAGGGGATGGTGGAAATCAAGGGCTTTCTCAGGACATTTATGTAGGACTGGGGGATAGGCAAGATCAGCCTATTGGAAATTTTCACGGGATGCCCAAAAACCCTTTTGTGCGCAACGTAGGACAATTTCCCCCGTCTCCAGGACCTCGTCTTGTGGGGAACAGAAGAGATAATCAGGGCGGTGTAAGGAACTATCGGGAGCAGGATTATAACTTTGACCAGGATGAAGATCAGTTTTATGTTCGGCGTTCAGAGCCGAAAGTTCAGGTTGAGGATATGAAGTATCAGTTTTTGGAAGAACGTTTGAAGGCTGTGGAAGGGCAAGGAGTCCTTGGTATGGATTCTAATGATCCCAGGTTGGTGTCTGGGGTGAAGGTTCCTCTAAAGTTCAAGCCTCCTGTATTTGAAAAGTACAACGGAACGTCATGTCCTGTTACTCATGCAACTGCTTATTTATGAAAGATGTCGGTGCATACTGAGGATCAGGGGCTTTTGATTCACTTTTCCAAGGATAGCTTATCTGGGGCATCCCTGGAGTGGTACATGAAGTTGGAGAAAACCCATATTCATTGCTGGAATAATCTTGCTCGGGATTTTATCAAACATTATCAGTACAATGTGGATATGGCGCTTAATCGCACTCAGTTACATAATTTGTCACAAGGACTGTAAGTGCCTTCGTTTAGGATTGGCTCATTTCTTGTAAAACAAATAGTAACAACAATAATGTAATGTAATGTACAATAAGAACAGCCTGAAAATCCTATTGTAAATGCCTAAACATGTTGTGTTGATATAAATCAACATCTGGAACAACATGTCTCAAGAGATGTCATAACATCATACCAGACATCAAGCTACTGAACTGTCAAGTCTGATGCAGTTCTGTTCCTGAAGTTATGCAGAATATTCTGCCAAATAGAATGCATAACAAGTAGCGAAAATTGAAGGCATATGTGGAGCTCTAGAAGATTCAATCAGAAGCTAAGGATAAGGAGAAAAGCTCGATTGAAGACCTAACTTACAGCAGAAGTTTTCTGCTTACTTTATGCAGGTCGTTAAAGCTGCATTGCTGTCATATGAAGGCCCAAATCCAGTTGGGTAAAAAGTGTTATAAATAGAAGTATTGAAACCTAATTTGAGCAGGTCGTGTATTGACAAGATGTAATCATTTAGGGCTAGTTTTGTTGTGAACCACCCGGGCTGTGGGATGGTCACCATACTCCTTGAAACCTGTAGGTTAGAGGATGTATGCATTGCACTTGATTGAAGCTTTTAAGCATGATCAAGATGTGTAATGGAAGTGTATCTTCTGAACAGTTTATATACTGTAGAAAGTTATCACTGCGGTGATTGAGGGGGAGTGAGAGGGGTCTCATATCTAGGATTGGATCTTAGGTAAAAGTATCATTGGGTAGTGATTAAGTGAGAAGGCTGTCAACGGGTGTGTTGGCTGTAGGGTCTTTGAATTGATACTACTAATAATGAACTTTATCCCTGGCTTGGAAGCCTCCAGATGTAGGTTGGTTGAACCGAACTGGGTGAACAATTCTGTGTGTTATTTACTTTCTGCATTGGTTATTTGTTTGATGTCACAGCATTCCTCATGACTTCAATGTATATGATTAACCTTAACTACTCTGAACTTCAGTAAATCAGAACCTGCGTTTGTCAAAAGGTGTAGCAGGTTCTGGTATGATAGTTCAGTGACTGTTGTAGAACAGATATCAAAAGTACAGCCTATTCTACCTGTACAGTGCTTAATGTCAGATCAGATGTCTTAACATTCCATTAGACATCCTGAGTCTGTGACATACCAGGAATTTCAAGGACCAAGAGAATATTTCAGAGAATACGCTCAGAAGTGGCGTGAGTTGGCTGCAAGAGTTCAACCTCCACTCATGGAGAGAGAAATCATTGATATGTTTATGAGTACCCTGCAAGGGTCATTCTATGAGCACATGATAGGAAGTACTTCGGCAGGATTTGGAGACTTGGTTATGGCTGGTGAAAGAATTGAGGTAGGTTTGAAATTTGGGAAATTCAGATTGGAGGTTCTAGTGGCTCATCAGGGAGCAGTAAGAAACCATTCAACACTTACCCTAAGAAAAGGGAAGGCAACGCAAGTTCGGTTTACTCTCATAGAGGAAGAAGAGAGGATCGTCAGCACCAGCAAATTAATGTTGTTTCTATTCCTGTTAATGCTCCTCTGCAGCACAGACAAGATATAGTGCCTCAACAACAAAGACAACAAGATGCTCCTTGTCAGTATAACAATCAGCAGCAGAGACAGCCGAGAAAATTCGATCCCTTGCTAGTATCTCTTAGTGAAGCACTCTACCATTTGCTCGATTTGAAGTTGATAGGTTTGAGAAATATGCCACCACCATCCGCAAGACTTCCTCCTAACTATGATTCTAACGCAAGATGTGAATTCCATTCAGGCGGAGTTGGCCATTCTACTGACAATTGCTTTGCGTTGAAGTGCAAAGTACAAGACTTGTTGGATGCTAAGGCAATTGAGTTTACTCCAGTGATTGGTGTGAATGTTACTCAGAACCCAATGCCTAGGCATGGAGGGGGTGTTGTTAATATGATTTATGATAATGGTGAAATGTTGAATTTGATCATGAATGTGGAACAAGTAACTACTCCGTTGTGGTACGTTAAGAGGTATTTGCTTGACAATTCTATTTTCCCGGGTTGTACTTCTGAGTGTGCCAAGTTTAGAGAGCAACCGAAGGGCTGTGATGATTTAAAAGCCGGTATCCAGTTGATGATAAAGGAAGGTTCCTGCAATTTGATAGAAAACCGAGCTACCATAAAGTTACTGAAGAAGATGTTGCTGTGGTATCTATTCCTTACACCCCTGTGCGCATTCCTACCCCATCTAGGGCACATCCTTTGATGATTACGGTACCTGGTCCCATGCCGTATACCAGTGAGAAGGCCATCCCATGGCATTATGGTGTTGATATTTATTATCATGGGGTGAAGCAGGAGGTAAGTAATCGTTTGTCTGAGGAAGAACGTGCTGAATGTAATAAAAAGGAAGTTCATAATTTTTCTGGTGTGGGTAGAATGACTAGAAGCGGGAGAGTATTTGGTCCTTCCAATGTGCAAGATGCGGCAGATGCTTCTGCAAGAGAAAAAGGAAAACAACAGGCGATGATTGGTAATCCAAGGGTTACGCCATCCAATGTGACTCAACCAATTCCGATACCAGAAGCTTCTTCAGTTCTCGATGAAGTTGAAGAGTTAATGCGAATTATCAGAAAGAGTGATTATAGAAAAATTGATCATCTGAGCCATACTCCTTCTAATATGTCTATCTTGTCTCTGTTAATTTATTCAGAACCTCACAGAAATGCTTTGATGAAGTTGTTAAAGAATGCGTCTGTGCCACATGAGATAACAGTCAATCAGTTTGAGAATGTTTGTGCTAACATATCTGCCGGGAATGGTCTGGGCTTCACAGATTTTGATCTTCCTTCGGAAGGGCGAGACCATAACAAAGTGTTGCATATTTAAATGGAGTGCAGGGGCACTACTTTATACCGGGTTTTGGTGGATACAGGATCGTCTTTGAATGTATTGCCCAAGTCAACATTGATGAAGATTGATTATTCTGGACTGGAGCTGCACCCTAGTGATTTGATGGTGAAGGCGTTTGATGGGTCTCGAAGGTCAATATTTTGGGAGGTGGAGTTACCAATCAAGGTTGGTCCTCGCACCTTCACGGCTACATTTTTTGTGATGGATATACAGCCAGCGTACTGTTGTTTGTTGGGGCGGTCGTGGATTCATAGAGCAGGGATAGTCACTTCTACTCTTTATCAGAAACTCAAGTATCCTGCAGAGGGAAAGGTGATAATTGTGTGCGGCGAGGAAAAGTACATCGTGAGTCATTTTACATCATTCCGCTATGTTAAAGTTGAAGGAGAGATACATGAGACTCCATTTCAGGCGTTTGAGACAGTTCATGCTGTCAATTTTCCTCCTCCAGAGCAGAAAAGGTAACCTGAAACTGTTATGTCTTCTCTCAAGGACGCGAGAGCTGTGGTGGAAAATGGCAACCCTGAAGGTTGGGGTCAGGTGCTGGATGTTATCCCAAAATTTAATAAATTTGGTCTTGGTTTTAACCCAGGTCAGCAGAGTGCAACTCCCAGGGCATCAAGTTTATCTACTCCTGTGAAGTTTTCCCGTCTTTGTGCTACTCAAGAAGGACACGTCAATGCAGTTGGTGATGATAGGATTGATGGCTACAATATCGAAGATTGGATTCGTCCGAGTATTCCAGGCCAGAAACTCAACAATTGGACTTCTGTGGATGTTATCCAAGTTTCAAGCGCTGAGGAGTAATTTTCTTGTTTTCTTTTATTATCATATCATAATTCCTACGCTCTGCCCAAGGCGTAGTGGATCGTTTGTGTAGGGCCACCATGTTTATTTTCAAAAGTTTATCATGAAAAAAAGGACGTTTTTGCATTCAAAATTTTGCTCCATTTCTTTTCTTTTATTTGAATGTCAATGTTTCTCTTTTCACACACTGTCACTAAAAAACGCCAAAATATCATTCATGCAGATGCACCTCCACCACCGATCATATTGATAACGAATCTGCTATGGCTCATTATGACTTTGATACTCCTATTTATCAAGCTGAAGAAGAAGCATATGAGCACTGTGGTTGTTGTACCCAAAAATTTCCCTCTCATTTTATTAAGATTCTCCTCACAAGACTCTTTGGACTCAAGACAAAATTAGGGTTTGCTCTACCCAAGACCTCTCCTTGCACTGTTGACCTGAAATTAGGGTTTGAATTTGCACAAGGGTTTTTGGACTTACAATGCCTCATGTGACTTTCATACTTCATGTTGGACTTATAAGATTGCTCATACCAACTTTCAAGCTTTAAATCAAATTTTTGCCTAGTCAATTGGACAATTGACCTAAAAATCAGCTGTATTAGGGAAAAAGTCAACTGTGACCAATTTACAGTCAAACCTCATAATTTTTGATCCACATAAACATTATAGACTCATATGAACCATTTGATTAAGTTTGGACCACAACTCCTCAAGAAATTTGATCAGATCATCAAAAGGGCAAAATGGTCATTTTTAGGGTTTTGACTGTAGAAGGGAAATTTCTGATTTTTAACCTAGTCAATGGCAAATTGGGTTCAAGAATGGTTTCAAGGACTCAATGGCATCATCTTTACCTAGGCACAAGGTTCAAAAGATCTCAAATGCATTGGATTGACAGATGAATTTATAGTCAACTGATCAAAAATCAACTGTACGCTGAAAAGTCAAACTTTGACTTTTTGGTCAAAATCAAGTGCCAAGTAGGGGTGGACAAAAAACCGTCACCCACCCGTAACCGGTAAGACCGAATTCAATAATCATCAAACGGTTGGTTTTGAACGGATTAGCGGATTATCGGGTTAATAATTCCGGTTTGGTGTGAGTATTATTTGGTCGGTTCAGATGTTAAAATTAAATCCAGCGAAATCTGTAACCGACCGAGTATATTGTTCATAAAGTTACATTGAGTGTCTCAAATCTCAATTGTTAAATCAATAGTACTACCACGTGATATACTCCCATAAATTATGGGAAAAAACAATTGCATCTATCTCATTTACAATATAAAATAATCAATTTATTACTACTCCATTGACACTTGACAGTATAAAATAATAAACTTATTACTATTATCACACCTTTCAAAGTTTTAATTATTACAAGAAACATTGAACAAAAATTATTTTGTTGACAAAGAACAAAGGTATTGAAAATCATATTTTATTTCTCACCATCAGTAAACCACCGTCTTCTTTCTATAGATATTTAAATTCATACTCCTATGTGCTTTTCTTCTAAGATCCTCTTCTTCCATTTCAATTGAAGATCCACCGTCTTCTTTCTATAGATATTTAAATACATACTCCTAGTGTTTCTATTCTTCTATTTCACTATATTAAGATCTACTGTGTTGTGTTGTGCTCTGTCTTTATATTTATAAGTTTGAAACAATATAATTGTTCACATCCTCTCATCATTCCTATGTTTGTTCTTGTTTTTCAATTTTTTTTATTTATGTTCTTCTCTTGATGGATTTTGGTTGCTAGAATATCTAACGAAGGATCCGAAATAAACCACCCAACATAAACCATCATCCGAAGAAATCGCCACCCAAAGAAACCGAAAGCATGAATGGACGGAAATGGACATAGATTTTTCAACCGTGGTTTCAATCAGATTCACTATTTTGATCTGTCACCGTCCGTAACCGCCCGATTGTCCACCCCTAGTGCCAAGGGTAATTTTTCATCAAGATGTGTCAAAAAATGAAACTTGTTCACCAAGAAACCTAATTTTGAAAATTAGGGTTTAAGATTGGAAATTTTCATAACTTAGAAATTTTCTAAGTTATGAAAATTTCTTATTTTTTCCCAACTTTTCCCAACTTTTTCACCATTATGCAATGGGATTCAAAGAAAACTTCCAACATGAAAGTTGTAGTCCGCAACAAAATATACAACTTTGATTCACAAAGTTTTCCCAAAAGATGCTTGGATCTCAGGTTATGATTTTGTGAACAATGGTCCATGAAACTTTTAACTTAGTGAAATTTTGCCCTAGTTTAGGCAGAATTTTGACCTATCTTCATGGAAATTTTTCATATAGTTCCAAGTGGAATCTCAAAATGCATTTCAAAGAAGGATTGTATAGCATGTTACAAGCTTTCCAAAATGTAAAAGAACTCTCCAAGATCATTCATGGTTAGGGAGAATCGAAAGTTTGAAAATGGAAAATTATCACTTTTGGCCAAGGCATTTTGCACATTGCTACAACTTGCAAATCTGTCCAAATCTTGCTTGTACTTGTTTTACAGGTCTTAAACCCTTCCACATTCAAAAATTAAATTTAAACACATTGGATTAAGGCTTTGTTCTAAGCTTTAGAAGATTACACATTGAATTAATCCATTTTTGGCAAAAAAGCAACAATACCATTTCCATAAAGCACAACTTTTGCAATTTTGTTTGTCTTGAGCCATGGACCTGATTTCTTTATGAAAACAAAGTTCACTAATATCAGGAAAGATGTACCAACTATGTGCAGGGTTGGAGCTAGCCTGTACAGGCCTTGCCTTTGTCACTTCCCACTTTTTCTTCAAAATAAAGTCATTGTGCAAAAAGTCCATAACCTTGTAATCTGATATAACCAAGTCTTGTGCATATTTAAAACAAGTTTTTCACATTGCCTAAGGTCGGAAACACGAGCTAACAAGTTCTCAAACCCTCCAAAACACCAAAACTCAAGTTCTTGTCAAAACAGGGAAGGTTCTGCAGATTCACTTCCAAAACAAAATCCACTCGTGCGTTTTGCTTGAAACCAGTTCCAACACACTCCATACAACATACCAAAACTATCCCAATCATTCTTAAGCCACTGCAACTCCATTTTCACACTTCACCATTTTTGCTTTGAAGCTTTGCAGGTTGAGTTCTATAGAGACATTCAGGCCACTTCAAAGCAAACTAAGCATTGGGGAAGGTTAAGGGAACATCAAGCAAGCTCAAAAGAACCCCAGGCCTCACTAAAAGTTATTGTGTTGCCATACTCGAGCTTGACTAAAACAGATAAACTTCAAACTTCTATCTCCTTATTTAGGGATCTTTAGGCTTAGGTTTGTGAAGCAAAAATGTAGTCCTCATTGCCCTTGAGCTGTACATATGCATAAAATTCATTTATGTTAACTGAGCTAGGAGTATTTGATAGTTGAAGTTACTGAAAAAAACTAGGTCAAGATTTAGGGCCAATGAAATTCTCTCTGGTCTTTGAGAGTTAGATCAAGTTTTTTACATGGTTAGAATTGTGTGATCATGAGCTATAACTTTCATGTTGCAAGTTTTTGTTTTTAAGCACAAATGCAGGAGATACAGTTTTGAACAAGGATGCGCGCGTATTCTGTTTCCAGAGGTTAGGGATGAAGTGAGTTGGGATGGCTCTGGCTTTGGCTGACTATTTGCACCCACATGCTTGCTTTCTGCACCCCTTGGCCCATTTGATTTATTTTTGCATATTTTTCTTTTCTATTTTTATTTTCTGACTTTATTATTTTTTCTTGAACATTTAAAATCACAAAAATTATTTTCTTTATTTTTGGCATTTTATTATTATTTTATTTTATTTTATTTTTATTTTCATAATAAATGTTTATTAGGTTAATATTACTTTATTTTCTTAAATAAAATCTGTAAATAATATAAAAATATCATATATTTTTATTATTATTATTTATACACTTAAATAATATTTTCTCACACATTTTAATTTTTTAACACTTTTGTATATATTTTTATTTATTTTCTTGTATATGAATAAATAATATAATACATTTTCTTTTAAAACAAAAATTAGGGTTTCCACCCGTTTAAAAAATAATCATTTTTATTTTCTTATTTTTAAGACATTAAATAACTTATTTTTACATACATGAAAATAAATACAAAAAACATCTTTTGCATAAAAATAAATACAAAAAACATCTTTTGTAATAGTCTTAGATTTATTTTTATGCATTTATTGCTTTTATATGCATGATAGTAAAATTAGGGTTTGAATGCAAGAACAAAAATCAAACAAATAGCATGACTAAACACAAGACAAAAATGCATGAAAAATGACAACACAATGCACACAAGCATCCCTAGGGTTTCATCCACTTTATTTCCTTTAAAATGGCCATGGTATGCATGCTAGGTATCTTGGCAAAACAAAAGCAAAACAAAAGATCATAGTCCCTCGATGACGCTATCTTGGTTGCCTATACAAAAAATGATCTAGCCCCTCAAAAAACTTGCTAAGATACTTGGCAACATTGTTATCATGGCCATACGATGACCCACGTCTGTCCCGTTTAACATCCAAACACAAGGTTGTTTACCAAATACAATGGTAAAACAACAATGTCAAAGGGTTAAAAATATGTAGGAAAGATCTTTGAGTAGGGTAGACAACTCCTAGTTACTTGATCTCTTGCAAACCATCCTTTCTAATTTCAAAACACACAATTTCAAAACATTTCCCAAAACAAACTTTCAAATATTGAAACATTTTTTCAAAAGACAAACACCTTTGTATATATTCAAACAAGAATCATTACAAAGGTTGCCTACACATAGGCCTCTTTTCAAAATATTTTCAAAACCACACACAAAGCACCATTTCAAACAATTAAAAAGCATAAGCAAGTGATCTAAATAAGTAACTAAGAGCCCATGGAAAACCATGGATGAAAAGGGTGCTAGAACCTTCCCTTTTCATAATCTACCCCCCGAACTCAAGAAAACATCTCAAAGGTCTTTCATGTGCTTTTTGACCTTTCCTTTGGATAAAATAAAAAGTCGGTGGTGACTCTTGCTAAACTGAAACATTTGCGAACACAAACGCAAAACCTCAAGTCAGTTCTCCCACCGTATCACAGTGGTCTTCCTGCGGAATTAGCAAGATTGTTAAAACAAGAGGAGAAGGTTATCCAGCCGAATTAAGATTCGATTGAGGTGGTGAATATTGGCACAGAAGAGGTAAGAAGAGAAGTCAAGATATGGGCAGATCTCGAAGAAAGTATAAAGGTCAGATTGATTGAGATACTCCGTGAGTATTCTGATATCTTCGCTTGGTCTTATGAGGATATGCCTGGGTTGGATACAAACATAGTGGTGCATCGACTACCGCTCAAAGAAGGTTGCACCCCCTTCAAGCAAAAGCTCCACAGAACTCATCCTGAGATGTCCAAGAAGATCAAGGAGGAGGTCCAAAAGCAGTTGGACGCGAATTTCTTAAAAGTCATCAATTATCCGCCATGGATTGCAAATATTGTGCCTGTGCCCAAGAAGGATGGTAAAGTTAGGATGTGCATGGATTATAGGGATTTGAACAGGGCTAGCCCTAAAGATGATTTCCATCTTCCGCATATTGATGTGTTGGTCGATAATACTGCTCATTCCAAAGTGTTTTTGTTCATGGATGGTTTTTCGGGTTACAATCAAATTAAGATGGCTCCAGAGGATATGGAGAAGACAACATTTATCACGCCTTGGGGAACTTTCTGTTATAAAGTGATACTGTTTGGTTTGAAAAGTGCTAGGGTAACATATCAGCGCGCCATGGTCACTCTCTTTCATGATTTGATTCACAAAGAGATTGAGGTATATGTGGACGATATGATTGTTAAGTCTGACACGGAAGAGGAACACCTTGTTCATCTGGAAAAATAGTTCGAGAGACTGAGGCAGTTCTTGCTAAGGTTGAATCCGAATAAGTGCACCTTCGGGGTGAGATCCGACAAGCTGTTGGGTTTTATTGTAAGTGAAAAAGGTATCGAGGTGGACCCAACCAAGGTAAAAGCGATACAAGAAATGCCTGAGCCAAGGACAGAGAAGGAAGTACGTGGTTTCTTAGGAAGGTTAAACTACATTTCTAGATTTATTTCTCATCTCACAGCCACCTATGAACCCTTGTTCAAGTTGTTGAAGAAAAGTCAGACAGTGAAATGGAATGAGGATTGTCAGGAGGCCTTTGACAAAATAAAGGAGTATTTGCAGGAACCTCCGATACTCATGCCTCCAGTGGAAGGAAGGCCACTAATCATGTATCTAACTCTGTTGGAGAGCTCAATGGGTTGTGTCCTCGGTCAGCACGACGAGACAGGGAAGAAAGAGCAGGCTATTTACTACTTGAGTAAGAAGTTTGCGGAATGCGAGTCGAGGTACTCATTGCTGGAAAAGACTTGTTGGGCGCTTTCCTGGGCCGCCAAGCGTTTGAGGCAGTACATGTTAACCCACACCACCTACTTGATATCCAAAATGGACCCAATCAAGTACATTTTTGAGAAGCCAGCTCTTACAGGCAGGGTAGCCAGTTGGCAGATGATACTCACCGAATATGATATCCAATACACTACTCAAAAAGCAATTAAGGGTAGTGTACTGGCCGACCATCTTGCTCATCAGCCCTTGAACGATTATGAATCGATGAAGTTTGATTTCCCTGATGAGGAAATTGTGTATATTCGGGGTTGTAATATACCAGACCCAGACGAAGGACCCGAGCCGGGATCATGTTGGACGCTTGTTTTTGATGGTGCCTCTAATGCCATTGGCAACGGTGTCGTAGCTATTATTACTTCTCATGAGGGATACCACATTCCTTTCAAGGCTCGTATTTGTTTTGATTACACTAACAACATGGCCTAATATGAGGCTTTCATTTATGGCATTGAAGCGGCGATCGACCTGCGCATCAAATTTTTGAAAGTTTACAGGGATTCCAATCTTGTTGTCAACCAGATTAATGGAGATTGGGAGACTCGCCATCAGAACCTAATTCCCTATCGTAAGCATGTTATGAAGCTGATTCTGTACTTCAAGGAGATCACATTTGAACACAATCCCAAAGAAGAAAACAATCTAGCTGATGCACTGGCAACTTTGTCCTCCATGTTCAAGGTTAAGTAGGATAATGAGGCACCTTCCATTACCATCAGAAGTTTGAGTGAGCCAACTTTTTGTTTTGAGGCTAGTTTGGAATCAGATGGTAATCCTTGGTTTTATGATGTTAAACGATATCTTGAAACACAAGAGTACCCTGAAGGGGTATCCGTCACAGATAAGAACTTCTTGAGAAGATTTTCAGCCAAGTTCTTTCTCAATGGTGGTGTGTTGTATAGAAGGCATCATGACGGTTTACTGCTTAGATGTGTTGACAAGAAAGAAGCAGCTAGAATCATTGAGGAGATACATGAAGGTGATTTCGGGACCCATTCCAATGGGCATACCATAGCTAAAAAGATTTTGCGAGCAGGTTATTATTGATCCGCCATGGAGACTGACTGTTACAATCATGTGCGGGTTTGCCACAAATGTCAAGTCTATGCTGATAAAGTGCATGTGCTGCCAGTACCTTTGAATGTCTTGACTTCCCCTTGGCCGTTTGCGATGTGGGGAATTGATATGATCGGCAAAATTGAACCAACTGCATCCAACGGGCACCGTTTCATTCTGGTTTCCATCAATTATTTTACAAAATGGGTCGAAGCTGCATCCTATGCCAATGTCACCAAGCAGGTGGTAACTCGGTTCCTTAAGCACAATATTATCTGTCGCTACAGAGTGCCTGAGAAGATCATTACCGATAATGGATCTAATTTAAACAACAAAATGATGAAGGGGCTTTGTGAGTCCTTTAAAATCAAGCATCATAACTCTTCCCCATACCGACCAAAGATGAACGGTGTTGTCGAAGCGGCCAATAAGAATATTAAGAAGATCGTACAGAAGATGGTGGTAACCTATAAAGATTGACATGAGATGTTTCCTTTCGCTTTGCATGGTTATCGCACCACTGTTCATACTTCGACTGAAGAAACCCCATTTTCATTGGTTTACAGAATGGAAGCAGTATTTCCGGTAGAAGTCGAGATTCCTTCTCTTAGGATTTTGAGGGATGTTGAGCTGGATGAAAGTGATGGGTACAGAATCGGCTGGATCAGTTGGAACTTATTGACGAGAAGAGGTTGATGGTTGTATGTCATGGTCAAGTATATCAGCAAAGGATAAGGAAAGCTTTTGATAAGAGGGTACGACCTCAGTGTTACAAGCCAGGTGACCTTGTGCTAAAAAGGATAATTCTCCCCCAGGGAGATCCCAGGGGCAAGTGGGTTCCAACTTATGAAGGTCCTTTCATGGTCAGAAAAGTTTTCTCTGGAGGAGCGATGATGCTCACGACTATGGATGGAGAGTACTTCCCTCTCCATGTGAATGCTGACGTAGTTAAAAAATACTTTGCATAAAAATAAAAATAAAATCCCGCTAAACTGAAAACTCGAAAGGGAGGTTTAGGCAAAAAGAGGGTGTCCTGGTGAATCGAAAACCCGAAAGGGTGATTCAGGCAAAAGTTAGGGACTTAAAGCGAATGACTACGCTCATCATGAGATATTTTGTTTCTTTCCTTCGTTCTGTTACCTGTCATAAGCTCGAAGATAATCCAAGAATGATCTGTCTGAAAGCAGGAAGATGAAAGCGTGAGAGTCATAGCAGAGTCGGGACTTGATGGATATTCACATTCACATTTCCATTTGCAAACAATTGTTTGCTTTGATTTTGTAATTACTTGCTTCCATTTGTAAATGCCTTTTTCACAGGCTGATTTCTGAAAATCAATAGAATATCTTCTTTCAAGTATACGTATACGTTTCTTTTCCCCCTTTTTACCATTTTGTTTGCAAAAAACATCCAATATTTTTGATAAGCATGTGCATAAAGTTCGTGGATCTTACACGGAAATGGTAATCTAAGTCATGGATAGTTGATCGCTTGAAATACGGATAACAAACACAACTACTACTGTGCAAGGGGCATGTTTGGTTCTATGATTGATAGGATTCTTATTCACTTTACTGGCGGATGCCTTGCCATTTGTTTCACAGCTCCGTGTTGTTGGTAAAGGTCTTGGGTCAGGATAATATCAAGATTACGGCAGGTCGGCGAGGTCAGAGAACCTAGTTGGAGATATTTCTTCCACATAATGGCTTTTATTACGTTTCTTTGCCGCACTTTCATGTGTTATCTTGATTGATTATTTTAGCATTGTCTGCATATAGGATTTTGTTTATAGCCGAATGTTAGTTTTGATGCATTGAATATTTTTGCCTTGAAAAAAATTGTTTCATTTTACTTAATCCATCTAGTATCACTCTTTAATCAATTTTTTGGGCATTTTGATACCAACTGAGCCAATTCCTTTGCTTAGCCAAGAGTTTAGAGGAAGTAGTTTAGCTAAAAAACTATGATTGTAATGGTATGCTTTTTAGTAGAACCCCGTTGACGATTTACATGCATTGTTTCAATCCCCAAACACCGGAGATATAAGGGAGTTAGACCCTCGTTAACCTCTCTGAGCCTTCGAAGTAGGAGTTTCTTTTCTGTTAAAAAAAACCATGTTTTTTTAATCAGGGGCAGGGTAGATGTTCAGTTAATTTGACCAAGCATTCAAATTTCAGAAGGAATGTCTCATCTGAGGATGACCATATTTTATCTTTCACATCATGAGATCAGAAAAAATGTCTAAACCACGATGTTCATTTCCTCACAAAGTCCTGAGGTCGAGATCGAATCGAAATGGCTATCCCTCGCCGACCAAGGAATGAGGCATTTGATTTCTTCAAAAAAAAAGAGAGAAAAAGAAAGAAAAAGTTCAAAGACCTAAAGTCATATTGACTTGTTCGAAGTGGAAAGTATGAGTAAGAAAGAAACAAAAGCCCCGCTAAGTCGAAACTTGAAAACAAGTCGCTTAGGCAAAATTTAGGACATCCCGCTGGACTTCCAAAATTGAAATTCAAAAGATTTTGTCCAGGAAAAAGTTAGGGAAAAGAGAGCCTAAAAGGCCAAAAAAAAAGAGAGATTATTCAATAAAATTTTCATCAAAGTAAGAGGAACAATAATATCAAAAACAAAAGCAACAAAAGTTAAGTGACAATCATATTGGAGAATTTGTCGTGATCACTCAACCATTATAAATCCTTTTGAAAGATGAATGCTTGTGATAATTCAGCTGAACTTAGGACAGGAGAATATCACGAAGGGGGTGGGCACCAAATAACTTGAGCCTTGAAAAACTTTTTTTTAAAAAACCTCAAACTAGGCCACGTTACAACCTCTAAAAGTCCTAACTGAAACAGGGGTTTAACTCGAAAGCATACTACAACAGGATAACGTTTCCTAAACTCCCAAATATGTGTTGCATATCCATGTTTGTATCTTATCACCCATATCTTGACTTGTTTTTTTTTTAAAAAAAAGGAGGAGGGGAAGAAAAGTTTTAAAATTTTTGCACTCAAGGCGAAACTTTGTTAAGGTTTTCAACTTTAAGGCTTAAATAATCATCGCATCAGGTCTGTCATTCCCAAAATAAACATCTTTCTACATGCAAAACATTTGTTTGACATCAAAAAAAGAGTTTACACATTGAACACCTGTAAAGAGCTTAATGATTGTCAGGAAGGGAATATTTAGCTTTCTTCTAGACGGAGCCCATGCTATGAATAGAACATTACCTATCCCCAGTGAAGTTTCGTTTCCGCAGCGAAGTTTTGTTGCCCCAGGAATCTTCTTTTAAAGGCTTCATTCTGAGATTCCGAATTTGAGGATGTCGCATATCCCCAACGGAGTTGCCAACAGAGATCACTCGCCATGACCTATCATTTCCCAGCCGATCTGTTGCTTGGGACATCCTTATGTTAATATCTTTCCTTATCCCCAGTAAGGTCGATACTGTGTGACTATCTGCATGATCCATCCAATGGTTGCATTCCAAAAAAAATCTCTCTCCAACAAAAATCTTCAACAGAGTTCTGTATCCCTGGCGAAGCCCGTTTCCTCAGCAGAGCTTTGTTCCCCCCAGCAAAGGTTTTCACCCCTCACGTCGGGTTTGTTGTCTTAATGTCATCCTCAACACGGTCGCGCGCTGTATTTTCCAGAGATTACAGTCTTGCCCTGATCTTCTCCCTCAATGTCTAATCTTCTCCAGAAGCTGCAATGTTGATCTGATCTTCCCTAGGAGTTTGCAATTTATTTTTACAGCTCCTCTCAATGTTTGTGGCCCATTTCTACTGGTTGCTCGATTGCTATTCCCCGCAAAGCTTCATCTCTTCGAGGTTCCCTCTCCAGCGGTTCCCCATTTTTTCTCCTCTCCTTTGGATTTTGCAATTTATTTTTGCAAGTCGTGTCAGATTCTGAATTCTTGGTTATTGTCTTCTCAATTGGCCATTCCTCAGTGAAACTTTTAAACATGCATCGTTACATTGCATCTATCAAAATGCATAGCATTTCCATTATATGGAACATTGCGCTATATAAAAAGAATTCAAACATGCATCGGAACATAAGCCATTATTGTTTCTGTTGTCCCCAGTGAATTTACTAATACTTCAGATTAAATCCCCAGCGAGTTCTTCGTCCTCATTATCCCAGTTTCCTCCCCATATCAATATCCTTTTGATGTCAATCATTTGTTTGTTTGAGTGTCTACTCTTGACTGTAGTTCAGTTTCGCCCTGGCGCGGTCTTCTCGGGTTTAGTCTTCACTACCCCCTCCAGTTCATTCCAATGTATATTGATGCACCTTTCAAATTCCAGTTTCATCCTGATATTCGCTTTCAGCAGGTTTTTAGGTGTACGCCCTAATCTCCTTGCTTTGGGTTGAGCTCAGAGTTTCGTCTCCTCACCTTGCGCATGAAATCCAGTTTCGTCCTGGTACTCACCTAGTTTAGTTTCTCCTAACTAGTTATTGATTCGAGTTTCGTCTCGTTTTTTATTTCATACCTTGGACCCTTTGACGGTGTTTGTTTACCGAGTACAGTGTTCGTACTGCGTCCCTGGTTTGAAATCAGTCTCTTTTGTTCCTTGGATTCTTCTATCAGTTTTCGTCACTGTTTATCCATTGACCTGAGACCAGCAGGTGCTCTGAGAAACATGCGCTCTCATCACTCTCGCTTTGGGTCGAGTTTCGCCTCGTCGCCTGTGCATGAAATCCAGTTTTCGTCCTGGTACTCATCTAGTTCAGTTTCTCCTAACTAGTTATTGAGTCGAGTTTCGTCTCGTTTTTGCTTTCATACCTTGGACCCTTTGACGGTGTTCATTTACCGAGTGCAGTGTTCGTACTGCATCTCTGGTTTGAAATCAGTCTCTTTTGTTCCTTGGATCCTTTTATAAGTTTTCGTCACTGTTTATCCATTGATCTGAGACCAGCAGGTGCTCTGAGAAACATGTACTCTCATCACTTGGCGATGGGTCAAGTTTCGCCTCGTTACCCATGCATGAAATCCAATTTCGCCCTGGTACTCATCTAGTTTAGTTTCGTCTAACTGGTTATTGAGTCGAGTTTTTATCTCGCTTTTGTTTCTCATTTCTGGGATTCTTTCAGTTCCTTCATACTGTCTATCTTAGTTGAGATCAGCAAGTTCTCCTAGAATCACGCACTCTAGCCACTTTTGCTTTGGGTCGAGCTCAGAGTTTCACCTCCTCACCCGCATACGTTTTCTTTTCCAGAGCTTAGTTTCACCTATACTCTGTGGTTTGAGTTTTAGCTCACCTTTTTTTGAAGCCCAGTTTTGACCTGGCACATTTGTCCGGAAGTTTAGTTGCGTCTACTCTTCTTTGTTTTTGTTCTGTTTCAACCTACGTTACAGTTTAATTCTGGTGCATGTATTGGGGGGGGTTTCCTGATTCTTTTACTTTCTTCTTCAAGAGTGTAAATTTTCGGGTTCTTTTGTATTCAATCATCTTCAACTCTGAACGCTCGAAAGTTGTCACTTTTCTCACTTATCATGTTGAACATATTTGAATAGGGGCAACTGTTGCACCCCAAAATTTACCCTCTTGATTTAGGCTTATGTTTCATCATGAATATCATATTGCGTTGCATTCATACATTGTGATGGGATCAAAATACTTTGGTTATCAAGTCTTTCTCAAGCTTTGAAGGTTGATTGCATTGACAAGTTGCTCAAGTAGAATCTTATCATCTAAACCTTTGGATCTTTCAAGCTCAAAATTTATTGCATATCTCAAGATATTTTATCCATCTCTTTGGATCATCAGAGGATTGAAGTTTGTGTTTGATTATAAGAAGAATCACCCTTTTGATTCACCATCCAAATTAGGGTTTTGTTTGAGCAAGACTATTGATGCATGAGCAAGTCTTGATTTGGAAGCTACAACATCTCTTTGGTATTTGAAAAGTCTTTGTACAAGAAATTGGTCAAGATATCCAGAGGATTTGAAGTTTTGAAGATGATTCATCAGTCTCCTAAGGTGTTAACCAAAACTAGGGTTTGGGATTTCATCAAGATTTCTTGAGAATTTTGAAGTGAAACTTTGTACATGACCTCTATACATTTGGAAGATCATATCTTTGAGGTTTTGATCATCAATTTTGAAGGGAAGTGGATCAATTGATTCAAAGGGGCAAAATGGTCATTTTGGTCAAAATCAGTCAAAGTCAAGGCTGACCAAGGGAACTTTTGGCCAACCATCAATTCAAGGATGTATGTTTCATATTTCAAGTCCATTTTGTTCATGGGATCAAGAAGATTGAGGTTTGGGTTGAAACTTGTTCATGAAGAAACCCTAAAAGTTTCTAATTTTGGAAAATAAGGACTTAACTTCAAAAATTCATGTTTTATTCACCTTTGATCAAAAAAATGCAAACGAAACATGCTTAGAAATATAAGAGGATGTTCTTTCATCTCCGTTTGGTTTCATGTCCAAATTGGCAAAGAGTCAAGAGTTATAAAGCTTGGAAGTTACAAATTTATAGGTCACTTTCCAAATTTAGTGAATTTCATGTCAAATCTTTAGGACCTTAATGGATTCAATTGCGAAAACTCAAAACTAAGGGATTGTAAATCTTTTCAATACCTTTCCAAATTGTGCTCATTTGTGTCCAAATTCAAAAATATGAGCAAGTTATGAGGTTTGGAATTTTGAGGTATTTCATTGAATTTTGACAAGTATGCAAAATGGCCATTTCTTGCAAACTCAAGTTTTAGCATATCCTTTTGTTTCTAATCAAGCCCATGAACAATTTGTGACATGTTAAGGCCCATTACACTCACCATTTCATGCCTCATATGGTATTGCACTTGTTGGATTGAAAAAATGACAAACTTGCTCAAATTTGCAAATTCACCAACACTCTCTCATTTCAAATAATCATGAGCTGGCACTTTGGGCATGTAATTCTGACTTCATTTGGCTCACAAAATGCACAAAAGGCAAGCAAATGCACGAGTGAAACGCAGGCTCCATGTGCATTCTGATTTTTGGCCAAAACTACCAAACTTGCCCTCCAACAGTTGAGTGCCAAATACCACTTCTATCCTCTTACCCTCATGCTATATAATAAGAATCAAGGCTCAGTTGTGAAAGAGAAGGCTCATAATCGCTACATTGCAAATATGAAAATTTCCAAGCATCTCTGCAAATTGCTTCGAATCTCTCTTCTCCTTGGATCATTCTTCAAAATTCTTGGTGATTCAGCTTCAGTGAAGTAAGGAGATCAAGCCTGCACCATTGGATTGCTTCTGGAGTGAAGGAATCCTATTTCCAGATTTCACATCCATGTCAGTTTCGTGAACTTTGATTTATGTGTTTCAGCTTGAATTGATGATGTAAATCATGTTCATTAAGTTGCTAGCTGGCCAATCACTAGGATTGATGTATATTTGAGCTTTGATTCAAGCAGAATTGAGGAAATCGTGTTCATGACTTTGATGTTTGCAGTGAGTTTTTTCAGTTTTTGAGACTTTATTTCTTGATCCATGCTTGATCTTTGAGATTGATTCAAATTGCATAATGTAGTACGACATGCTAGCTTTAATTTGCACTTGATTTCATGGATTTTGGTTGATAAACGAGCATGATTGATGGATATGAACATAGGATCATGACCTGTGGTGTTGCACGCGTTTTGCCCTATGCTGGAGGTTGAAGATGAAGTGAGGTGGCGCGCTGTGATTGGCTCGTTTGAAATTTTAATGCATTTCATATTATTTGGTTTTAATTGATTTTTTGATTTTTATTTCTTGATCAAAACAATTTAAAAAATTCTTAAAAAATTATCACAAGTCCAAAATAATTTCCACTATCTTGTGTAATTTTATTGGAAATTTTAAAAATGTATTGATTAGTTTAAAAACTCATAAGTTTAAATAATTGTTTGTTTAAAGATTATTTTTATTTTAATAGTTCTTTTGATCTAAAAATTCCACAAAAAATGTTATGAACTCTTTAAAATTATTTAGAATTTGATTCTAAAATTTGTTTGGTATTTTTACCTATTTTTGATTAGAAGTTTAATTTAGGAGTTTTTATTTGATTGTTTTGTTTCACAATTTTATTTTAAATTTTTTATTAATCCAAAAATCCTAAAAAAAACCATACAAGCTTGTTTTTAATCATAGAGTCTGAATATAATTTTACTTTGACCTTTTTATGACTTTTGGCTAGGGTTTTCATTTTTGTCATTTAATAATAGTTTAATTGTTTGTTTAATTTTGTTTTAATATTTCCTTTAATTCAAAAATTCCACAAAAAATCAGAGATGTGTGTTTTTAATTCTAATAATTGAATATAATTTTTGTTGGATATTTTTCTGATTTTTTATTAAATTTTTATTTTTAAATGTGATTATTTGTTTAATTAATTAATTATTTGAATTTGATTTGATTTTTGACTTTTCTTTAATTCAAAAAATGTGAAAAAATATGTATTGTAACGTTTAGGGTTTCCTTGTGGTTTGTATGATCTTGGTTTGAATTGTTTGAATTTTTATCTTACCTAATCAATATTTAAGATTAAAATTCAAACAATTAGGGTTTTGTAGCTTACATTGCAAGTTTCATTTTCAAAACCATTATGCCCTGGATTTTCAATGGAACTTAGGTCTTGATTATGGTTCATGAATGTATTGAGGATCTGAAAACCATTTTTCTTGAATTATTTGACTTTTTTTGATATTTTTCCATGAATTATTTTGAAAACTTGTCTAGTTTTGATAGTTTGGCCAACTAGTTTTGAACTTTGGGCCTCATTTGATCCCCTCCTCAACCATTCATGAACTTAAGACTTGCTTTCTAACTTCTACACACTTCAAAGATGCTAAGAATTCTTTTGTGTGAATTATTGATCCTTGTTTCTATTTTTGATGTATTTTTGAAGTGAAGGTACCCAATTAATGTTGCATATCTTGTTGCAATTTGTTTGATGGCCAGTGAATTTAAGTGAGGCCTATAATTGGGCACCTAATGATCATGTTGGATATGTTCATCCAAGTAAACTCAAGTCATTTCACTTAATGCCCTATGTTTGAATGATTGAACCTTTTGATGCATTGTGTGGGATTTCTCTTCTATTATGCTTGTGGGCTGTGTTGAATTAATTGTGCATGATTGAATTGTGTTTGCTACTGACCTTCATGGTCTTTGATTGTATTCTTCTCAAGCTCCCATGATCCTTGATTGATATTCAATTGTCAATTCAATATGGTGATAGGAAGGAGCAATATTCCTCTAATTTTCGACCAAATTGTGCATATGCTTGTTTCTTCTTGTCCATCTTATCTAATGTTTTGATAATTGTCATCATGTTCTCTCACTTCATTATGGGGTCATCATCCATCCCTTATGTGAATCATCATTCAATTTATGGGAATACTAACTTGGCTGTTGAATGTGCGAGGTACTGTGAGAAAAGTTTTCCAGACTTAACTTGAGGCTACTGTGTTTCACTTTATTTGTGGAACACAATTTATTACATTGGCAATACTATTGTGCTTGGCATGTTTGATAGTTTATGCAGGATACATGTATATGTGATTATGAATGCTATACATTGCCCATGGGATCTGTTCATATATGAAAATCTTAATACTTTCATCCTGATGGCGTAATTTCTGACTTTATTTGTCTGCTAATGCCAGCTTGCTTGAAGTTCTCTGGGTTTCTTTTATTCTTGCTCAGTTGCTACGGATGATTATCCGTTTGGTATTTCACTATTTCCTTTCTTCTACTTTCATAGTTCTATGTTGCATGATGGGACCTCTGTTGCTGATATATGTCAGGAGGCCCTCTGTTTTTGTTTGATACATGTGTTGTGTTTGTTTCTTTAACTTTTGATTGATGAGTCACTCAATTTAGAAATTGAGATCACGACTTCTCTCTCAGTGCATGTTCCCTATAGGATGTTTATTGTTTTTCTTCTTTAAATTTTTGATCGATGAGTCACTCAATTTAGAAATTGAGATCACGACTTCGCTCTCAATGCATGTTCCCTATAGGATGTTTATTGTTTTTATTCTTTAATTGTTGATCGATGAGTCACTCAATTTAGAAATTGAGATCACGACTTCGCTCTCATTGCATGTTCCCTATAGGATAGTTTTATTAAGCTTCCTTTGACATGTTGATTAAGGTAGGAATCCATGTATGCTAACATAGGATAGGAATTTCCTTTATCCTCAACCTTAGGGTCAACCATTGTATGATAACACTAGGGATAATGCTAGGCTAGTTTCCCTTAGTTGTTTTTTTCCTTCCTTTGCATTCTGCATATTAAAAATAAAATTGTTTTCTTGGCAAATCATAAAACACTTCTAATAAATTCAAACCCTTCTTCAAAGTAAAATATACAAATCAATCTTATTTGTTTTTGTGCCTCTTGGCTTTGTTTTTAAACCTTTTAACCGGTGTTTCGCCATCTTTGCCATGTTATTCTATTATTTGAAGCTGATGTTTCGCCATCCCTCATGTTTGTTATCCTACTTTGATTTTCAATATCATTGTTAGGTGTGATGTTTTTGTCATCCGTTTTATTGATGTTTCGCCATCTGTGACATGTTACTATGTTATTATTTAGTCGATGTTTGACCATCTCATTTGTTTGTTGTTTTATCTAATGTTTTGCCATCTTGATTGTTTTTGTTGTCTTAACTAAAAAATACAAACCAGCAAAAATATATAAGCCGAACTACGGTTGCTCTGATTCTTTAAAAGGGATACGTAGGAATTGGGGTAGGGCCCGATCGAGCACAACTTTTCTTTTCTCCTACATTGTTTTCTTTTTATTTCGCATTCATTCCCTTTTCAGTTTTAAGCCATAGACATAGGTTTTGACCACACCCATTAGATTAGACAACAAGAGTGGATATCGTAGAGTACTACGGGCGTGTGGAGTTCTAATACCTTCCTCTCACGTAACAGACTCCCTTACCCGATCCCTCGGTCGAAAGACCGTGATATCTCCCTATTCAGGTTTTCTCGATGTTTACCTTTCCCTTTCGGTGGGATAAAAGACGTTCGATGGCGACTTCATTGATGTTTCATTACATCCAGATGACAGGTTCGGCCGGGTGGTTTCAATAGGCCCATGAAGTCATGACATTTTTATCTAACACTTAGAGAAATTTTCAACAAGTTTGGTCACATTTTTGTCCCAACTTCTTGGCAATTTTTCACCAAGTTCCAAGTTGATTTAGCCAAAGTGGTAAACATGAAGGTTGTAAAGAATGTTTCAAGCTTTCTAAAATGTCCAAGAAAACATTTTTATCATGCTTGAGTTAAGATATTCGAAGAGATGAAGTTGGGCATCTATTCTTGAATTATAGGTCATATTTGTGAAGAGCTCAAGAACAAATCCTCATGCCATGCTGCATAATCTTGCTTTGCAGGCCTCTTAACTTCCATATAACTCCATAATTAAATGTTTACACAATTTTTTGAGCTATGGTCCATTTGATTTAAGCATTTTCCAAACCATTTTGCCATTTTTGGCACAAAGTTAACATTACCATTCTGGCAAAGTTTCTTTAATCACAAAGTCAACTTCTTGAGCCTCTAACTTGCTCCATCTGCATACACTCAACACAAAATCCAAAAGAAAAATGTTTAAAGTGCCTAACCACTTTATATTTCCCTGTACTTCACATATAAACCATGTGTTGTACCCCAAAATTTTCCCTCCCATTTTTATCAAAACATTTCAAGAAAGATCCTTAAGTTGCTCAAGGTAGTCCAAGGGTTGGCCAGACAAGCTCTCTCCTAAGGCAGTCTACCTCAAATTAGGGTTTCATGTTGCATCAAGATACTTGAGTCCAAGTGATCCCAAATTCTCACCAATGTCCTAATATGTTCTCAATATCATCCATGTCAAGTTTCAAGCCTTGCAGAGGAAGTTTACTCAATCAATTGCTCAAAGGCCTGAAAATCGACTATGCTAGGGCAAAAGTCAACTGTGGCCCACATACAGTAAAACTTCAATATTTTTTGTCAACATTCTAATTTTGAAGGATATTTCATCATTTGATCAAGGGTTGATCATGATTCATCAAGGATTGCTCATAATTCCTCAAGAATCAAAAGTTGTTAAATTAGGATTTTACAGGAAAAGTCAACTCAACTTTGACCAAGCATAACTTTCTCATACTTTATGAGAAATGACCCATCCAAAGCTCATTTTGAAGAGGATGACATGATATAGAATCCATCTTCAGTTCCAAATTTCAAAATATGCACTCACAAGAAGTTATGAATTTGGACATTATAGGTCATTTTGAAAAGTCAACAAAAACACTTTTTTTGTCAAAGCTTCATACATAAGCATGGAATATCAAATTGAGATGAGACAAAAATGTTTGATTAAAGGACATCTCAAGATTTCTAAAAAGTCCAAGAACACCTCCAAAGAGTCAAACTTGAGGAAGTTATGCATTGGTGAAGTTGACCCTTTTTGCAAAATTGCCAAAAGTCAACTATGCCTATAACTTCAAATTTTTCCAAATGGGCCCAATCTTTTTCACTTATTTTGAGTTGGAAACATAGTCCACGAGCTCTAGCCCTTGCCACTTGTCATTATCATGTGATTATTATTTATTTTGATTTTTATTTGATTTAAATCAATTTTAATCAAAATAAATCATATAAAATCCAAAAATATTGAAAACAAAAGATTTTGTGCTTGTTTCGGGTTTTAAATTACAGCTAGCATCAAATAAAACTCGTGTAAAGACTTGGTGTGAATAAAAAGATTAGATTTAGGCAATTTTGGAAATATTTTAAGGTGAATCAAATCAAGATTAAACTCATTGATGGAGGAAGATTGAGTGCATTCTTTCAACCCTAATCCAGTCCTTGATACATATAGAAGTGAGGCAGACCACGAGAGGCTAGAGAAGGAGGCGCAGCATCAAGAACACAAACTTGAAAAATCAAGAAAAAGTGCAAACACGAATTCCCATTTAGAGGTAATTTTAGGACCTTTGAACCATTCCAATCGTTTCCTGAGGTCATCAGCAAGCCAAAGCAATCCCAAGCAAGCGTTTCTAGGCCTTATATCGCACTGTAAGTCACCCACGACATGGCTTCTTTTTTGAAATCGAATAGCATTATTCTTGCACTTATAACATAAAATAATTGTACATTCTTGATCACCATCATGTTTGATAGCTTTCTATAATACCCAATTGCATTTTCATGGACTGAATCGTGAACTGCCATTGTTAGGTTTTTGGATTCTGTTTTAGGGTTTTTGCTTGCAGGTAAAATTAGCCTTCATGAATGGTACCATCATGTTCAGGAGGACAAGACGAATCCAACCATGGCATTAGATGTCATTTATATGGCTCATGGAGGATTTTGGAACGAGCTCTGTTTATAGTGACGGGCAAACATCTGTAGGTAAAAGTGTTTCACTTTTACCAATGGTGCAAGGTTGAAGACGCCTGCGTGTCACCTCCCCATTGGCATATTTGAATCCTGGCGCGCATTTTCATTGTTTTCCATTGACTCACTTTATTTTTGCATATCATTATTATTGCTTATTTCATGTACAACAAAGAACAAGTGGCGTAGCGGCAATGGAGTGTATGGTAACTGCTTCAGGACTTGGGTTCGAATCCCAGGTCCCCCAACTTCTCCATGTTATTTTTCTTTTCAGGATCCGACGCGTTTACAAGCCAAGGGACTACCATAGACTCTCAAGATCTAGACCTTAGATCTCCAGATGGCCAAATCTGATGGCCTTCATCTGAAGGTGCATCATGAGGACAAGTCAACGCATGGCAGGAAATCATAAAAGTCAAACATGGACTTCGAATTATTGGGCCCAAGACTGCTTCTCACACCCCCAAACTGCTAAATTCAGGCCCAAATCCTTTTCTCTATTCTTTTTTTATTTGTTTTATTTAATTTTAATTTATTTTACTAACCAAATAATTATTTTCTTTTATCAAAAAAATCACAAAAAATATTACTTTTCATAAATTAGGTCTAGATTTTATTTTTATTAAAAAATTAATTAATTAAATTAGGTTTGTTAATTTAGATAACTTTAATTTTTTTTTGTAAATAACTTAAAATTAATTAGAAAATTAGGATTTTATTTCTAACTTAATTATATTTTTCTTTTTCTTAAAATAACCCAAAAAACCAAAAATAAGTCATTTTAATTATTTTCATTAATTAATTTAATCACTAACTAATTTGTATATTTAATTTAAAATCTAATTCCTTTTTCTTAAAAAATAGTAAAAACAACAAAAACATTTTCTCTTTTCATTAGGATAGAAGGGTCAAAACCCTAATTTCTTCCCGATCTTAATTTTTCTCGCGCGCTTTGTTTTTTAATTATTTATCATATTGATGTAACTGCCTACAGTTTGTAATAGTTTAATTAGGACGTTTATTTACATTTATCGCTTTAATTTCAAAGGGTTTGATTTTGGCTATGTAAATACCCGAAGCCTTGTAATAGCGTAGTTTAATTTTCGCACTTTAAATTCTGCGGAATATTTAACTGTTAGATGTATGATATTAGGATGTATGACAAGAATGTATGTGATTAATTTTAAAATAGTTAGATAACCCTAAAATGTGCAAAGATAAATAATCTGAAATTGAATCACTCGCACATGCGCACTCATAGGGTACACTCCCACTTGGTTGCCTTCGGTAAACGGTCATTGAGTATAGGATGCTTTAGTGGTCGTCCTTTTTGTCCAAAGATCAAAGTTGCCTCGGATATTGTTGCCTTGGATAATTGATCTAAGACATTAGGGTTATTACTAAGACGTCCTAACATTGCTTTGGTGACCGTACGTCCCTTTCGAATTGACCCTCAAAACTCCAACGACGGTGCTACCTACTCACTAATAGTAGGATAACGCTGTCTAAAGGAAACGAATACAAAACGATTATTTTTTCGAGTAGGTAGATTAGTTCTTAAGTACTTGCTCAATCCAAACAAACTTTTTCGCACTTACACTCCCTTTACAAACAAAGTTTTCAAAACACTTCATTACACTCTTGAAGACAGAAGCAAGAGTTAAATCAAAATCAAAACAAAAGCTTTTCAAATCACGCAAACACAAAGAAAACAATTTTGAAAACGATGAGCAAGTACCTAAGAGCCCGTAGATAACTACGGATAGGAAGGGTGCTAATACCTTCCCTTTCTATAATCTACCCCCCGTACTCAGAAATATCTCGAAAAAGGAATTTTTCTGTGCTTTTTTCCTTTCCTTGTGGATAAAATAAAAGATGGTGGCGACTCTTGCTTACCGCGACATTTTGCAAACACAAAACGCAAAATGCAAACCAACAATTCCTTAAAAAAGGGAAACACGCCCCGGTTCTGGCCACCGTATCACAGAACTGGCGACTCTGCTGGGGAGTTAATAAGTGGGGTGTACCTTAGGATTAGTTCATCATATTTTTTTCAATTGTTTGATCTGTTTGCTTTATCTTTGTGGGTTTTGTATTGGAGTTACAGAAGCTCAATCTCCAACAGAACTTATTACTTCAGCTACAGAAGTTCATCTTCCAACAGAGTTTTCCCCCCGTAGAGCTATCCTCAAACAGAGTCTTTCCCTGACAGAATATTCACAAACAACAAGGAGTAAATCTCCAGCATAGTCATTCCTGTTCACCATCCCCAACGGAAGTAGAAGAACCACAATCCTCTACAACAGTCAGGAATGCTATACTTTCCAGCAGCAGTCAAGGATTTATTTTCCCAGACTCGGACATGTCACAATAGCATTTCATGTTCGTACATCATGACATGCGCATACATATCACATACAACGTAATTTCATTTATTTTGAGAACATCATCTCACAACGCATTGTATGTATCGCATATAATTAACCCTGGTATCTTTTTAGGAAAGACAATTATCTCCCACGATTCCAGTAGTTATATAGGTCATATCTGCAGACAGCTAATGGAAACTCAGTTCTTGAAACCCAACGCATCAACTAATCTACATGACCAAATGAAGAAACCCTACTATCCAGACTTTCATTTCGAAGTAACCCTACTATCCAAGTTCCTTCCCACAAGCCCTACCATCCAGGCTTTCATTTCAAAGTAACCCTATTATCTAGGTTCCTTCTCATAGCCCTACTATCCAGGCTTTCATCCCGAAGTAACCCTACTATCCAGGTTCCTTCCCACAAGCCCTACTATCCAGGCTTTCATTTCGATGTAACCCTACTATCCATGTTCCTTCTCATAGCCCGACTATCCAGGCTTTCATCCCGAAGTAACCCTACTATCCAGGTTCCTTCCCACAAGCCCTACTATCCAGGCTTTCATTTCGAAGTAACCCTACTATCCAGGTTACTTCCCACAAGCCCTACTATCCAGGCTTTCATTTCGAAGTAACCCTACTATCCAGGTTCCTTCTCATAGCCCTACTATCCAGGCTTTCATTTTGAAGTAACCCCACTATCTAGGTTCCTTCTCAAAGCCCTACTATCCAGGCTTTCATTTCGAAGTAGCCCTACTATCCAGGTTCCTTCTTATAGGCCTTCTATCTAGGCTTTCATTTTGAAGTAAACCTACTATCCAGGTTCATTCTCATAGCCCTACTATTCAGGCTTTCATCCCGAAGTAACCCTACTATCCAGGTTCCTTCTCATAGCCCTACTATCCAGGCTTTCATCCTGAAGTAACCGTACTATCCAAGTTCCTTCTCATAGATCTACTATCCAGGCTTTCCTCCTGAAGTAACGCTACTATCCAGGTTCCTTCTCATAGCCCTACTATATAGGATTTCATCTCGAAGTAACCATACTATCCAGGTTCCTTCTCATAGCCCTACTATCCATGTTTTCATTTCGAAGTAACCATACTATCCAGGTTCCTTCTCATATCCCTACTATCCAGGATTTCATTTCGAAGTAACCCTACTATCCAGGTTCCTTCTCATAGCCCAACTATCCAGGCTTTCATTTCGAAGTAACCCTACTATCCAGGTTCCTTCTCCTATCCCTAATATCTAGGATTTCATTTCGAAGTAACCCTGCTATCCAGGTTCCTTCTCTTTTATCTCCAGACAACAGTTTACAACACTATAAGACTTGGACCCGACCAAATACGGTCAATTTCACATTTCCCCAGTAAGTCACTGTGCAGCCTGGACCCTGACCGAATATGCAGTGTACTCCCACCTCCTCAACCAGGAGTTAATTCCCCAATAGAGTAATGGACAACCGAAACTCCTATATTCTATTTTTTCAAACATAAATCAACATTCTCAAGCGAAGTCCTCCTCAGCGGAAGGTGCATGAATTCTCGCAAAGGAATATCTTATACAACCTATAGATTTTTTGGATGGCATCTTTAAGCCCATCTTTGACGACTCTCTGTTGACTTTCGAATGACATATGTTAGCCCATTCCCGATATCACAAATCAGTGTTACTCCATGCGAGTGCAAATTTCTAGGCACTCTAGTGTTCAATCATCTTCCACCTTCAGATCACGAAAGGTAGACCAGCCAATCTACATCCTCAGGCTTAAGAAGATTGAACAGGGGTAGCTGTTGTATCCCAAAATTTGCCCTTCCATTTTTATCAAGATGGGTGAGTCCCAAAGGCCTCATATGCTCTACAAAGTCCTAATATGTTATCAAGATAATTCATGCAAAGTTTCATGCCTTGCACAAGAAGTTTGCCTAGTCAACTGCTCAGATGCTTGAAAATCAACTATATTAGGTCAAAAGTCAATTGTGGCCCACATACAGTCAAACTTCAAAAATTTTGGTCAACATCAACATTTTGAAGTGATATCCATCATTTTATCAAGGGTTGATCATGATTCCCCAAGGAATGCTCCTAATTCATCAAAACTCAAAAGTTGCTAAATTAGGGTTTCTTAGGAAAAAGTCAACCAAACTTTGACCAAGCATAACTTTCTCATACTTTATCAGAAATTTCTCATCCAAGGCTCATTTTGAAGACAACTTAATTCCCTACAACTCATCTCCAGTCCTCAAGTCCAAGAAGAGCACTCATTTATAGATATAAATTCAGACATTATAGGTCCTTCTAAAAAGTCAACAAAAACACCTTTTGGGTCAAAGTTCCTTACATTAACATGGAATATCCAATTGAGATGAAACCAAAAGGGTTATTTTGGGGGAATCCTAAGATTTCTAAAAGTCCCAAGAACAACCTCTTAGGGTCAAAATTGAAGGAGATATGCCTTGTCAAAGTTGTCCATTTTTGGAAAATTGTCAAAAGTCAACAATGCCCAAAATGGCATTTTTTGGCAAATGGGCCCAACTTTTTGTGCTTGGATATCACTTCCAACATGGTCCACGACCCAAACACCCTTCCACATGTTATTGGTTTTATTTAATTAATTTATTTTGATTTTTAATCATTTAAAAATCAAATTAAATCAAATAAATAATCAAAATAATGAAAGATTTTATTGCAAATCTTTTGCTCATCAATTGACAATCAACATAAGCTGGCAAATCCAGGCAAACTCGTGGAGAGGGAGAAAGAGTGGATTTGATCCAAAAATAGAAAAAATCAAATATTTGAAAGGAGAATATTTTATCATCAAAGCATGAGATTCCTTCCACTTATGTTGACCTAATATGCTACCATACATAAGCACAATGATCCCAGACCTAAAAAACACGGAGATGCTGCCTCAAAAAACCAAGAACAAGTTTGAAAAAATATCAAAAAGTGGTGCAATCAAAAACTCACGTTTCAACCACTCTCAATAATAAGTAGGCACCCTATCATCCTCCTGAGGCTCCCAGGAAGACAAATCAACCCTCACACACGCCTGAAACACTCTGAGTTTGCCCAACCGAATCTCAATTTTCTTGGTAAAATCTTGGATCTCAAACTCTCATAATAGGCCATATCAATTTTGTTTGAGTTTATATTTGTGTTATTAATGATCTTTGCTAGCTTTTTGACATATTACATGGGGCAATAGGGCCTGGGTTTACACTTTGCCATATTTGACTGTCGCTAGGGTTTCAAACGAAAACTCAATAATGCGTGAGGAATTAGCATTTTTAGAGGCCATATTTGGATTTAGGGGACTTTTTTAAGGCAGATGGCATTGTTTGTTTTTTCATTTGTTTGACTTTTTAGGCGACCTCACTGGAGAAGACGGTGGAAACCACCGTCTCCGGTGATTAGACTGGTCGGTCGTCAGTCAACTGGATGGCATGGCAAAAAGGCAGCATATCATTGGTTCTTTTCAAATAGTTCTTTATCTCTCTTTGTTTGATTTGCCAATTTGAATCACAAGGACCTCACTTGTTGTCGTACGTTTGAAACCTCAACAGTTGTCCTTGCTTTCCATTATATTTAATTATTGTTATTATATACATGATTGACTAACCAGCATAGATGGAAAGGGAAGTGGACGTGTAAGATGGAGGACCAGGGTTCGATCCCAGGTCCAGGCCTTTTGTATTTTATGAATTTCAAATTCCAGATCAAGTGCACCTCACCTTCTAAGGATCACCACACGCTCTCTAATCTCATCCTCTGGATTCATCTCTAGCCAGATCCAACGCCTAGCATATGTAGGTCCACCATGAGTCCTCAGAAGATGGTCTCAACAGATCAGGCGCCAGACTCTGGGCCATCATTCTGGGCCCATTACAAATTTGGCCATGCACCCTCCTGGAATGCTATCTGCATCAGGCCCATTTCTTTTTCTTTCTATTCTTTTATTTGTTTTTTTTTCTTTTAATTTATTATTTTAATTATTTTCACAATAAAAATCATTTTTTTAATTAAATCAGAAAATCAGAAAATCATTAAAAAATTAGATTTAGTTTTTTCTTTTCTTTCATAAAATATTTAATTGTTATTAATTTATTAGTTTAATTAGATTAATTCAAATTCTTTTTTATAATTAAAATTAATTAGACAAATTAGGTTAAGATTTCAAATATTTTTCTCAATAATAAAATACAAAAAAGTATTTTCTCTTTAATTGGCTAGATTTTTTAGGACTCAGACTTTATTCCCGTACTTAATTCATCGCGCGCGCCTTTACTTTCTTTTAATTCAAATTGGCGTAATTGTTTCAAGTTTGTAATAGATTAATTAGGATTTTAATTTTCGCATCTTTATTTTAAGTCAAATATTAGTGTATCTGCCCAAAAGCCTTGTAATAGCTAGGTCTTTAAATTCTCGCACTCTTTAATTTCCGCAACTATTAAACTGCTAGATGTATGGATAATAGGATTGAATGGAAAGACAAATAACTTTAAAATGGTAGACAACCCTAATTGTGCAAAGATAATTAACTGGAAAAAAAGCACACTTGCACATGTTCACTCCTAGGGTTTTCCCCACTTGGTTGCCTCAGAAATAATGGCTGTGTCCCTCGAACATAGGGATACCTTAGCAATGACCCGCAATTCAAAGTCGTCATAAAGATCATAGTCCCTGCTTGTCCCTCGAGTTGCCTACGAATTGATCTTATGACGACAGTCCCTTCGAAATGCTAAGGTATCCTTACTTGTTGCCTTCAGAGATCATTTTGTCCCTTCGAACATCCCTTTGAAATTCCAACGACAGACCTACCTGCTCCTTAATGGTAGGATAACGTTGTCTAAAGGAAACGAAAATGAACAAACTTTTTTCGAGTAGGTAGAAAACTCTTAAGTACTTGCTCAAAACAAAAACTTTTCACACAAACACTTTTCAAAAACAGTTTTCAAAACAACTTCGTCACACCCTTGAAGACAGATACAAGGGTTATCACGAAGTAAACAAAACTTTTTCAAAATAAGCACGCACAAGCAATTTAAAAAATGAGCAAGTACCTAAGAGCCCGTGGAAAACCACAGATAGAAAGGATGCTAACACCTCCCCTTTCTATAATATACCCTCGTACTCAGAATTATCTCAAAAAAAGGTTTTTTCTGTTCTTTTTCCTTTTCCTTTATTGGATGAAATAAAAGTCGATGGTGACTCTTGCTTACCGCAAAATTTGAGAACAATAAACGCAAACCAGTATAACAGTCGGTTCTGCCACCGTATCACACATAGAAATAGCAATTCAAAAACCTGCACCAAAAAGAAATAAAACAGTTTGACATTAAATCCATTTTTTACATTCAAAATCACAAAACTTTTCCATCTCAAATGACCCTCACATCTACTATAAATCGGAACATATACGTGAGGAAAAAGGGTGGAGAGAGAAGAAGAATATACCTCTAAAAAATTTCTCTGCATAAGCCATAGTCACTGCTAAAACCCTTCAAACTCCTAGCCATACCTTCATTCTCACCTTCTGCTCAACCATAATCCCTGCAAAACTGACAAAAAACCACAAAAAATATCACAACATAATAAACAATCAAACTCACTGCAAATATCACCATAACTCAAACACCATCTATTTACCTCATCTCTAAACCTATGAAAATCCACCAAAAAAACTCTGCATAAACCCTCCCTGTAACCTGCTCCAATGCTCAACATCACCAACATGTGAATTCCAGTTGAAACATCCATTTATAATCACAAACCAGTTTCAGGGGAAGAGATTTATCGAGTATAAGGAGAAATTTCTAGGCATCTAAGCTTTTTAGATTCATAACATAACTTGGAAAGCCACTGGAAATCGCGGAAGCCAAAACCCATTGAGGCCCTCTAACAAACCGATGGCAGCAACCCAGGAAAAACGATGCGCCTACAGCCTTTGACATATCAATACAGAGCCATCCCTTCGAAGTTATGTCTCCCAGGCCCACGATTCAGCTTCCATAGAAAAATCATCTGACCTTTCTCCGTCTCCAATTCTTCACCTTCTTACACATCCAGAATTGCCTCTGAGTCACCGTGGAAAAGTGCTCGCCATCCCTCTCTTCAGGTAACCTTCCTATTTTATTTTGGACGTTGATTCATGAATTTTTGTCTTGTTTGATTGATGAGAGAGTGATGTAAGATTGTGTTGCTTTATTGTGTTGTTCAAAGATGAGAGAGAGATAAGATGTGGAGAAATATATAGAAAGAAGAGATGAATAGAGAGAAAAACAGATGAGGTTGAAACAATAATACAGAAAAAATGAATAATTTTAGCGTGAAAAATAAAGATTAATTGAGCGGCTATTAGGGTAAGATGCCTAGGGTTTTTCTTCAAGAGTACATTTTTTGATGGGCCTTTCCCCTAAGCCTGACCGAATTTCCTTAACATACACCCTTTTTTATTTTTGCTGCATAACAAATTAGTCTTGGGCCTGGAACATTGAGCCCAAGCGAATTTCTAGATCTCACCCCCTATCTTGCAGTCTGAAGCCCAATTTTATTTTATAACTATTTTGTGTTTGTTATAAACGTTTTGGGCCCTATAGCCCCCCAAAATCCTGCCCACACCCCCCTGTTTGCTTAAGTTCTGTCTCATTTGCTTTAGTTTTACTCTTGTAATTTTTCAATTTAGTTTATTTGTTTTGTCAGTTATTTTAATTTTTTTTATATTAAAAATACAAAAAAATATTTAAACACTTTGTTAGCTAAATAATTAAACTAAAAAATATATTATTTTTATATTATTAATTATTTTGCTAATTAATTTTATTAAACAAATTGTTTTAGTTTAATTAATTGTTATTTTTAATTCAATTGGATTGTATTGATTATTTATTTAGACTTTTAATCGTATTGCTGATTCAACTCATCCCCATTCATAAATTTGTACCCCTATTCCCGAAGCATTGTAATAGCATAAGATATTTAATTTTTGTAATTTACTGCTTTCCTTATTATTGTTAGTTTTATAGGATTGTATGGCAAGATCTAAAATAAAATGCTAGATAACCATAAATCCAAGATAAATTAACTAAAATTAAAACACCTTGCACACGTGCGCCTCTAGGGTAACCTCACTTGTTGCCTTTGGATAACACAGTCATGTCCCTCAAATGTGGGACGTTTTAGCAAAGACCCTCGGCTAAAAGATTGTAGTCTCTGGATGACCCTTTGATGTTGCCTCCGGTAAACGATCTTAGTTCCTTACGATGAAATTGCTAAAGCATCCTACAAGTTGCCTTCTATGACTGTATGATAACCCGCACCTTTCCCTCACATCCAACAATAGGGCTTCCTATTAACAAATAGTAGGGTAACACTATCTAAAGGAGGAGGAAATGAACAAAGACTTTTTGAGTAAGTAGATCGCTCGTAATCGCTTATTCACAACCCAAAACAATTTTCACACCTCACACTTTCAAAACCAACACTTTCTTTCAATAAATATTTTCAAAACAAGTATTTTGTATACATTCTCAATGATATGAGAATCATTACAAAATTTCCATACTTAGGCATTTTCAAAATATTTTCAAACATACACAAACACAAATCATTTCAAAAAGTAAGCTAGCGATTAAGAGCCCGTAGATAACTACGAATGAAAAGAGTGCTAACACCTTCCCTTTTCATATCCTTCCCCTACTCAGAAAATTATCAAAGTTCTTTCCTGTTCTTTTCACCCTTTCCTTTATTGGATAAAAGAAAAGTCTATGGTGACTCTTGATATCCGCAACATTTGCGATAAAATGCAAAATCTAAAAGTCAGTTATCCCATCGTATTACAGAACTGGAGACTCTACTGGGGAGTGTAAAAATGGGGTTACCTTTAGAGATAGATCACCTTTATTGCTTTACTTTTTTTCCATGTATGCTTTATATTTCAGGATATGCTTGGGTTTATTTCTTGTATAGATCCTATACCCGGATCTGGGGGTATTTTAGGTAAGTAGAAATAGATCGTGAAAACTGTACAGAGTATACCCATACGGTTAAAGCCATGGCTATGTTAGTGCGATACATTGGTTGGTGCAGGTGTCCCTTGAGTCAGTTAGCCATTAGAAAGTAGTGAGATAGCCCGCTTTGGTGCAGACTGAAGTTGGTTGATATTCGATACTACAATCATTGAGATCGGACTCTCGGGATATTTCTGTTGCAAATTAGATGCTTGTGCTGAAATAATGCCTGAGAGAAAGATTAGTGATATTGAGGCTCCTAGAACCCAATTACTTCTTTTAGGACAGGTTGAGGCAACTAAAACTTTGAGAGGGTACTTACCTACGAACTCCATGCCAACTTAAACCTAAGGCCTTGTGTGTTTTGTTTGTGTATGATTAATTGTTCAAACATGACATCATATCATCATGACATCATACCATATCATTTTCACTAACCATTTCAAGGACCAAGAGATTTATCTTTGTTCTGATTTGTAGGTTATGGCCTCCGCTCGCTGAAACACTATCCATATTAACTTTGTAAGGGTGCCTCCTAAACTTAAAGAGTTAGTCTCAAGGGTTCCCGAAAGTTCTCCATTCATCAAAGGGCATGGTCGACTACTCAGTCTGTTTACCCCAGGTTTTGACGAAGACATGATGAGTGCTCTATTCCAGTTCTTTGACCTTATACATCATTGCTTCACATTTCCAGATTATCAGTTGGTACCAACAATGGAGGAGTTCTATCAATTACCAGGGGTACCCGTTCTTGATCAGAAACCCTTCACCGATTTAGAGGAAGCTCCAAAACCAGAAGATATTGCGGAAGCCTTACATCTGAAGCGGTTCGACATTGTATCTAATTGGGAAACGAGAAGTGGAGTCAAAGGTTTTCTGGATAAATTTATGATGGGGAAAGCTCAACTATTTCTGGATGCTATGAGTTTCCAGGCTTTCGAAGAAATATTGGTTTTGCTAATCTATGGGTTGGTGTTATTGCCTAATCCAGACTAACTCATAGATGTGAATTCCATTAAAATATTTCTCACTCGTAACCCTGTGCCTACTTTGCTCATAGATATTTTGCATTCTCTTCACACTCGTACTATGAGGAAATGAGGGACTCATATGTGTTGCATACCTCTGCTATCCAGGTGGTTTATTTCTCACCTTCCTCGATCAGTAGTGAAGAATGAACAAGGTTTGAGGTGGTCACAAAGAATAAGGTCAGTTTCTCATACAGACATCTATTGGTATCCCCGATCTCATGAGGATATCACTATCATTGACCGCTGTAGAGAATTACCTAATGTTCCACTCCTTGGAATTAGGGGAGGTATTACGTACAACCCTTCTCTGGCTCTACATAAATTTGGTTATGCTCGAAGAGATGGTACTCATGACACACTTATCTGGGGTATTGGTTCGATTACGAAAATGATCCTCAAGGTTATCGTCAAAGATTTTTACATGCTTAGGCCGTGGTGAGCAAAATTGATAGTAAGGCTTTGGGTCAGAAGAACTCCATCCCTATGGATCCCTACCTAAAATGGGTACGAGCTCGCGCTCAAAACCTCATGATACCATATCCAACTATTTTACCAGTGATCATAGAGCCTGTTGTCAAAGGAGGCATTTCTCGCACCATCGTCCATCCAAATATGCCCTCTGACCTCGAAGAATTGCAGAAGTCCTGAATTCAACTCAAGGAGAACGGGAAACTCAATTCTATGCAAGTTAAAATAAAGTGTTGGAGCTTACAAAGCAACTTCGCGAGGAGCAAAACCTTAATGCATACATCAACACGAAGATGAAGCGTCCATGGGAGACTTGAATCTTAGGTTTTAGAAGTTCATATTGTTGTTTCTTTGAGACCCCTTTCTTTTCATTGTAATCCTAAGAGGCAATTGTAATTTTAAACTTATTAATGAAATATTTGTTTCTGTTTCCTCTTGGCTAGAAAATTCAAATCTCCTTAGGTCCTTGAAAACATTGTATTTACATATCATGCATCATTACATAACAGGTTTTCCATACAGGTTTTCTCATCTTCTTGCTGTTTATTTCAGTAAAAGGTTCACCTCGAACAGACTGTTAAGGAACTCCAAGCTCAACAAACCCAATTTCAAGAGACTCTCCTAAACCTAGCCAAGGGACAGCAGGATATGATGGCGCTTCTTGCCAAGAAGAAGAAGAAGACTCGGAAGCCAGTCGATATCCTCAATATGGGGAGAATATTCAAAGGCCCTGCTCAACCAGTTCTAGCGAATAATGCTTCCTCTGAGGAAGACGATAACCAAGAGGAGGATGGTAGAAGTGTCAGGGGTGAAGATAGAAATAACCAAGGTTATGAGAATATTTCTGAAGATGAAGACTACTTCGACGAACAGTACCCTCCTGTAGATAAAAAGTATAAAAAGTTGGAAGAATGTCTAAGAGCTATGGAAAGCCAAAGAGTGCCTGAATTGGATTTTGGAGAACTAGGTCTGATCCCAAGAGTGGTCATCCCTCACAAATTTAAGGTCACTATCTTGTCTAAATATGATGGGGTCTCTTGTCCCAAACTTCATCTGAGGTCGCATGTTTGAAAAATCAATCCTCATGCTACTGACATGATATTATGGGTCCATTTATTTCAAGAAAGTTTGTCTGGAACTCAACTTAAATGATTCTATCAACTGGAAGGAACCAACATTCACACGTGGGAAGACTTGGCTACTTATTTTTTCGAGCAGTATCAATATAATGCTGACCTTGCACCGACTCATGTACAATTGCAAAACATGTCCATGGGCTCGAATGAAGGGTTCAAAGAGTATGCCCAGAAGTGGAGAGACTTAGAAGGAATGGTCCAACCTCCCTTGTCTGACCGAGAATTAGTTGATATGTTCATGGGTACTCTGACATGTCCATTCTTTAATCATCTTTGAGATTTCTTCATCTAGCTTTACTAAGCTAATTCTGGCTGGGTAACGAGTTGAAAGTGGTATCAAGAGTGGAAATATTCCAATGGCTATGACTTCTAATGTTGTGAAGAAGTCGTTCGGTGGTAAAAAATAAACCAATGTTGTCTATGGCCAGAAGAGTCATAGTAAAAATGACCTCTATCAGTCTGTGGGAGCGGTTTTGATCTTTAATCCAACACCTGATCAACCATAACAACAGGGAAATCAACGTAGGTCAAACGCTCCAAGAAGACAGTTCACCAGGATTAGTATGCCATTGTCTCAGGCATTACAATATTTGGTGAAAACAGAATCAATAACACTACGCGATCCTCTTCCTAATCCCAACATGTCCTCTCCTAAGTACAATCTGAGCAAAAAGTGTTCCTATCATTCCAACAGTCATGGGCACGACACTAACAACTACTGGGCCCTAAAAAAAAAAATTCAGGACATGATTGATAACAAGGAAATTGAGTTCGATCCTCCAGGGACTCCAAACGTGATTACTACACCTATGCTAAAACATGACAAAGGTGTAAGTTCTATTGAAGATGTTCTGTATGTTACCACTGTAGGTGGTGTGGTTACTCTCCTCTCAACAATAAAAAAGAATCTGTCACGGGCTCGTTTATTTCCCGGCTGTGTTGAAAGATGTTACTGCTGCGCGGTCTAACCCAATGTCTGCAAATTACTAAAGGAAGGTTGTTGTACCCCAAAATTTTCCCTCTCATTTCATCAACATTTTTTATCACAAGACTTTTGGAACTCAAGATCAAGCTAGGGTTCACTCTGCTCAAGACATCTCCTTGCAATGCTGACCTAAACTAGGGTTTGAGTTTGCACAAATATTTTTGGACTTTCAATGCTCAAAGTGACTTTCATACTTCATGTTGGACTTACAAGATTACCTCTACCAAGTTTCAAGCCTTGAATCAAATTTTTGCCCAGTCAATTGGATAGTTGACCTAGAAATCAGTTGTATGGGGGAAAAAGTCAATTGTGGCCAATTTACAGTCAAACCTCATAAATTTTGACCCACATCAACATTATAAACTTATATGAACCATTTGATAAAGTTTGGACCACAACTCCTCAAGATTTGATCAGATCATCAAAAGGGCAAAATGGTCATTTTTAGGGTTTTGACTGCAGAAGGGCAATTTCTGACTTTTCACCTAGACAATGGAAACTTGGGCTCAAGCATGGATTCAAGGACTCAATGGCATCATCTTGACCTATTCACAAGGTTCAAAAGATCTCAATTGCATTGGATTGACAGATGAATTTTTCAATCAACTGATCAAAATTTGACTGTATACTGAAAAGTCAAACTTTGACTTTTTGGTCAAAATCAAGTGCCAAGGGTCATTTTTCATCAAGACATGTCAAATTATGAAACTTTTTCATCAAGAAACCCAAAAATGCAAATTAGGGTTTAAAATGGAAAAATTTCACAACTTCGAATTTTTCTAAGTTATAAAATTTTCTTTTTTTTTCCTAACTTTGTCCAATTTTTTCACCAAGATTCAAATGGATTCAAACAAAACTTGAAACATGAAATTTGTAGGCCATCACAAATTATACAACTTTGATTCACAAAGTTTTCTCAAAAGAAGCTTGTATCTCAAGTTATGATTTTTGGAACAAGGGTATCTAAAACTTTTAACTTAGAGAAATTTTGCCCTAGTTTAGGCAGGATTTTGACCCATCTTCTTGGCCATTTTTCACATAGTTCCACTTGGAGTTTCAAGTTTCATTTCAAAGATGGATTATAGTACATGTTCCAAGCTTTCCAAATTGTCCAAGAACTCCTCAAACACCCTTGTGGTTAGAGAGAATCGAATGCTTGAAGTTGGCAGAAACTCACTTTGATCCATGGCCAATACATGTTCATACCAAGTTGCAAATCTGATTTAGCTAGCTTGGTTCACAATTACAGGCCTTAAAACCAGTTTGTACTCCATAATTTAATGCATATCCATTGAGCTAAGGTATTGTCTTGGTCATTAGGGTATTATACACTAGATTAAGCCTTAAATGGAAAAAGTAACAATGCCATTTTTGCTTAAACTTCACTTTATGTCAAAATAAGATCCTTGAGGCATGGGGCTATATCTTTGAGGCAAGATCAAATCTACCAATTCCAGTAACCAAGGGAAAAGTATGCATCATAATATAGGACTTGTATAGACCTGCATTAAAAACATACACACTCTTGCTTCAAGAAGAAGAAAACTTGCAAAACACAAGCCATTTTCACATCTGATAAAACCAACTTACACAAACATTGCAAACAAGTTTCATACCTCCTAACAAGCCAGAAACACGACCCCTTTGCCTCTCAAAACTCCTAGTGCACAAAACCCCCATTTTCTTGCAAAAGAGGTCAGTTCTGCAGTTTGCAAGCCATCATCAAATTCCATCGTGCGTTTTGCCCAAAGATATTTCAAACACCTTCCAACCAACATACCTGAGCTATCCAGATCATCCACAAGTTGCTGTAACACCATTAACACACATTGCCATTTTTGTTTCAAAGCTTTACAGGTTGAGTTCTGTAGCACGATTCAGGCTACTACAAAACAAGCCAAGTATTGGGAAAGCTTCCTTGGACCTCAAGCAAGCTCAAAAGAACCTCAAGCACCCTTGGAAGTTGTTGCGTTGTCCAGCTCAAAGTTAACTGAAACAGGTATTTCATGAACTTCTATCTCTCTATTTAGGAATAGTTAGACTGAGGTTTGTGAATGAAAGATGTTATATTCATAGCCCTGAAACCATACATGTGCTTAGTTTTCATTTATATTAATCGTGCTAGGAGAATTTTGTTCATGAACTTTCTGAAAAAACTAGGTTAAGAATTAGGGCCAGAGAAATTCTCTCTGGTCTTTGTTTGTACATTTGTCATTCTTGCATTTTTATTCCATTTTTTATTTTGATATTTTATTTTCTAACATAAAAAATACTTAAAAATTATTTTCATAAATTTTTGTATTTATTTGGAATTTATTTTAATTATTACTAGTATAAAAAATGTTTAAATGTTTTATGTTCTTTTTATTAAAACCTAAAAATAATGTAAGAATATGTTTATTTTCATTTATTATTTTTATTTACATTTGAAAACATTTTCTTGAATATACACATTTTTTGTAAATAATTAATTTTTATTTTTATATAATTAATATGTTTAATATATATATATATATATATATATATATATATATATATATATATATATATATATATATATATATATATATATATATATATATATATATATATATATATATATATATATATATATATATATATATATATATATATATATATATACTTTATTTTATTAAATAATTAGGACAAAAATAATAAATAATACATTTTCATTTTTATTAATATTTTACACTAAAAATATCTTTTTTACAATATACTTTTATTTTTTGTACAAATTGATACATTATTGTATGTAAATAATAAATAATGCCATTTATTTAGGAAATTAGGGTTTTTGCCCTAAAATAAATAAAATAATTGAAATTGACTTTTTATTTGTTTACATTTCACATTAAAAAAAAACCCTTTTTACATACATAAAAATCTTTTGCATAAATACATTTTATTTAATATTTATTTATTGTATTTATTTAAATGTTGTATATTTAATATTGTATCATTTACATTCGATTTGGTTGTAATAATTTAGAATTAATTTCTTACAAAATAACCCCCAATTCAAATTTGTATCCCCCTCCCTATATCATGTTGTAATAGTGTAGGATTTAGATTCTCGCACCTTTAGATGCTTTCAATTATGCCATGATTAGGCCTAGGGTTTGTATGCAAAATAAAATCAACAATTAGCTTGACCTAATCCAAAGATAACAATGCATGAAAAACAAACACAATGCACACTTGCACCCCTAGGGTTTCAATCCACTTGTTGCCTTCAAAAATGGGCCATGATATGCATGTCAAGTACTTTGGCAAAACAAAAACAAAACAAAAGATCATAGTCCCTCGATGACGCTATCTGAGTTGCCTAAACAAAATGATCAAGTCCCTCAAGAAAAATTCCCGAAAATACTCGACACCATTGCTATCATGGTCTATACGATGACCCGCGCCTGTCCCGTTTAACATCCTAACACAAGGTTGTTCATCAAACACAATGGTGAAACAACACTGTTAAAAGGGTTAAAAACATAAGAAACATCTTTGAGTAAAATAGGGTAGATAACTCTTAGTTACTTGATCAAGACTTGCAAAAAACATCCTTGCTATTTTCAAAACACACTTCACAACACAATTTCAAAATCCAACTTTCAAAACATTGAAAACTTTTCAAAAGACAAAAACACCTTTGTATACATTCAAACAAGAGCCATTACAAAGGTTGCCACAACGATGGCCTCTTTTCAAAACATCTTTAAAAATCACACACAAAGCACCATTTCAAACAATTGAAAACCAAAGCAAGTGATCTAAGCAAGTAACTAAGAGCCCATGGATAACCATGGATAGAAAGGGTGCTAATACCTTCCCTTTCTATAATCTACTCCACGAACTCAAGAAAACATCTCAAAGGTCTTTCCTGTGCTTTTTGACCTTTCCTTAGGATAAAATAAAAAGTCGGTGGCGACTCTTGCTAAACCGAAACATTTGCGAACACAAACGCAAAATCCCAAGTCAGTTCTCCCACCGTATCACAGAACTGGAGACTCTGCTGGGGAAAACTTTAAAAGTGGAGTAAGCTTAGGGTTTAGATCACCTTTTGCATGCTTATCTTGATTGCTTTGATTGCTTTACATTTGGTTCTCTTGTTTGGGTTTGAATCCTCCACCCGGATTTTGGGAAACATTCATAGGTAAATAGCAATATGTTGTGGAAACTGTGCAGGGTATACCGACATGGTTGAAGTAATATCTATATTAGTGCGACATATTTGTGAGTACCGGTAGCCATTGAGTCAATCAAAGAAAATACGGCGCTGCTGAGTAATGTCATGAAGCACTAATGAACTCTTAGAACCTTACTTGACCATCTTGGCCTTTTATTAAGGGTAGTGAGATGACCGGCTTTGGTGCAGTCCGAAGTTGGTAGATACTCGATACTACACACATTGAGGGTTGTTTTCTTGCAATGTTTTGGTCGCTAGTTAAGTGGCTAAACCAAAACAATGAACATGGAAAACAATCCAGTGATATTGAGCTCCTTAGAACCCGGTTACTATTTATAGGACAGGTTTGAGCCAACTAAACTCAAGAGGGTACTTACCTATGAAACTTCATGCAAGCCTGAAACTAGGGTTTTGTGTGACTTGCTTGTACATGTGTTTGTGCATACATCATGAACATCATAAAGCATCATATGCATCCACTAACCATTTCAAGGGTTTGGATCTTCATCTTTGTTCTTGTTTTGTAGGTCATGGAATCTCTTCGCAGGAAAACAATCCAAGTCAACCTTGTGAGAATCCCTCCTCAACTCAATGAGCTTACATCCAGGATTCCAGAGAATTCTCTCTTCAGTGAAAGACATGGTAGACTCCTTAGCTTGGTCAACACCAACATTGAAGAAGATATGGTGAAAGTTCTCTTCCAGTTCTTTGACCCCCTACACCACTGTTTCACATTCCCTGATTACCAGTTGGTGCCTACTTTGGAGGAATTTTCTCAACTCTTGAGAATTCCTATTCTTCATCAACTACCCTATAATGGTATGGAAAGATAACCAAATCCTGAAGATGTTGCTCAAGCATTAAACTTGCAACCATCTAACATCAAGGGGCACTGGGAAACCAGAAGTGGTGTCAAGGGTTTCTTGGCAAAGTTTCTATTTGAGAAGGCACAAGACTGCTGGAATTCTCTTGATTTATAGGCCTTTGAAGAGATTGTGGCACTCCTCATCTATGGGTTGGTCTTGTTCCCAAACCCTGATCAGCTTATAGATGTGAACGCTGTCAAGATTTTCATATCCAGGAATCCTATACCCATATTGCTTGGGGATATCCTACACTCATTTTACACACGAACAATGAGGAAAGGAGGTGTTCTCATGTTCTGTACTCCTCTCCTAGCAAGGTGGTTTATTTCTCACCTTCCACAATCAGTTTTGAAGAATGAGCGGGGTTTAAGGTGGTCACAACGATTGATGACCCTCACACATTCTGATGTACATTGGTGTTCTTGGTCTAGAGAAAGTGTCATCATCATTGATCGTTGTGGGGAATTCCCTAATGTCCCGCTACTTGGAATTAGGGGAGGCATTACCTACAACCCTTGTCTAGCTTTGAGATAATTTGGATATGCTCGGAGGGACGACCTTCATGACATGCTGATTCCTGGCCTAATTTTTGACTTCGAAAACGATGCGCAAGGACTTCGACAAAGGTTCATCAGAGCTTGGAGGATGCCCAACAAGGTGGATAGTAAGACACTGGGGCACAAGAATTCCATCCCCCTTGAGCCTTATCTCAAGTGGGTACGAACCCGCGCCGAGAATCTTATGATGCCATACCCTCACATTCTCCCCTTGATCAAAGAGCCTGTTATGGAAGGAGAGGTTCCATACACCATCCTCCATCTTGACATGCCAACATCATGGGAAGAAATGCAAAAGAGTTGGATCCAACTCAAGGAAGAACGTGATACTTTTGAAGCCAGCTTCTATGCCAGCGAGAAGAAGGTTTTGGAGCTTACCCGCCGACTTCATGAGGAGGAAACTCTCAACACTTACATCGCACCAAAGAGGATGCGCAATGTCTTTTTACATTAAGAATTTTGTAATATTTTTCCCATAGGGCACTTAGGTACTAACAATTTCTTCTTAATATGACGTGTGTTCCTTTTTGTTTGCAATAAATTTGAATTTCTGAATCCTTGAATGCATTACATGAATAACATACCATTCATCATATGCATAAACAGGTCTTCACACCAAGTTTCCTTATCTTTCTGTTGTTTATTTCAGCAAGATGGATTTGGAGCAAATGGTAAAGGATCTGCAGGCACAAAATTCACAATTCCAGCAACTCCTCATGACCTTGGCAAAGGGTCAAGAGGACCTCAAAGCTCTGTTGGAGAAGAATAAAGAGAAAAAGAAAAAGAGACCTGGAGTAGCCACTTTGGGAAGGAGATTTGAGCATCAGGCTAGGAGAGTTCTCGAGTTCCCCTCAACGTTTGACGAAGGGGACGGTAAAGGGAAAAGGACTACTATACCTTCTAAATCTGAGGTTGAAGAGGAGGAAGAGGAAGAAGACAAAGACTACTCTGAACAACAGTATCCACCAGCGGATGATAAATATAAGAATCTTGAGGATAGACTGGCAGCCATGGAGTTGCAGAGGGTAGCTTTTTACCGTCAGTATCAATACAATGCTGGTTTGGCGCCCACTCGTACTCAGTTACAAAGTATGGGGATGGCTTCCAATGAAGGGTTTAAAGAGTACGCCCAGAAGTGGCGTGATCTGGCTGGAAGGGTGCAGCCGCCGTTGTTAGATAGGGAGTTAGTTGACATGTTTCTGGGGACTCTGTATGGCCCCCTCTTTAACCATCTAATCGGGAGTTCTTCCGCGGGATTTACTGAACTAATTTTGACTGGCGAGAGGGTCGAGGCCGGTATTAAGAGTGGAAAGATTCAAAAGGATGCTTCTGCATCCACAACTGTTAAGAAACCTTTCCCGGCTAAGAAGGAAGCCTCTGCTGTGTATTCTCAGAAGGGTCAGGGAAGAACCGAGCGCCGGCTGACTGTAGGGGCTGTGATGATTCAGAACTCGTCAAATGATCAACCTCGTAACAATCAGTCGAGACCTAATCAACAACGGGTAGAAAGGCCACAACGGAAATTCACCCGCATCAACATGACGCCCGCTCAGGTGCTCCCTCATTTGTTGAAGCTGAATCTTACTATTTTAAAGGAAGCGCCAAAGAACCCTAACATCACCTCTTCATACTACCACTCCAATGCCAAATGTGCTTACCATTCCGATAGTGTTAGGCACAATACCAATAATTGTTGGGGGCTTAAGAACAAAATCCAGGACTTGATTGATGCTAAAGAAGTAGAATTCGATGCGCCTGAGAAGCCCAATTTGATTTCTGCTCCGATGCCCAAGCACGGTAATAATGTTCATGCTGTTATGGAGGACCTTCATGTTACTTATGTTGTTGACCTGTTGACGCCGTTACTTGTGATTAAAGAAAATTTGATGAGAGCCGAGATCTTTCCTGGTTGTGGTAAAGACTGTTATTTTTGTTTGAACATACAAGGTGATTGCCCAATGTTGAAGTCAGGTGTCCAACGCCTGATGGATACCCAAGAGATACTTTTCCAGAAAAACCCTATTGATACCTTCAATCCTGTTACTCCTACTACTTCTGCTACTTCAACCAACTATATTGCAATCATAACCATTTCCGACAATCCTCCCAAGGCTTGCAAAAGGCATGTCAGGATTACACCCAACTCTGAATGCGTACCTTTAAAGATCACCATGCCGGGACCTGTCCCGTACCAATCAAGAAAAATGATACCATGGAACTATGGAGGAGAAATCTTCTATCATGGTATCAAGCAAATTGAGGCAGTCCAAGAAAATTATGAAGAAGAAAACCCTGATATAGGGAACATTGCGGGTACAAGCAAGATAACCCGCAGCGGTCAGATCTTTTCTCCGGAGATTGCTCCCCCTCGAGCAGTTTTCGGACCCTTGAAAGCTTCTGTACCTGTTGGACCATCCGTGCAAGGCCCGGTGATTGAAGAATTGGATACTCCTGATGTAAGACCATCTGCTGATATTACCGACAAGGGCAAGGGAATACTAGAAGTGCCTGTCAGGATGAAGGCTCATGCTATGGTTATCCCCGAAACCACTCAGAAAGAAATGGATGAAATCTTGAAAATTATCAGAAAAAGTGACTACGACGTTGTGGAACAGTTAGGACAGACTCCTTTTAAAATTTCAACATTGGCTCTTCTGCTCTGTTCTGAGGCCCATGCTAAGGCCCTAATCAAATTCTTGAAGGCGGCACATGTACCCTAGGAGACTTCGGTTAACCAGTTTCAGGAATGTATGGCCAGTCTTACTGCTGATAATGGCCTAGGCTTTTCCGATGCTGACTTGACTCCCAAAGGAAGGAAACACAACGACGCGCTACATGTCTCAGTTGAATGTAGGGGAACCACCCTCGCCCATGTCTTAGTTGATACTGGTTCTTCCTTGAATGTGCTGCCGAAGAAAGCTTTAGACCGTTTGGACTGCGAAGGATTGACCCTCAAACCTAGTAACATTGTTGTTAGGGCCTTTGATGGGTCCAAAAGAATGGTTCATGGAGAGGTTGATATTCCTATCAAAGTAGGCACAGAAGTTTTCAAATTCACCTTCTACGTGATGGACATCCGTCCGTCATATTCATGTTTGTTAGGAAGACCGTGGATCCATTATGCCGGGGCAGTTACCTCCTCTTTGCACCAAATGCTGAAATATCCTGTTAAGGGTAAGATTATAACAGTGCACAGCGAGGAAGAGTACATGATAAGTCATCTCAATTCCTTCCGATACGTGGAGTTGGACGGCAAGTTCATCGAAACGCCTTTCCAATATTTTGAGGAATTTTCTCCTGAGGTAGCAGTTGCGAAGACAATGGTTGAAGTGCCTATCGTTCCCAAGCATGTATCTAGGATGGTATCTCTCAAGGACGCAGAGGCTGTGATTAAAGAAGGGAAGAGCACAGTGTGGGGGCAGTTGCCTGATTTTCCCCATAAGACGAACAAGTTTGAGTTAGGGTTCACTGCTGCAGGACAAAAGGCTATGTGTCGCTCCAAGTTTGGAAGACCACCCGTCAAGATCTCTCACCATGGAATCAATGCTATAGAAGATGAAGATGAAGAGATCCACTTTTAAGATTGGATCTTTCCGACCGTCGAAGGGGGTTTAAGCAACTGGGAAGCAAAGGACTTTGTTCCCATCACCTTTATCAACCGATAATTTTATCTTTAAACAATTCCCCATTTATGGTCTGTAATAACTAAACAATTTGCACACATTTTTCACCTCATGCCTTGCCCGGGGCATGTAGGTCCATTTGTAAGGGCTTGATCTTCTTCATTATCATATGCCATGTTTTAATGAATCATTGGACGTTTTTCATCTATAAACTGCTGTGTTCATTTTCTTTCCTTTTGCATTTTGTTTGTTTAAGGATGGCTATCCCTTACACACACCCACACTCACAAATGCAGGTATCCATCCACTCCGGATTCCATGGGTGACTATTCTGTTTTAGCCTTCGATAACTCTGAAGATTTGGTCAATCATGCTGAGTACGAAGTTGACGAAGATTGTGAAGTGCCGGGAGAGTTAGCCAGACTTTTACAACAAGAAGAGTGGGCTATTCTGCCTCATGAAGAGTTGCTAGAAACCATCAACTTGGGGACAGAGGAAGACAGGAAAGAAGTAAAAGTGGGTGCCAACCTAGAACCAACTGTCAAAGAGAGCTTAGTGCAGTTGTTGAACGAATATGTGGAAATCTTCGCCTGGTCTTATAAAGACATGACAGGGTTAGACACAAATATCGTGGTTCACCGTCTCCCTATAAGAGAAGATTGTCCATCAATCAAGCAAAAGGTCCGCCGAATGAGGCCTGACATGTCTGAGAAGATTAAAGCTGAGGTAATAAAGCAATTCAACGCTAGCTTTCTGGCTGTTACTTCCTATCCAAAATGGGTTGCTAACATTGTGCCCGTGCCTAAGAAGGACGGAAAAGTCAGAATGTGTGTGGACTATCGGGATTTGAACAGAGCTAGCCCTAAAGACGATTTTCCACTACCACATATCGACATCTTGGTTGACAACACAGCTTAACACAAGGTATTTTCCTTCATGGATGGATTCTCGGGATACAACCAGATCAAAATGGCCCCCGAGGACATGGAGAAAACTACTTTTGTCACGCAATGGGGTACCTTCTGCTACAAAGTGATGCCATTCGGACTGAAGAATGCAGGGGCAACCTATCAACGCGCCATGGTAGCTTTGTTTCATGATATGATACATCATGAGATCGAAGTTTACGTAGACGACATGATAGCTCGATCACAGACAGAAGAAGAACACCTTAATCATTTGCAAAAGTTATTTGCCAGGTTGAACGAGTATAAGCTCAGATTGAACCCAAGCAAGTGCACTTTTGGGGTTAGGTCTGGTAAACTTTTGGGATTTATTGTCAGCAACAAAGGCATTAAGGTTGATCCAGCTAAAGTAAAGGCTATACAAGAAATGCCTGCTCCCCGTACTGAAAAGGAGGTTAGAGGATTCTTGGGACGCTTGAACTATATTGCGAGGTTCATCTCTCACCTGACATCTACCTGTGAGCCAATCTTCAAGCTGTTGAAGAAAGATCAGGTAGTTGAATGGAACAATGATTGTCAAGTTGCTTTTGATAAGATCAAGGAGTACTTACTAGAACCTCATATTTTGATGCCACCCGTCGAAGGAAGGCCGTTAATCATGTATCTAACTGCTTTGGATAACTCAATGGGGTACGTGCTGGGCCAACATGACGAGTCTGGCCGAAAAGAGCATGCCATTTATTACCTTAGTAAAAAGTTTACCGACTGTGAGACCCGCTACTCACTGCTCGAGAAAACTTGTTGCGCTTTGGTATTAGCTGCTCGCCGGCTAAGGCAGTATATGTTGACTCATACCACTTTGCTGATTTCCAAGATGGACCCGATCAAGTATATCTTCGAGAAGCCTGCTTTATCTGGAAGAATCGCTAGATGGAAAATGATCCTGACTGAGTATGACATCTAGTATACTACCCAAAAAGCTATAAAAGGGAGTGTACTAGCTGACCATCTAGCTCATCAAGCCGTTGAAGATTACCAATCTATGAGATTCGAATTCCCTGACGAGGACATCATGACATTGGACAACATTGAAGGTAACAAACCGTATGACGGACCTGAACAAGGATCCCGATGGACCATGTACTTTGATGGTGATTCAAATGCACTTGGCAAAGGTATCGGTGCGGTACTTATTTCTCTGGAAGGTTGCCATACACCCTTCACTGTTCGACTTTGCTTCAGCTGTACCAACAACATGGTTGAATATGAAGCTTGCATCTTTGGTCTCAAGGCTGCTATAGACTTTGGAATCAAATCTTTGGTCGTATTTGGGGACTGGGATTTGGTTATCAGTCAAGTCAAAGGAGAGTGGGACACCAAGCATCCCAACCTCATCCCTTACAAAGAACATGTCCTGACATTATTACCTCATTTCGAGCAGATTACCTTCGAACACTTTCCGCGAGAAGAAAATCAGCTAGCAGATGCTCTGGCTACAATGTCTTCCATGTTTAAACTCAACTGGGATAATGAGGCTCCCCAAATCACCATCGAGCGAATGGACGAACCTGCGCACTATCATGAGACTAATACCGAAGAAGTAGTGGAACAACCCTGGTTTCATGAAATCAAAAGGTATCTCTAGACTAGAGAATACCCTGAAGGAGCTTCCGTCAATGACAAAAAGTTCTTAAGGAGATTTCTGCCAAGTTCTTCCTAAGAAATGACATCCTTTATAAGTGCAACCATGATTGTGTTCTACTTCGTTGTGTGGACAAAGCTGAAGCAGATTTGATCATGACTGAGATACACAGTGGCACATTTGGCACCCACTTGAGCGTACATACGATGGATAAGAAGATTCTAAGGGCAGGCTACTACTGGTCTACCATGGAAGCTGATTGTCATCAACATTCCCGTACCTGCCACAAATGCCAAGTCTTACCGACAAGGTACATATTCGTCCTGTTCCTCTCAACATTCTGACAGCTCCTTGGCCTTTAGCATTGTGGGGCATTGATATGATTGGAGAGATCAAGCCCACGGCATCCAATGGACATCGTTTCATCTTGGTCGCTATTGATTATTTCACCAAGTGGGTCGAAGAAGCTTCCTTTGCTTCAGTTACAAAGAATATGGTTGCCCGCTTCATCAAGCAGAACCTCATATGCCGGTATGGTGTCACCGACAGGATCATCATAGACAACGGTACGAATTTGAACAGCACCATGATCATCGCTCTATGCGAACAGTTCAAGATTTATTATCACAATTCATCTCCCTATCAGCCGAAGATGAACGGTGTTGTTGAAGCCGCGAACAAAAATATCAAGAAGATCATCCAAAAAATGACAGTCACCTACAAGGACTGGCATGAGATGTTACCGTTTGCTCTGCATGGATATCGTACCACGGCACGTACGTCAACAGGGACAACCCCATTTTCTTTGGTATATGGCATGTAAGTTGTTCTGCCTATGGAGGTTCAGATTCCTTCCTTAAGGATTATGAAGGATGTCGGTTTGAGTGAAGACGATTGGATTCAGACCCGGCTTGACCAACTTAATTTGATCGATGAGAAGCGACTTACTGCTGTTTGTCATGGTCAGACGTATCAAAAGCAGATTGTCAAGGCTTTCAACAAGAAAGTTAGACGTCAGGTATATCAAGTCGGAGATCTTGTAATCAAGCGGATCATCTTACCGCAAAGTGATCCCAGGTGCAAGTGGACTCCTACTTATGAAGGACCATTTGTGATCAAGAGCATCTTTTCTGGTGAGGCAATGATTCTGATCACCATGGACGGCGACGACCTGCCACACCCTGCGAACGCAGACATAGTCAAAAGACACTACGCATAAGATAACCCGACAAGTCGAAAACCCGAAAGGGCGACTTGGGAAAAAAAGGGCATCCCGGTGAATCGAAAACCCGAAAGGGCGGTTCAGGCAAAAATTAGGGATAAAACAAAAAATCTGTACACCCGGCAAGTTGAAAACTCGAAAGGGCGACTTGGGCAAAAAAGCGTTTCCCGGTGGATCAAAAACCCGAAGGGGCGGTCCAGGAAAAAGTTAGGGAATTAAAGCGTATGACTATGTGTCGTCAGATCACCTTAAGAACAACCTCTTCACCAACAAGCTCCCAGCTTCTGATCAATCCAGTCATCGGCGGACGAAGCAGCGAATGGACAAGATATTCAGAGTTGTAAAGGCTATAACAGAACGGGAATCCCATGGAGTTGTTACACATAGCCATCTTTATTTTGTATAAATTTTTTCAATTTTTATGACAACATTCTCTTACTAGGATGTCTGTCTCCTTTGTACAAAGATACTCATGAAAATTAAATACAAAGATACTTCAAAGCGCAAAAATTTGCTTGCCTTTCTTTTCTTTTTACACTTATGTTTTACTTGAAAACGTCCAATGTTTTGTTAAATAGGCATATGCATTTGAATATAATCACTGCTTACAAATAAAACGAAATTGAAAAAGGATAATTACTGATAGATTGAAGGTGTAGGAAGATATCTTTGTGCCATTTCAGAAGAAATCCCCTACGATACATCATTCAGATCCTCAACAAAGCTAAAGTTTGGAGTATATTTCCCCAGCGGAGTTAAGCTTCAAAATCCTCATTAGAGCCAGTGCATTCTAAAACTTGATTCCCCAGATGAGTTAAGTTTCAAAATTCCCATCAGAGTTAAGCTTCAGGATCCCTAGTGGAGTTCGAAAACCCTGAAAATCCTATCCCAAGTGGATCCTGAATAGTGAACATTTCCCCCACAGAGTTATCTCCCAGCAAGATCGAAGATTCTCGGTCTCATTTCCCCAAGCAGAAGCCTCCTAGGTTTTAACTCCCCACAAATCGCCGAGGATTTTCAATCTCCAGCAGTGGTCACAGGATTTCTCATCTTCAACAATCAAAGATTTTTGGAATCCCGAGCACCGGTCAAGGATTTACTTCCCCCGACCACAATCAAAGATTTCATTGTCTCCAGTTATCAATGATTTATTTTCCTCAGCAAGACATCTATTCAGCTTACATGCACATCCATTACATTCATATATCATAAACATTGATGAAACGCAATTCATTGCATCATACATATCATGCAACATAACTTTGTGTTTTAGCTAACATTTTACCCTTTTTTCAGGATAAGATTAAAAGGATGTTAATAACAATTATTCAGATACAGTATGGATACACCCCAGACATGGCGGTCATTCTATTACTCATTCACAATTTCAAGTCAAAATACAGTACAGATACACCCCAGACACGACGGTCATTCTACTACTCATTCAGACTTCAGCAATCCGATACAGACTAGATACGCTCCAGACACGACGACCATTCTATCTCTCATTCAGATTCAACTATCAACTTCAAGTTCAGATATGCTCCAAACACGGATGCCATTCTGACCTTTACACCAGCAGTTTGATTATCCCCAGTGTAGTCGCCATGGAAATCATTCTGTCATTTATTCAGATCTCAGTTACAGTCTCAGATACACTCCAGACACGGAAGTCATTCTGCTACTCATACAGATCTCAAATTCAAATACAGTTACATCTCAGATATGCTCCAAACACGGACGCCATTCTTTTGCTCATATAGACTCAGTCTCCAGATACAGTTCAAATGCATTCCAGACACGAATACCATTTTGATGCTCATTCTTCTGACCTACCACATTGCGATTCAGCAAACATTCTTGGATGGCATCTTTAAGCCCATCTCCAACAAGTTCCTACCATCTCTAAATGGCATCTTTAAGCCTATTTCATCAGCTATATTCTGACGAGTGCAAATTTATGGGCACTCTAGTGTCCAATCCTCTTTTACCTTCGAGTCGCGAAAGGAAAACTTGCCAATCTAACTATTCAAGTTCAAGAAGATTGAACAGGGGAAACTGTTGTACCCCAAAATTTTCCCTCTCATTTCATCAACATTTTTTATCACAAGACTTTTGGAACTCAAGATCAAGCTAGGGTTCACTCTACTCAAGACATCTCCTGGCACTGTTGACCTAAATTAGGGTTTGAGTTTGCACATATATTTTTGGACTTTCAATGCTCAAAGTGACTTTCATACTTCATGTTGGACTTACAAGATTACCTCTACCAAGTTTCAAGCCTTGAATCAAATTTTTGCCCAATCAATTGGACAGTTGACCTAGAAATCAGCTGTATGGGGGAAAAAGTCAACTGTGGCCAATTTATAGTCAAAACTCATAAATTTTGACCCACATCAACATTATAAACTCATATGAACCATTTGATCAAGTTTGGACCACAACTCCTCAAGAAATTTGATCAGATCATCAAAAGGGCAAAATGGTCATTTTTAGGGTTCTGACTGCAGAAGGGCAATTTATGACTTTTCACCTAGCCATGGAAAATTGGGCTCAAGAATGGATTCAAGGACTCAATGGCATAATCTTGACCTATTCACAAGGTTCAAAAGATCTCAATTGCATTGGATTGACAGATGAATTTTTC
>OX451736.1:900449532-900707032 GCA_948472305.1 Vicia faba | reverse complement strand
ATGACATGATTCATCACGAGATAGAGGTCTACGTCAAAGATATGATAGCCAAATCACGGACTGAAGAAGAACATCTTGATGATCTGCATAAATTATTTGAAATATTGAAGAAGTACAAGCTAAGGTTAAATCCAAACAAGTTCACTTTTGGGGTGAGATGCAGTAAACTCCTAGGTTTCGTCATCAGTGGTAAAGGTATTGATGTTGATCCCACAAAAGTTAAAGCCATTCAAGAAATGTCGGCTCCCTGTACTAAGAAGAAAGTCAGAGGTTTCTTAGGATGACTGAATTACATCGCTAGATTCATCTCTCATTTGACTACTACTTGTGAACCAATCTTTAAGTTGTTGAAGAAAGATCAAGTAGTAAAGTGGAATGACGACTGTCAAATAGCCTTTGATAAAATCAAGGAGTACTTACAAGAACCTCTGATTCTGATGCCACCAGTTGAAGGAAGGCCTCTAATAATGTATCTCAAAGTGCTATAAAATTCAATGGGGTGTGTACTGGGGAAACATGACGAGTCTGGTCGAAAAGAGCATGCAATATACTACCTTAGCAAAAAGTTTACTGACTGTGAAACAAGATATTCACTGCTCGAGAAAACTTGTTGTGCTTTGGCATGGGCTGCTCGCCGACTAAGACAATATATGTTGACTCATACTACTATATTGATCTCTAAAATGGATCCCATCAAATACATATTTGAGAAGCTAGCTCTCTCCGGAAGAATAGCCCGATGGCAGATGGTCTTAACAAAATACGACATTCAGTGCACCACTCAAAAAGCAATCAAAGGAAGTGTACTAGAAGATAATTTGGTGCATCAAGCTGTAGATGACTATCAGTCTATGAAATTCGAATTCTCGGACGAGAATATTATGCTAGTAACAGATTATGAAGAACCTGGACCGTATGAAGGACCTGAGCCAGGATCCTGATGGACTATGGTTTTCGATGGAGCTTCTAAGGCGCTTGTCAATGGAATTGGCATCGTAATTATCTCTCCTCAGGGTTGCCACACGCCCTTCACTGCCAGACTTTACTTTGACTGCACCAACAATATGGCTGAATACGAAGCATGCATCATGGGTATCAAAGCTGCTATTGACCAAAGAATCAAGTTCTTGAGCGTATACGGGGACTAAGCTCTAGTAATCAGTCAAGTTAAGGGAGAATAGGATACAAAACACCCAAATCTCATTCCATACCGAGAGCATGTGCTGAACTTAATTCCATGCATCGAGGAGATCACTTTTGAACACATCCTGCGAGAAAAGAATCAGTTGGCAGACACATTATCTACCATGTTATCCATGTTCAAGGTCAGATGGGATAAAGAGGCTCCCATAGTCACCATCGAAAGACTAGACTAACTGAAACACTGCTACGAAATTGACACTGACAGAATGGAAGAAAAACCTTTGTTTCATGAAGTAAAGAGATACCTTAAGGCTAAAGAATACACAGACGGGGAACCGATCAATGACAAGAAATTCCTACGGAGGTTCTCAAATAATTTCTTCCTGAGAAACAATGTTTTATCTGCTTCGTTGTATGGACAAGAAAGAAGCAGAAAAGATTATGGAAGATATGCACAAATGTGTCTTTGGTACTCATTCAAGTGGACATACTATGGCTAATAAAATCCTTAGAGCGGCTTACTATTGGCCGACCATGGAAACTGATTGCCATCTGTGATGCGGTTGGAGAACTAACTTAAGGGTTTTGTGTTGGATCGCAAATATTGCGGTTAGCAAGAGTCGCCACCGAATTTTCTTTTATCCAAAAAGGAAATGTGAAAAAGCACAGGAAAGACCTTTGAGATTGTTTCTTGAGTTCGGGGGGTAGATTATGAAAAGGGAAGGTATTAGCACCCTTTTCATCCATGGTTTTCCATGGGCTCTTAGTTACTTGTAGATCACTTGATTTTTGTTTGAAATTGTGCTTTGTGTGGTTTTTGAAAGTATTTTGGCATTTTTGTCTTGAAAATATTTATAGCTTTAAAAATATTGTCTTTTTTTGGTATTTAAATAATATATTTTTAAATGGTATGAAGAAAAATAAATAATATAATGTTAATTAAGTTTATAAGAAAAATAAATAAAGTATAGTAAATAAAATATTTTTGTTCATGGGAAAATAAAATAAAATAAGTCAAAATATAAAAATATACCATTCTTGTATTTTTCATGATTTTTAGTATTTTAGAAAAATATTTTAAAGGAATGAAACAAATAAGTAAATAAAAATAAATGGGCCAAGGGGTGCCAAAAGTAGGCAAGGAGGTGAGTTAGTAAATAAAAAAACAATTCCAGGCCCAAAGGGCCCAGCGCCTACAAAAAAACAATGTTAAAAAATTAGAAAATATGCAAACAAAACAAAAGGGGGGTTCACATTGGTTCGAACCCTCGCTCTTTAGGTAAGAAGTGACTTAGTACGCGCGCGCTTGCCACTTGGGTGGCTGTTTCACCCGGTCATATAACCAAACCATAAATATATATTAGAAACTGCTTCCTGAAGACCACTTCATCTTCAACCTCGCGCCTAGCCAGACCACCTGTATCTTCTTCATCTCTCCACAAAAATGGAAAATTCAAACATGAAAGTTGTGGTGTTTCTTCCCACAAATCCAACTATATAACTTATGTAAGCTAAAAGTCAAAGATGAAAACTAATTTTGTTGGCCCTAAATTGAAACCTAATTTTCTCAGAAATTTCAAATCCAAAATTCTCTACACACAGTCAATATAAATGGGAACTATGAACATGGTCAGCTTTAGAGAAAAGATATCTATATTTTTTCTTCACAAATCAGGATCAAAAGATGCTTGTATGAAGAGATAGAAGGTTGAAAACTTACCCCTTGCAGCTGGAGTCGTGAATGGAGTTTGCGAAACTTTTGAGATGGTCTAAGGATTTGTTTAGCTTGCCTGGACCTCCTTGAGTGTATTCCAACTCCTACTTTGCCTTGAAAGTTCCTGAAACTCTCTACTCAAGTCAACCTGCAAGCTTGATGTTTGAAAATGGTGGGTAGTGATGGAGGAGTTACAGTCTTGAAATAAGGGCCTGGATTGCTTTGGTATGGTGTATATAAGGTGTTTGAATGATTGGTTTTCAAAACACACGAGTGGAAATGAAGATGATGAGTTTTGGTTCAAAACTGTATATCAATGGTATTTTTGAGCAGATTTATGGTTTTTGAATGTTTGAGATAGTTTCAGGGCACTAGCATTCGTGTGTCATCTTGCAAATAGTGTATGTACTTATAGGAAAGAGGTTTTGAGGCTTGAAACATCTCAGAAATTTAAATCACATGTTATGGCTTGGTTACTTGTTTTTGAAGCAAAGTTGACAAACATGGTTTCAATGTGAAGTACAAGGGTTTGCAGGGTGGTTAATAGGTTGTAGATATGTTTCTTCTTGCTTTTAAATGTTTTTGAGTCAGAAACAACAATGTATGGGTTCAAGAAGAGTTGATATTGTGATTAAAGTCACTTTTCCAAAATGGAAGTGGTGACTTTCTTCCCAAAATGGAAATGCAACCTTGATAATGGCTCAAATGCTTGGAAAATGGCTCTATCAGTTTTGTAAACATTAAATTATAGAGTGATTAGCATGTTTGAAGCCTGCAAAGCAAGATTTGTACAACATTCTTGAAGATTGGATCAAGTGTTCTTCACAAAAATAGCTTGTAATTCAAGTTTGAAAACCCTAACTTCTTGCCTTCAATTCTCCTTGCTCAAGAATGATCTCAAGGAGTTCTTGGACATTTTGGAAAGCTTGCAGTGCTCTACAACCCATATTGAATTGCTTTTGAATATTCCCCCTGGAACTATGTGAAAAATTTCCATGAAGTTAGGTCAAAAATATGCCTAACTAGGGCAAAATTTCACTAAGTCTTTTTTAGTTCATGAGCATGTATTCACAAAATTATAACTTGAGATCCAAGCACTTTTAAGAAAAGTTGTGTGAAGAAAATTTGTAGATTTCATGGAGGTCTTCAACTTTCATGTTGGAAGTATCTCCTGAATCATCTTGCATCATGGTGAAAATTTGGTTAAAGTTATGAAAAAATAAGAAAATTTTCATACTTAGAAAAATTTCAAAGTTAAGAAATTTTATCATTTCAAGATGAAATCCTGAATTCTTGATTTATTGATTAAAAATTTTCATATTTTGACATGTTTTGATGAATCATGATCCTTGGCACTTAAACTTGACCAAAAAGTCAAAGTTTGACTTTTCAGTATACAATTGACTTTTGATCAGTTGACTGCAAAATTCATTTGTCAATCCAATGGACTTGCAATGTTTTGAATCATGTAATTAGGTTAAAATGATGAAATTGGACTCTTGAGATCATTCCTTAAACCAATTGACCATTTGCTAGGTCAAAAATCAGAAATTGCCCTTTCCCAATCAAAACCCTAATTTTGACCATTTTGCCCTTTTGGAGATTTAATCAAATTTTTTGAGAAATTATGGTCAAAACTTGATCAAATGATACATATGGGTTTAAAATGTGGATGTGGATAAAAAATTATGAAGTTTGACTGTAAATTGGCCATGGTTGACTTTTTCCCCAATACAGTAATTTTTTGGTCAACTATTCAATTGATTGATCAAAAGTGTGATCCAAGGCTTGAAACTTGACATGATCGATCTTGGGGGTCCATAATGATCCATGAAAGTCATATGAAGCATTGATAGTTCAAAAACCATTGTGCAAACTCAAACCCTAATTTTGGTCATCAATGCATAAGGAGGTGTCTTGAGCTGATCAAACCCTAGTGCAGTCTTGAGCCCACTGAGATCTTGTGAGAATATTCTTGATAAGTGAGAGCGCAAATTTTGGGGTACAACATCTTCCCCTGTTCAATCTTATTAAGCCTGAAGAGTTAGATTGGCGTGTTTCACCGGTCGTGACTCGAAGGTGGAAGATGATTGGACACTAGAGTGCCCAGAAATTTGCACTCGGTGATGTGATGGTTGAGGGAATGGGCTTAAAGATGACATTTGGAGAGGTGATAGAAAGCTGTAGGAGATGGGCTTAAAATATGCCATCCAAAAGTGATGGTTTGTATTGTAATTTGTAAGCTGAAAGAATGAGCATCAGAATGGCGTTCGTGTCTGGAGCTTATCGGAACTGTATCTGGGAGCTGATTTTGACTAATTATCAGAATGGCATCCGTGTCTGGAGCGTATCTGAACTATTTCTAAAAGCTAGTTTTGAATGAGTGTCAGAATGGCATCCGTGTCTGGAGCGTATCTGAACTGTATCTGAGAGTTGAATTTGGGTGAGTATCAGAATGGCATCCGTGTCTAGAGCGTATTTGAATTGTATCTGAAAGTTGGATCTAAATGAGTATCAGGATGACATCCATGTCTGGAGCGTATCTGAACTGTATCTGAGAAGTTAAATCTGAATGAGTATCAAGATGGCATCCGTGTCTGGAGTGTATCTGAACTGTATCTGAGAAGTTGAATCTGAATGAGTATCAGAATGACATCCGTGTCTGGAGCGTATTTGAACTGTATCAAAAGACTTTGAACATTGTTAATGGTAGCTGTTTGATTAATATTATCCTGAAAAAGATAAAATGTTAGCTAAAATGAAAAGTCATGTTGTATGAAATGTATGATATAATGCTTTCGCGTTATCAATGTTTATGATATATGGATGCAATGTATGGGTATCTGAGCTAGTTTGCTGCACTGTTGTTGGATTGGGGAAAATAAATCCCTAACCGCTGCTAAGGATATGAAGTATAAGTCTTCATGTTGTGAAGTCTAAGTGTTGACGAATTTCTTCTTAGAGAAATAAACTTTGTTGTAAGGGAAATGTCGTATACTGCTTGTAAAATTCTATTGGGGAATCTTGAGAAATTTGACGAATTCTACTGTGGATTGATAATGGGAAGCTTGTTCTGCTGGGAATTAAACTGCAAATTGTAGGGGATTTATGGAAATAGCTTAGAGAGATTTCCCTACCTCTTAAAGCCATTAGTAATTGTCTTTTATTTTTTTTATTTGTAAATAGTAATTATGTTCAAATGTATATGTTCAAAAATGAATCATTGGACGTTTTTGTAAACAAAACACAAGTGTAAAGAAAATAGATAATTTTTGCAGTTTCAAAGAGGCATCTTTGTATTGACTTCGAGTAAGTATTTGTACAAGGAGACAAACATTCTAGTAACAGAATGCCGTCGTAAAAAATAAATATTTTAATACAAAGAAAAGATAGCTATGTGTAATAATCCCATGGGGTTCCCATTTTTCTATAGCCTTTGTATCTCTGAGCATCTTGTCTATTTGTTGCCTCATCCGAAGATGATTGAATTGATCAGAACCTCTAAGTTTGTCAGTTCAAGCCAAAGGTTGTCCGTAAGCTGATCCAACGGGACATAGTCATACGCTTTAATTCCCTAACTTTTGTCTGGACCACCCTTTCGGGTTTTCAGTCCACCGGGAAACCCTTTTTGCCCAAGCCGCCCTTTCGGGTTTTCAGCTTGCCAGGTGTACAGATTTTTTTGTTTTATCCATAATTTTTGCCCGAACCTTTTTGGTTTGCCGGGATGCCTTTGTTTTGCCTAGGCATGTCAACCTAGCGGATCTCTTATGCGTAGCATCTTTTGACTATGTCGTCACCATCCATGGTGGTCAAGATCATTTCCCCACCAGAGAAAATGTTTTTGATTACAAATGGTCCTTCATAGGTAGGAGTCCATTTTCCCCTAGGATCACCTTGTGGCAGTATGATGCGTTTGATCACCAGATCTCCAACTTGATATACTTGGCATCTGACCTTCTTGTTGAAAGCCTTGATCATCCGTTTTTGATACATTTGATCATGGCAAACAGCAGTAAGTCTCTTCTCATCAATCAAATTCAGTTGATCAAGTCGAGTCTGGATCCAATCATCTTCGTTCAGCCTTGCATCCTTCATAATCCTCAAAGAGGGGATCTGGACCTCGATAGGCAAGACAACCTCCATGCTGTAAACCAGAGAATAGGGTGTTACCCCGGTTGATGTGCGAGCTATGGTACAATACTCGTGGAGAGCGAATGGTAACATCTCATGCCAGTCTTTGTATGTGACTGTCATTTTCTGTATGATCTTTTTAATGTTTTTATTTGCAGCTTCGACAGCACCATTCATCTTTGGTCGGTAAGGGGAAGAATTGTGATGCTGGATCTTGAATTGCTCGCATAAAGTAGTGATCATAGCGTTGTTGAGATTTGTACCATTGTCAGTGATGATCCTCCCCGGGATACCGTACCGACAAATGAGATTTTGCTTGATGAAACGGGCAACAACATTCTTGGTAACAGAAGCGAAGGAAGCTGCCTCCACCCACTTTGTAAAATAATCAATGGCCACTAAGATGAAGCGGTGTCCATTGGAGGCCTTCGACTTGATTTCCCCAATCATATCAATTCCCCACATAGCAAAGGGCCAAGGAGCCGTCAAGACATTCATAGGAACCGGAGATACGTGCACCTTTTCAGCATAAATCTGGCATTTATAATAGGTTCGAGAGTGTTGATAGCAATTTGCTTCCATGGTAGACCAGTAATAGCCTGCCCGTAGGATTTTCTTTGTCATCGTATGCCCACTGGAATGGGTGCCAAAAGTTCCTTCATGCAATTCAGCCATGATCCTTTCAGCTTCAACATTATCTACGCACCGAAGTAACATTGAGTCATGATTGTGTTTGTACAGGATGCCATTACTAAGGAAGAATTTAGCAGAGAATCTCCTTAAGAACTTCTTATCATTGACTGAAGTTCCTTCTGGATATTCTTGAGTATCGAGATACTTCTTGACTTCGTGAAACTGAGGCTAGTCCACTACTTCTTTAGTATTAATCTCGTGACAGGGCGCTGGTTCTTCCATTGTTCGATGGTGAGCTGGGGAGCCTTGTTATCCCAATTAAGTTTAAACATAGATGACATTGTGGCTAGAGCGTCTGCTAGCTTATTTTCTTCTCGCGGGAAATGCTCGAAGGTAATCTTCTCAAAATGTGGTAGCAACGACAAAACATATTCTTTGTAAGGGATAAGGTTTGGGTGTTTGGTGTTCCATTCCCCTTTGATCTGGCTGATAACCAAAGCTGAGTCTCTGAATACATCCAAGGATTTGACCCCCAAGTTTATGGCAGCTTTAAGACCAAAGATGCATGCTTCGTATTCCGTCATGTTGTTTGTATAATTGAAGCAGAGTCTTGCGGTAAATGGAGTATGACACCCTTCCAGAGATATGAGTACAACACTGATACCATTTGCAAGTGCGTAGGATGCCCCATCACAGAACACGGTCCATCGGGATCCTTGTTCAGGTCCGTCACATGGCCTGAATTATTCACAGTTATTTACCGTCATGATGTCTTCATCTGGAAATTTGAACTTCATGGATTGGTAGTCTTCTACAGCTTGGTGAGAAAGCTGATCAACTAGTACACTGCCTTTTATAGCTTTCTGGGTAGTATCTGTATGTCATATTCTGTCAGGATCATCTTCCATCTCGTTATTCTCCCAGAGAGAGCAGGTTTTTTGAAGATGTATTTTATCAGATCCATTGTAGATATCAACAAAGTAGTATGAGTTAACATATACTGTCTTAGCCGGCGAGCAGCCCATGCCAGAGCGCAACAATTTTTCTCAAGTAGTGAATATCTGGTTTCATAAACGATAAACGTTTTGCTCAAGTAATAAATGGCATGCTCTTTTCGGCCAGACTTGTCATGCTGCCCCAATACACACCCCATTGAGTTTTCTAAAACAATCAAATACATGATCAACGGTCTTCCCTCGACTGGTGGCATCAACACAGGAGGCTCTTGTAAGTATTCTTTGATTTTGTCAAAAGCAACTTGGCACTTATCATTCCATTTGACTACCTGATATTTCTTTAACAATTTGAAGATTGGTTCACAAGTAACTGTCAGGTGAGAGATGAATCTGGCAATGTAGTTCAAACGTCCCAAGAATCCTCTGAGTTCCTTCTCAGTACGAGGAGAAGGCATCTCTTGTATTGCTTTTAACTTGGCAGGATCGACTTCGATACCTTTGTTGCTGACGATAAAGCCTAGGAGTTTACCGGACCGTACCCCAAATGTGCACTTGTTTGGATTCAACCTCAACTTGTACTTCTTCAGTCTCTCAAACAGTTTTTGTAAGTGATCAAGATGCTCTTCTTCTGTTTGATATCTGGCTATCATTTTGTCCATATAGACCTTTATTTCGTGATGTATCATGTCGTGAAATAGAGCTACCATGGCACGCTGATAGGTTGCCCCAGCATTCTTCAGTCCGAATGGCATCACCTTATAGCAGAAAGTGCCCCACTGTGTGACAAATGTTGTTTTCTCCATGTCCTCAGGCGCCATTTTCATTTGGTTGTAGCCTGATAAACCATCCATGAATGAAAACACTTTGTGTTGCACCGTATTGTCAACTAGAATATCAATGTGGGGGAGTGGAAAATCATCCTTAGCGCTTGCCCTATTCAAATCTCTGTAGTCCACACACATTCGCACTTTGCCGTTCTTTTTGGGCACAGGAACAACATTGGCAACCCATTGGGGATAAGAGGTGACATCCAAGAATCCAGCGTTGAATTGCTTTATGACTCCTGCTTTAATCTTTTCTGACATATCAGGCCTCATGAGGAGAACCTTTTGCTTTAATGGCAGACAATCCTCTCTTGTAGGTAGACGATGTACCACAATATATGCATCAAGTCCTGCCATGTCTTCATACGACCAAGAAAAGACTTCGACATAATCGTGTAACAACTGAATTAGACGCTCCTTGATACTGGGTTCCAGATTGGCACCCACCTTGACCTCTTTTTTGTCTTCTTCGGTACCTAGGTTGATTGTATCCACGGGTTCCTCATGAGGTTGAATGGTTCTCTCTTCTTGTTATAGTAGTCTGGCAAGTTCTCCTGGTACTTCACAATCTTCCTCATCTTCGTCTTCGTCTTGGTAGATTAGATTCTCAGAGTCACAAAAGGCCATAGCAGTATCGTTACCCATGGGATCCTGAATGTATGTTGTTGTACCCTAAAATTTTCCCTCCCATATTTCTCCAAACATTGCAAGAAAAATCTCCAAGTGGCTCAAGATTGCTCAAGAATTGGACAATCAAGCTATCTCCTAAGGCAGTCAACCTCAAACTAGGGTTTTGTGTTACATCAAGGTCCTTGCATACAAATTACCTCAAGTTCTCCTTAATGTCCTAATATGTTCTCAAGATCATCCATGTCAAATTTCAAGCCTTGCAGATGAAGTTTGCTCAATCAATTACTCAAAAGGTCCAAAAATCGACTGTGCTAGGGCAAAAGTCAACTGTGACCCAAATACAGTCAAACTTCAAGATTTTTTGTCAACATTATCATTTTTAAGGATATTTCATCATTTGATCAAGGGTTGATCATGATTCATCAAGGATTTCTCAAAATTCATCAAGACTCAAAAGTTGCTAAATTAGGGTTTTGTAGGAAAAGTCAACTCAACTTTGACCAAGCATAACTTTCTCATACTTTGTGGGAAATGACCCATCCAAAGCTCAGTTTTAAGAGGATACAATTCCCTACAATACATCTTCATACCCCCAAGATCAGAAAATGCACTCACAAAAAGTTACAAATTTGGACATTATAGGTCATTTTTGAAAGTCAACAAAAACACCTTTTTTGATAAAGCTTATAACTTTAGCATGGAATATCAAAATACGATGACACAAAAAGGGTTGGTTAGAGAACATCTCAAGCTTTCTAAAAAGTCCAAGAACAACTCCAAAAGTTCAAATTTGAAGAAGTTATGCATTGTTGAAGTTGGGCATTTTTGCAAAATTGCCAAACGTCAACTATCCCCAAAACTTCAAATTTTGTCAAAGGGGCCCATTCTTTTCCACTTGATTTAATATTGTCACACTACACACGTGTCCTAGCTTCAGCCTTGTGCCCATTTATTAATTTTTCTATTTTATTTGATTTTTATTGAATTAATTCATTTTAAATTAATTTAAATCACATAAAATCCAAACATTGATTATTTGATCTCTTTTTGGCTATCTCAGGACCTAATCATCATCATCAAGTGAACCAAACTCGTATCAGCCATTCCATGTGCAAAAAGATTGGATTTTGGACAAAATAAGCAAGCTATTCAATGGAGGATCAAATCAAATCTCCAAGCCATAATGCACAAGGATTCAGTCCAAAATTGTTGACCTAATACAATGCTGCATACATATACAAGGCAAAGGACACGAGATCAGGGGTTGGAGGCTGCAAAATCATCAAAAGCTAACTTGAAAAAATTGGCAAAAAGCTTGAAACTGAAATTATGCTTAGAGGCAGTTTCAACACCAAATCTCAATGCTAATCAATTGCTGGGCAATCCTTGAAGAGAAACCAATCCCTAACAAGCTCTCATACCCTCTCAATCGCGCTGTAAGTCTCTCAAAAAACCGCCCTGTATTCGAAATCGTATCCTCATGTTCTTGCATCTTTTTTGATAAATTATTGGTATATTCATGCTTATCGTTCAATTTAGAAGCATTCTTCATTATTTGATTGCATTCATATGACCTGTAGCACCATAGCCGAATCTAGGGTTCTTGGTTCGTGTTTTTTGGGCATTTCGTTTGCAGGTGAAATTGATGCCATTGATGGACATAGGCGTGATCAGGAAGCCTAGACGAGCATGACCATGTGCTTGGAATCGATTTCTATGGCCTAGAATGGATTTTAGGAGACACATACGAATTTAGCTGTGGATATAAATCCGCAGGTAAATATCCAGGGTCCAACGAAGAAGATGAAAACATGGCCTTCCCCCAATGGACAATTCATAATTCGCGCGCTTTGTTTTATAATTTCTGGAATATTACGCGTTTTCGTATATTATTATTATTGTCCAGTATGTATACAGCTAACGCACATTGGTTCAGTGGCAAAGGCGTGTATGCAATGGCCTGCAGGACCTGGGTTCAAATCCCAGGTCCCCATATTATTTGTTGTATTTTTCAGCCAAGTGATTCCATGCAATATCAAGTGCGTAGCCTACCATGCTCCCTCATGCAATCAGTGGACAGATGGCCCCCAGGCCAAATCTGATGGCCCAGATGGGATGCCTACCATACTCCTTAGTCAAAGTGCCACGCTGGATTCCAGAAAGTCAGCCAAGGCCAACGAAATTGGGCCTATGAGTTGCTGAACAAACCTCCAATTTGGGCCCGAAACCCCGTTGAGTATTTCTATTTCTTTCTTTTTATTTTATTTATTTATTTGTTTGATTAATTATTTTAATATTTAACTAACCAATTAAACTTTTTTCTAAATAAAATTAAAAACCAAAAATATTTTATTTGTTAAATTAATTTCAGTATTTTTATTTTTGTTAGTAATTATCATTTAATTAATTTAGTCTTAATTAGGATTAACTTTAATATCTTTTTTGCAATAATTAAATTAATTTATATAATTAGGTTTTATTAACTTTGATTAATTTATTTTTATTTCTTTAAATATCAAAAATCCAAAAAATATTATTTTCATTAATTAATTAATTGATTTAGTAATTAACTTAATTTAATTTCTTTTAAATTCAAAATAACAAAAAAATATTTCCTTTAATAAACAAAGGGTCAAAACCCTAAAAAACATGCATTCGATTTAATTTTCCATACGCGTTCCATTTTATTCAATATTGTATTTGTTTCTCGGAATGTAATAGTTTAATAGGACTTTAAATATTTTTATCGCTTTATTTATTTTCCGCATTTTAATTTCAAGGGTTGCTTTTGGCGATGTAAATACCCGACGCCTTGTAATAGTTAGATTTAATTTCCGCAATTTAATTCCCGCAACTTATAAACTGTTAGATGTTTGGTAATAGGGAATGCATGACAAGATTGAATGTTTAAACCTAAAATCAATATAGATAACCATTGACATGTACAAAGACAAATTAACTGAAAAACAACATACTCGCACATGCGCACTCTTAGGGTACACCACACTTGGTTGCCTTCAAACGTGGTCATTGAGTATAGGATGTTTTAGAGGTCGCCCTCTTGTCCAAAGATCATAGTTGCCTCGAAACGGTTGCCTCGGAAAAATGATCTAAGACATTAGGGTTACCGCTAAGGCGTCCTAACATTGCTTTAGTGACCACACGTCCCTTAATCGAATTGACCCTTAAAACTCCAACGATGATGCTACCTACTCATTCATAATGGGATAGCATTGTCTAAAGGACATTAGCACATATTGATTCCATTTTTCGAGTAGGTAGATGGTTCTTAAGTACTTGCTCCTTCAAAACAAAACAAAACTTTTCGCACTTACACCTTTCAAACAAAAACTTCTTTCAAACCCACAAACACAAAGAAAAGAAAATTTTGAAAACACTTTGAGCCAGTACCTAAGAGCCCGTGGATAACCACGGATAGAAGGGGTGCTAATACCTTCCCTTTCTATAATCTACCCCCCGGACCCGAGAAACATCTCGAAAAAGGAATTTTTCTGTGCTTTTTTCCTTTCCTTGTTGGATAAAATAAAAGACGGTGGCGACTCTTGCTTACCGCGACATTTTGCGAAAACAACAGCAAAACGCGAACCAGCATTCCAAAAAACAGTCAGTTCTTTCCCACCGTATCACAGAACTGGAGACTCTGCTGGGGACGCTTAATAAGTGGGGTGTACCTTGGGAATAGTTCATAATGTTTTCAATTGTTTGCTTTGTATGCTTTATATTTGTGGGCTTGTATTGGAGTTACTATAGATCTTAACTCGGATCTGGGGAATACCCTTTAGGTAAGTAGCAATAAACTGTGAGGGAACTGTACGGCGTAGACCGATACGGTTGAAGAAGTAGCTACGTTGGTGTGGCACCTTAGTGTGTACCGATATCCCTTGTGTTGGAACGAGGAGAATATGGGTCTTCTAAAGGGTCATTAAGGACCAACTGACCTTAGAACCTTTAAATTGACCAACTTGGCCATAGAACAGTAGCAGTATGCTACACTCATTGAGACTAAACTCTCGCGATGATTCCGGCCGCAAGAAAAGGTTGCTAAACTGGAATTATGACCGATTGAGGGTAGTCAGTGATATTGAGATACTCTAGAACCCGGTTACTATTTTTAGGACAAGTTTGAACCAACTGAACTGAAAGAGGGTAGTACCTAAGCTCCTTGCCAGCCTGAAATCTAAGGGCTCTCCGTGTGACTTGTGTGCCTTTACCATGTTTGCTATTTTTGGATACTTGTGGTGTGCTTTCCATCATGACATCATGCCATCATAACATTGCATTCATCTTGCATTGGACTAACCTATTTCAAAGACAGGAGGGATTCATCTTTGTTCTGTTTTGTAGGTCATGATGCCCATACGTAGGAATACCATCAGGATCAACTTTGTCCAGGTTCCCACCATGCTCAAAGATTTGGTTGCAAAGATGCCTGATACTACTTCCTTCATCAGAAGACATGGGTATCTTCTCAGTTTGGTCACCTCCAAATTTGACGAGCAGATGATGAGTGTTTTAGTCCAATTCTATGATCCATTGTACCATTGCTTTACTTTTCAGGACTACCAGTTGGTTCCCACCTTAGAAGAGTTCTCTGACCTGCTTGGTATCTCTATTTGGGAGTAGACCTCGTTTAATGGTTGGAAGAAGATCCTTAGGCCGGAAGAGATTGTTGCAGCCCTTCACATGACAAAGGATGAGGTAATGGCTAATTGGGAGACTAGAAGTGGAGCAAAGGGCTTTCTGACTAAGTTATTGGTTGGTAAGGCTAATTATTTCTGGGATAGTCTAGACGTCAAGGCATTCGAGGATATTCTGGCTCTTCTGATATATGGCTTGGTATTGTTTCCGAACTCTAACTCCTTTGTTGATGTGAGTGCGGTGAAAATCTTCATCTCTCGTAATCCTGTATCCACTCTCTTGGGTGTCATTCTTCATTAGCTTTATGCCCGTACTGCCCGAAAGCGGGGAACCTTGATGTGATGTGCTCCTTTAATGGCGAGGTGGTTTATTTCGCACCTCCCCAAATCAGTGCTGAAGAACAAAGAAGGCATGGGATGGGCTTACAGGGTTATGTCTCTCTCTCATAATGATATCATCTGGAATCTCAAGGGTATGGACGAGGTGGCTATTATTGATCGATGTGGGGAGTACCCCAATGTTCCATTGATAGGAACCCATGGAGGAATTTCTTACAATCCGTGCTTGGCCTTACGTCAGTTTGGGCGAGCCAGAAGAGAAGGACCTCATGAGCTGCTAATGCCTAGTATCATCTTTGATTTCCAAGGGGACAGTGACGAGCAACGCCGCAGGTTTATAAGGGCTTGGGATAGAGTTCACAGATCTGATCCACATGAGTTGGGTCCAAAGACTTCTCTTCCGATGGAGCCATATCTCATATGGGTCCGTATCCGTGCCCAAAAGTTGGGTATGTCGTATGAAGCCGTCCTGCCTATCATTGTTGAATTTGCTAATCAAGAAGGGGTTCTTCCGACCATCCTCCATCCTCATATGCCCACTGACATTGGGGCACTGAAAAGGTCTTGGATGCAACTGAGAGAAGAGCGGGATGCTTACCGAGAAAAGTTCAACGAGCAAGAGCAGAAGATCCAGAAGTTGACTAGGCAGCTGGAGAACGAGCGGATTCTCAATGACTATGTCCGCACCGACAAGAAGCGACCATGGGAGCACTGATCATCCTTTGATTATTTCCTTTCCAGTATTTGTTTACTTTTCAGTACTTCCTTTCTTGTAACGCCTTAAGGGCAGCTGTTGAACAATTTGAATTTCAAAGTTTACCTAATAAAAGTGTGTTTCCTTTCTGGTTTACGAATTTGAATCTCTCGATTGTCTTTGAAATCATATCATACGCATTTCATCCCATGCACTTCATAACAGGTACCCATTACAAGTCTCTTATCTTCTTCGCTGTTTATTTCAGCACTCATAATGTCTGCTGAACCATCAATCGAGCAAGCAATCAAGGCCCTACAGGCCCAGAATGCCCAACTCCAAGAGCTGTTCATGAATCTAGCTAAGGGTCAGCAAGATCTGAAGACCCTGATTCTGAAAGAGAAGAAAAAGAAGAAGAAGAGGACAGTCTTGTTTAACACAGGTCACAGGTTCGGAAACAGGCTGCGAGATGAAGTTGATTTGACCACCTCATCTGGAGGGAAAGATAGTCAAGAAGAAAGGAGGGCTCCTAGCCCTGTAGTTTCAGGCAACGAGACAGACTTCGACGTAGACCAGTATCCTCCGGCTGAGGATAGATACAAACAACTGGAGGACCGGTTGAGTGCGATGAAAGTTCAGAAAGTGCCTGGTCTGGACTTTGGTGATCTAGGTCTATCATCTGGGGTGGTGATCCCACACAAATTCAAAGCACCAGCCTTTGCTAAGTATGACGGAGTTTCTTGTCCGAAGTTGCACCTCCGGTCATATGTCAGGAAGATTCAGTCGTACACCGCTGATAAGAACTTATGGATCAACTTCTTTCAAGACAGTCTCTCAGGGACTCAACTTGAATGGTTTTACCAGTTGGACGGAGCCAGTATCCGCAGTTGGGAAGATTTGGCTACTGCTTTCTACAGGCAGTACCAATACAATTCCGACCTTGCTCCCACGCGTACCCAACTCCAGGGTATGTCAATGGGAATGGGCGAAGGTTTCAAGGATTATGCTCAGAAGTGGAGAGACCTCTCCGGAAGAGTGCAACCACCCTTGGCTGATCGAGTGCTTGTAGATATGTTTCTAGGGACCTTGTCTGGTCCATTTTTCAACCATCTGATTGGGATCTCTTCGTCTGGGTTTACAGAGCTAATCATGACCGGTGAGAGGATTAAGGCTGGTATTAAGGTTGGTAATATACAAAAGGGTGCTTCATCAAGCACCGAGAAAAAGCTTTTTAAGAAAGAGTCCAGTGCTGTCTACAGTTCGAAAATCCAGAATAGACCTGAACGCCGCCAAGCTGTTAATGCGGTTGTTATTTCAAGACCTGCTGGCGCTCCTCAACACAACAATCAACAAAAGGACGAGAGACCTCGAAGGCAATTCACCCGTCTCAGCATGACTTTGTCTCAGATTCTGCCACATTTGTTGAAAACCAATCTAGTGATTCCAAGGGAAGCCTCGAAGAATCCCAACACTACGTCACCAAAGTATAACCCTAATGCCCGTTGTGCTTTTCACTCTGATAGTCTGTGGCATGATACAGATGATTGTTGTGTTTTTAAGAACAAAGTACAAGACTTAATCGATGCGAAGGAGATTGAGTTCGGAGCACCAGAAAATCCTAAACAAGATGCGGGGATGAATGCTATCAGAGATGAAGATGATGAAGAGTCTGATATTGACAGCTGGATATACCCAACTGCCAATAGTGGATTAAGCAACTGGACAGTGAAGGATTCTATGCTCGTTTCTGTTATCACCCAGTAATGAGACTTTTTGTTCTGAATTTGTAACAAACAATTTTTTAAACTTTGCGGCCCGGGGCACCATGGCTTCATTTGTGAGGGCTTTATATGTGTCATTTTCATATATCATTAATAAAAGCATTAGACGTTTCTTGCATTTCAAATTTTGTGCTCCTTGTTTTTCTTTTATTACATGTTGCAAAACAGTTATTTTACACACACTCACATATACAGGTCTACATCCACTCTGGATCTCACTGGTAACAACCTTGCTACTGCCAGTTATGACTTCGAAAATCCGATTAACTTAGCCGAAGACGAAGGTGAAGATGATTGCGAAGTGCCTGGTGAACTTGCAAGACTGCTACTCCAAGAAGAGAGGGCTATACGGCCACATGAAGAGCCAGTGGAAATAGTGAATCTAGGTACAAAGATAGACAAGAAAGAGGTCAAGATCGGTGCAAACCTGGAGCTTAGTGTGAAGCAACGGTTGATTCAGATGTTGCGTGACTATGTTGAGATCTTTGCCTGGTCTTATGAAGACATGCCTGGGTTGGATACTGATATTATGGTTCATCGTCTGCCTACCAAGGAAGACTGTCCTCCAGTAAAACAGAAGGTCCGCCGAATGCGTCCAGAGATGTCTGAGAAAATCAAGGCTAAGGTGATGAAACATTTTAACACTTATTTTCTAGCAGTTACTTCTTACCCTCAGTGGGTGGCCTATGTGGTTCCTGTGCCGAAGAAGGATGGTAAGGTTCGAATGTGTGTTGACTACAGAGATATGAACAGGGCAAGCCCCAAAGATGACTTCCCTCTACCTCATATCGATGTTCTGGTTGACAACACCGCACAACATAAAGTCTTCTCCTTTATGGACGGTTTCTCCGGTTATAATCAGATTAAAATGGCTCCCGAAGACATGGAGAAGACAACCTTTGTTACTCAGTGGGGTACCTTTTTCTACAAGGTCATGCCTTTTGGTTTGAAAAATGTCGGGGAAACATATCAGCGTGCCATGGTTTCTTTGTTTCATGACATGATCCATCATGAGATTGAAGTATACATCGACGACATGATTGCAAGGTCCCAGACTGAGGAAGAACATCTGGACCATCTACAGAAGCTGTTTGACAGGCTGAAGTTGTACAAGTTGAGGTTAAACCCAAACAAGTGCATCTTTGGGGTGAGATCTGGTAAGCTGCTGGGTTTCGTCGTAAGCGATAAAGGTATTCGAGTGGATCCTGCAAAGGTGAAAGCCATACAGGAGATGCCAGCTCCCAGAACAGAGAAAGAAGTCAGAGGCTTTCTGGGACATCTGAAATACATTTCCCGATTCATCTTACACCTGACTGGTACTTGTGAGCCAATCTTCAAGCTGCTGAAGAAAGATCAAGTAGTACGTTGGAACGATGAATGCCAGGCCGCTTTCGAAAGGATCAAAGAGTATCTCCAAGAGCCACCCATTTTGATACCTCCAGTTGAAGGGAGACCTTTGATCTTATACTTGATAGTACTCGACAACTCAATGGGGTGTGTGATGGGTCAGCATGATGAGTCTGGCCGAAAAGAGCATGCTATTTATTACCTTAGCAAAAAGTTTACCGACTGTGAGACCCGATACTCACTGCTCGAGAAAACTTGATGCACTTTGGCATGGGCTGCTCGCCAGCTGAGACAGTATATGTTGTCTCACACTACTCTATTGATATCAAAAATGGATCCAATCAAGTATATCTTCGAAAAGCCTGCATTGTCCGGAAGAATAGCGAGATGGAAGATGATCCTGACTGAGTATGACATCCAGTACACGACCCAAAAGGCAATTAAGGGAAGTGTGTTGGAAGACCATTTAGCACATCAGGCAGTGGATGATTACCAGTCTATGAACTTTGAATTCCCGAACGAGAATATCATGTTGGTAACTGATTATGAGATACCTGGACCGGATGAAGGACCTGAGGAAGGATCCCGATGGTATATGTACTTTGATGGAGCTTCAAACGCTTTGGGTAATGGCATTGGCGCCATAATAATATCTCCTAAAGGCTCTCATACCCCGTTTACCGCCCGACTATGTTTCAACTGCACCAACAATATGGCAGAGTATGAAGTGTGCATCATGGGTCTTCGAGCAGCAATTGACCTAAGGATTAAGTTTTTGAGTGTCTTCGGAGATTCCGCTCTCGTGATCAGTCAGATCAAAGGCGAGTGGGATACGAAACACCCAAATCTTATTCCTTACAAGGAGTATGTATTGAAGTTGCTTCCCCATTTCGAGGAGATAACCTTTGAACACTTCCCTAGAGACGAGAATCAGTTGGCGAACGCGCTAGCTACGATGTCTTCTATGTTCAAAGTCAATTGGGACAATGAAGCTCCCCGGATTATCATTGAAAGATTGGACGAACCTGCACATTGCTGTGACATTGAGACTGAAGAGGTAATAGAAAAGCCCTGGTTTCACGAAGTAAAAAGGTATCTTGAAGCTCAGGAGTACCCCGAGGGTGCATCTGTTAATGACAAGAAGTTTCTGAGAAGGTTCGCGGCGAAGTTCTTCATCAGCAATGGCATTCTTTACAAGCGTAACCATGATTCAACCTTACTGCATTGTGTGGATAAGAATGAAGCAGAAAGGATCATGACAGAGTTACATGAAGGTACTTTTGGAACTCATTCCAGTGGGCATACCATGGCAAAGGAAATCCTTCGGGCAGGATATTATTGGTCCACTATGGAAGCCGACTGTTATCAGCATTCTCGGACATGTCACAAGTGCCAAGTCTATGCTGATAAGGTGCACATACCTCCAGTTCCTCTGAACATCTTGACAGCACCTTGGCCTTTTGCAATGTGGGGCATTGATATGATCGGCGAGATCATACCTACGACATCCAACGGGCATCGCTTCATCCTAGTAGAAATTAATTACTTTACGAAGTGGGTTGAAGCAGCTTCCTTTGCTACTATAACCAAGAACGTCGTGGCACGGTTCATTCGGCACAATCTGATCTGTCGGTACGGCGTACCAGAGAGGATCATTACGGACAATGGTACCAATATCAACAACAATATGATCACTGAACTCTGCGAGCAATTCAAGATACCGAATCACAACTCTTCTCCCTACCGACTGAAGATGAATGGGGCTGTTGAAGCAGCTAATAAGAACATTAAGAAGATTGTGCAGAAGATGACGGTGACCTACAAGGACTAGCATGAGATGTTACCATTTGCTCTTCATGGGTATTGTGATATGGTGGGAGAACTGACTTGGTTTTGCGTTTGTGTTCGCAAATGTTGCGGTTTAGCAAGAGTCGCCACCGACTTTTTATTTTATCCTAAGGAAAGGTCAAAAAGCACAGGAAAGACCTTTGAGATGTTTTCTTGGGTTCGGGGAGTAGATTATAGAAAGGGAAGGTATTAGTACCCTTTCTATCCATGGTTATCCATGGGCTCTTAGTTACTTGCTTAGATTACTTACCTTTGCTTTTCAATTGTTTGAAATCGTGCTTTATGTGTGTGGTTTTTGAAAATGTTTTGAAAAAGATGCCTTGTCTAGGCAACCTTTGTAATGGCTCTTGTTTGAGTATATACAAAGGTGTTTGTCTTTTTGAAAAGATGTTTCAATGTTTTTTGAAAGTTTGTTTTGAAATTGTTTTTGAAGTTGTGTTGTGGAGTGTGTTTTGAAAAATGGAAAGGATGTTTTTGCGAGTTTTTGATCAAGTAACTAAGAGTTATCTACCCTATTTTACTCAAAGATCTTTCTTATGTTTTTAACCCTTTTAACAGTGTTGTTTCACCATTGTATTTGGTGAACAACCTTGTGTTAGGATGTTGAACGGGACGGGCATTGGGACATTTGTATAGTCATAGAAGGCAACATATGGGACGTTTTAGCAATGTCGCTTTAGGGACTAGATCATTTACCGAAGGCAACATCGAGGGTCATCGAGGGACTATGATCTTTTATCGAGGGTCTTTGTTAAAACTCCCATGCTCGAGGGACATGACTATTTTCCGAGGCAACAAGTGAGATTACCCTAAGGGTGCATGTGTGCAAGGTGTGTTTTATTGCATGCATTTGTCTTTGATTTTTAGGTTGTCTACTTGTTGGTTTTATCTTGCCATACACACCTAGTTACTAGCATTTGTACAAAGTAATTAAAATGCAGAAAGATAAAATCCTACGCTATTACAACCATATTGAAAGGCATAAAAATATGAAAAAATAAGATAAAAGTAAGAAAAATGAGTGTCTTTCGATTCAGGCAGGAGCACCCTTCGATTTGCATTCTGTTGGCCTCCTTCGATTGGGGATGGCAACAAGAAAGTCACGTCTTTCGATTAGGCTTTGGCACCAGTCAGGTCATGTACTTCGATTGGAAGCTGGCACCAGCATGGGAGTGCCTTTCGTCTGAGCCTGGACTTAGTGCAAGTGTGCCTTTGGCTGGGCCTTTCTGCCTTGTTGCCTTCTTCGATTGGGCCAGTGAAATCAGTGTGAGCGTGTCTCTGGATGGGCCTGGAAGTCAGTGTGGAAACCAAAGGCTTCGTTTCATACTCCTGGTTGTCTCTTTCGTTCGACCTGGAGAAAAAGGGTAGAAGCCAGAAGCTTCGTTGCCTATTTCCTGTTTCCTGTTTCTTTCATTTAAAGCATTAAATGGCAACATGGCCTGAGGCCATGCTAGTATTTGTCTTTCAAACAGTTTAATAGTTAAAGCTAGTTTAGGTAAACAGAAAGCAAAACGAAAGAGGTAGCTCTGAAAGATATGTTAAAAATGTGGAAACGAAAGGAACAATGGTATGTACAATGTTTCAAACGAAAAGGAATTGTATTTACATGTTATGAAACGAAAAGTTCAAAGGTAAGAATAACTTACCTTGCTTCAGGCCTTGAATGGATGTGGGACCTTGAGTGGGGGCCCAAGATGCTGGATTCGAAAGAGGGGGCTAACAGTTGTGCCTGCAATGTTGGATTCGAAGGAAGGAAAGAAACAAGTCTTATGTTTCTTTCCAAAACTGAATTCGAAGGATACTGAAGAATACTTGTTCTTCAGAATCGAAGGCAATAAGTATGTGTTTGGGATTCTGGGTTTTGATTTCTCAAGTGTTGATGAACTTGAGAAATTTTGTTGTGTTTGAGAAAATTTGGGGGATTCGTTCCTCTGGTCCAAAAATCCTCCTTAGCTTTGCATAAATTCTTCTATTTATAGAGAAAAAGAAATGGATATGTTCGTCCATAGCCAGCCTTGCAAAGAATAATAAAATAATGTGGCGTGACAGTACATGTGGGGGGCCTCCTGGCAGTTGTGGTGCAGGAGATGTGACTGAGGCCTCTGACGTTGCTTGTGCTCAGACCAAATTCAGGTTGACAGCTGCTTTTGTGATAAAGTATTCTCTATGAAAAGAAAAAGTATATATCCTTTAACCCAGAATAGTAGTATCCAAAAGGTAAAGTTTAAAACCTTTGTACAAGCTTCTGACTATATAACGATTTGGACGCAACACAGCCTGGAAAACGAGATTTGGTCTTGTGCAAGAGTGAGATCGAAGCACACCTGTTTGAAGGAAGCCTTTGCCTCAGTCGAAGCTTGTGGTCGAAACAAGATAACTCGAAGGAAGCTATTGCCCAATCGAAAGCTCATGCTCGAAGGAAGCATATTTCCCAATCGAAAGCTCATGCTCGAAGGAAGCATATTTCCAAATCGAAAGTCTGTATTCGAAGGAAGCAATGTTGCCCAATTGAAGCATGTGGATCGAAACAAACATAAAAGGAGTCATTGCCTTTTAGTGTGAGGGAGGTTCCTAGCTTCTGAGTCGAAGGATATTCCCAAGTTGCATTCTAAGGAGGCTCATGCTCAAAACGAAGGATGTACCTAAGTTGCATTCCAAGGAGGCTCTTGCTCAACTGAAGTTTTCATCCAGGCATACAGAAGGTGAGTGCCCAAATGAAGACTTGCCTTAGCAGGGGGTACATGTGACCAGTAGGTCGTGGCCTTCGATTGCAAGCATGCAGGCAGCAAGAGACACAAACGAAGCCTGCAACAAGAAGTCACACGCCTATATGAAAGAGGCAAGCTAGCATCCATTTTGAGCAATCGAAAGAGGCCAAGAGTCAATCGAAGGATGCTGATCGAAAGAGGCCTAAAGGCCAATCGAAAGAGTTGAAAGGAAGAACACTTGTACTTCTCCAATTTTTGTCAAAATAATATTTTTATCTGTTTTCTCCCTTTTTGACAGTTTCCTCTTAATTTTGGTACTGGAAAATCCCAATGTACTTGTTCAAGCTTGAACCTTGAGAATCCTTGTGAGAAAGGCCTTGAAGAATGAGAGGGCAAATTTTAGGGTACAACAGGTACCGTACCTCAACGCAGACGTCAACAGGGGCAACACCCTATTCCTTGGTATATGGTATGGAGGCAGTCTTGCCCATTGAAGTTCAGATACCCTCTCTTTGAATCATGAAGGATGCAGGTTTGAGCGAAGACGACTGGATTCAGACCCGGCTTGATCAACTGAACCTAATCGACAAAAAGAGACTTACTGCTATTTATCATGGCCAGACGTACCAAAAACGGATGATCAAGGCATTTAACAAGAAAGTCAGACGACAAGAGTATCAAGTTGGGGATCTGGTAATCAAACGCATTATTCTACCTCAAGGTGATCCCAGGGGCAAATGGACCCCTACTTACGAAGGGCCATTTATGGTTAAGAACGTTTTCTCAGGAGGAGCTATGGTTCTAACCACCATGGACGGTGACGACCTTCCTCACCCCGTCAATGCAGACATAGTGAAAAGATACTACGCATAATCAAAGACCCGCTAGGTTGACTGGCCTAGGCAAAAATAAGGGCTTCCAGGCTAACCAAAAGGGTTCGGGCAAAAATAAGGGATGAAAATGAAAAAAATCTGTACACCCGGCAAGTCGAAAACCTGAAAAGGCGGCTTGGGCAAAAAAGGGTATCCCGGTGGACTGAAAACCCGAAAGGGAGGTCCAGGCAAAAATTAGGGATCAAAGCGTAACATTATGTCTCATTGGATCACCTTGCATCCAGACTTCGGTATCGACTATCAAGCTCGGACGACACCAATCAATCTGATCTACCTTCAACCAAGTAGCAAAGTGATGAGATGCTCGAGGACATAAAGGCAATAGAAGAGTTGGAACCCAGTGGGATCATTCACATAACTGTTTTGTTTTCTTTTAACAAATTGTATAAACTCTCTTGTTCGGCGGCGTTCTCGTACTAGGACGTCAGCCTCTTGTACAAAAACGCCTATCTACAGGCCAAACTTCAAAATCAATACAATTCATTTTCAAAGAAATTTCAAACTGTTTTTCTTTATCTGTTTTGTTATGCAAAGAACGTCCAATGTTCATTTTTGATATATGCATTTGACATTAATTGCTGCTCATAAATGTTTACATGCGAAATAAAGATGAATTACTGGTAATAGCAGAAACAGGGGCAAATGAGAATTATCTGAACTATATAGTTACTTTTTCCACCAGGTACAAAGGTAAACTCAGCTGAAGAATATGACCAAGATACATTCACCCCCCGCAGAGCATAACAGTAATGGTAGCTCTCCCCAGCTGAGACTTGCAACTATGAACGAATCAACAATACTCTCCCCAAGCAGAGTGGATTTACCATCAGCACTAAAAAGGCTATATACCCCCGGCAGTATTAATATTCCCCATCGGAGTATAAGAGTATTCCCCAGCGGAGTATAAGAATATTCCCCAGCAAAGTATAAGGATGCTCCCCGGCAGAATACAAGATACCCCCAGTGGAGTTAAAATTTTCCCAACACAGTCTGAAAAAGCTTCTCCAACGGAGTTGAATCATCATCCCCAGTAGACTCTGGAAGTTTATCCCCAGCGGAGTACAAAAATAAATCTCCCCAGTCGAGTTCAAAGGATCATTCCCAGCAGAACTCAGAGGATTATCCCCACAAAAGTCTAACAGGTCTATCCCCAGCAAGTTGCAACTGAAAGATCATCCCCAGCGGAGTTCTTCCCTTTCACAAATAGGTATTCAATCCTCAAGATTCAATATCACCAGCAACGGTAATTCACCCCTAGCGGAATTTATCAATGAAATCCTCAGCAGAGCATCTATTCCCCACAGAGTAATCTCCTCATCAGTTTATTCCCCAACTGAGTCATCCTCTCCTGTAGGTTTATCACCTTCGTTCACCATCCCCAGCAGAAGCGAAGAATTCAACTCTTGTCTCCAGCAGCTATCCGGGATTTATTTTCCCCAGCTAAAACATCACATTTCCATACATCATGATACATGCATATATGCATCATACCACGAAATCTCATTTATTTTGAGAACATCATTGCTTGATTCACATCATGCATTGCATATGACTGACCTTTACCTTGTAGGAAAGATGCAGTTAAGTTCTCAGCTACGTCAAAGCCTTCTCTGGTTCAGTCAGATCGACCCTAAGATCTCCCTGATTCGTATTCCAGTTGAAGATATTCCAAGACTTTTGTCTGGTCCAGTTAAATCGACCCTAAGATTTTTCTGATGCCGATCCAGTCAAATCCTTCTCTGGTTCAGTCAGATCGACCCTAAGATCTCCCTGATTCGTATTCCAGTTGAAGTTATCCCAAGACTTTTTATCTGGTCCAGTTAAATCGATTCCTAAAGATTTTTCTGATGCTGATCCAGTCAAAGTTATTCCAAGACCTTGTCTGGTCCAGTTAAATCGATTCCTAAAGATTTTTCTGATGCCGATCCAGTCAAAGTTAATCCAAGACCTCCTCTGGTTCAGTTAGATCGCCGATAAGATCTCCCTGATTCGTATTCCAGTTGAAGTTATCCCAAGACTTTTTGTCTGGTCCAGTTAAATCGATTCCTAAAGATATTTCTGATGCCAATCCAGTCAAAGTTATTCCAAGACCTTGTCTGGTCCAGTTAAATCAATTCCTAAAGATTTTTCTGATGCCGATCCAGTCAAAGTTAATCTAAGACCTCCTCTGGTTCAGTTAGATCTCTGATAAGATCTCCCTGATTCACATTCCAGTTGAAGTTATCTCTTGTCTGGTCCAGTTAAATCGATTCGAAGATTTTTCTTATGCCGATCCAGTCAAAGTTAATCCAAGACCTTCTCTGGTTCAGTCAGATCAACGATAAGATCTCCCTGATTCCTATTCCAGTCGAAGTTCAGACCACCTCTCAACAGTCTCCAAATGGCATCTGTAAGCCCATTCCCGACATCACCAGGCTGATACCACTTCATGCGAGTGCAAATTTCTGGGCATTCTAGTGTTCAATCATCTTCCACCTTCGGATCACGAAAGGCCCGAAAGCCAATCTATATCCTCAGGTTTAAGAAGATTGAACAGGGGCATCTGTTGTACCCTAAAATTTTCCCTCCCATATTTCTCCAAACATTGCAAGAAAAATCTCCAAGTGGCTCAAGATTGCTCAAGAATTGGACAATCAAGCTATCTCCTAAGGCAGTCAACCTCAAACTAGGGTTTCGTGTTGCATCAAGGTCCTTGCATCCAAATGACCTTAAGTGCTCCTTAATGTCCTAATATGTTCTCAAGATCATCCACGTCAAATTTCAAGCCTTGCAGAGGAAGTTTGCTCAGTCAATTGCTCAAAAGGTCCAAAAATCGACTATGCTAGGGCAAAAGTCAACTGTGACCCAAATACAGTCAAACTTCAAGATTTTTTGTCAACATTATCATTTATAAGGGTATTTCATCATTTGATCAAGGGTTGATCATGATTCATCAAGGATTGCTCAAAATTCATCAAGACTCAAAAGTTGCTAAATTAGGGTTTTGTAGGAAAAGTCAACTCAACTTTGACCAAGCATAACTTTCTCATACTTTGTGAGAAATGACCCATACAAAGCTCACTTTGAAGAGGATAAAATTACCTACAATCCATCTTCATACCCAAAGATCAGAAAATGCACTCACAAAAAGTTACAAATTTGGACATTATAGGTCATTTTTGAAAGTCAACAAAAACACCTTTTTTGCCAAAGCTTTTAACTTGAGCATGGAATATCAAAATAAGATGAGACCAAAAGGGTTGGTTAGAGTAAATCTAAAGCTTTCTAAAAGGTCCAATAACACCTCCAAAAGTTCAAAATTGAAGAAGTTATGCATTGTTGAAGTTGGGCATTTTTGCAAAATTGCCAAAAGTCAACTATCCCCAAAACATCAAATTTTATCAAAGGGGCCCATTCTTTTCCACTTGATTTGATTTTGTCACACTACACACATGTCCTAGCTTCATCCTTGTGCCCATTTATTAATTTTTCTATTTTATTTGATTTTTTATTGAATTAATTCATTTTAAATCAATTTAAATCACATAAAATCCAAACATTGATTATTTGATCTCTTTTTGGCTATTTCAGAACCTAATCATCATCATCAAGTGAACCAAACTCGTATCAGCCATTCCATGTGCAAAAAGATTGGATTTTGGACAAAATAAGCAAGCTATTCAATGGAGGATCAAATCAAATCTCCAAGCCATAATGCACAAGGATTCAGTCCAAAATTGTTGACCTAATAAAATGATGCATACATATACAAGGCAAAGGACACGAGATCAGGGGTTGGAGGCTGCAGAATCATCAAAAGCAAACTTGAAAAAATTGGCAAAAAGCTTGAAACTGAAATCGTGCTTAGAGGCAGTTTCAACACCAAATCTCAATGCTAATCAATTGTTGGGCAATCCTTGAAGCGAAACCAATCCCTAACAAGCTCTCATACCCTCTCAATCGCGATGTAAGTCTCTCAAAAAACCTCCCTGTATTCGAAATCGTATCCTCATGTTCTTGCATCTTTTTTGACAAATTATTGGTATATTCATGCCTATCATTCAATTTAGAAGCCTTTTGCATTATTTGATTGCATTCATATGACATGTAGCACCATAGCCGAATCTAGGGTTCTTGGTTCGTGTTTTTTGGGCGTTTCGTTTGCAGGTGAAATTGATGCCATTGATGGACATATGCATGATCAGGAAGCCTAGACGAGCATGACCATGTGCTTGGAATCGATTTCTATGGCCTAGAATGGATTTTAGGAGACACATACGGATTTAGTTGTGGATATAAATCCGCAGGTAAATATCCAGGGTCCAAAGAAGAAGATGAAAACGTGGCCCTCCCCCATTGGACAATTCATAATTCGCGCGCTTTGTTTTATATTTTCTGGAATATTACGCGTTTTCATATTTTATTATTATTGTCCAGTATGTATACAACTAATGCACATTGGTTCAGTGGCAAAGGCGTGTATGCAATGGCCTGCAGGACCTGTGTTCGAATCCCAGGTCCCCATATTATTTGTTGTATTTTTCAGCCAAGTGATTCCATGCAATATCAAGTGCGTAGCCTACCATGCTCCCTCATGCAATCAGTGGACAGATGGCCCCCAGGCCAAATCTGATGGCCTAGATGGGATGCCTACCATACTCCTTAGTCAAAGTGCCACGCTGGATTCTAGAAAGTCAGCCAAGGCCAACGAAATTGGGCCTCTGAGTTGTTGAACAAACCTCCAATTTGGGCCCGAAACCCCCTTGAGTATTTCTATTTCTTTCTTTTTATTTTATTTATTTATTTGTTTGATTAATTATTTTTATTATTTAACTAACCAATTAAACTTTTTTCTTAATAAAATTAAAAACCAAAAATATTTTATTTGTTAAATTTATTTCAGTAATTTTATTTTTGTTAATAAATATCATTTAATTAATTTAGTCTTAATTAGGATTAACTTTAATATCTTTTTTGCAATAATTAAAATTAATTTAGATAATTAGGTTTTATTAACTTTGATTAATTTATTTTTATTTCTTTAAATATCAAAAATCCAAAAAATATTATTTTCATTAATTAATTAATTGATTTAGTAATTAACTTAATTTAATTTCTTTTAAATTCAAAATAACAAAAAAATCTTTCCTTTAATAAACAAAGGGTCAAAACCCTAAAAAACACGCATTCGATTTAATTTTCCATACGCGTTCTATTTTATTCAATATTGTATCTGTTTCTCGGAATTTAATAGTTTAATAGGACTTTAAATATTTTTATCGCTTTATTTATTTTCCGCATTTTAATTTCAAGGGTTGCTTTTGGCGATGTAAATACCCGACGCCTTGTAATAGTTAGATTTAATTTCCGCAATTTAATTCCTGCAACTTATAAACTGTTAGATGTTTGGTAATAGGGAATGCATGACAAGATTGAATGTTTAAACCTAAAATCAATATAGATAACCATTGACATGTACAAAGACAAATTAACTGAAAAACAACATACTCGCACATGCGCACTCTTAGGATACACCACACTTGGTTGCCTTCAAACGTGGTCATTGAGTATAGGAAGTTTTAGAGGTCGCCCTCTTGTCCAAAGATCATAGTTGCCTCATAACGGTTGCCTCGGAAAAATGATCTAAGACATTAGGGTTACCGTTAAGGCGTCCTAACATTGCTTTAGTGACCACACGTCCCTTAATCGAATTGACCCTTAAAACTCCAACGACGATGCTACCTACTCATTCATAGTGGGATAGAATTGTCTAAAGGACATTAGCACAGATTGATTCCTTTTTTCGAGTAGGTAGATGGTTCTTAAGTACTTGTTCCTTCAAAACAAAACAAAACTTTTCGCACTTACACCTTTCAAACAAAAACTTCTTTCAAACCCACAAACACAAAGAAAAGCAAATTTTGAAAACACTTTGATCAAGTACCTAAGAGCCCGTGGATAACCACAGATAGAAGGGGTGCTAATACCTTCCCTTTCTATAATCTACCCCCCGGACCCGAGAAACATCTCGAAAAAGGAATTTTTCTGTTCTTTTTTCCTTTCCTTGTTGGATAAAATAAAAGACGGTGGTGACTCTTGCTTACCGCGATATTTTGCAAAAACAAACGCAAAACGCGAACTAGCATTCCAAAAAACAGTCAGTTCTTTCCCACCGTATCACATATGTATACCTGCATTGTGAGTGTGAGTGTGTGTAAGGGTATAGCTATCCTTGAAAGAAATAAAAATGTAAGAAGAAAAAACAATGAGCACAAAAGTTTGTATGCGAAAATGCCCATGATTCATTGACGTCATATGAAAATGAGATAATAACCCTTACAAATGGACCATTGTGCCTCGGGTGAGACACAAGGTTTTAAGAGTGTGAATTGTTTTAGTATTACAGATCCAACAAAATGTAAAGACAAATTACTGTGGGATAAAAGTGATCGGGACAAAATCTTTAGCCTCCCAGTTGTTGAGCCCTCCATTGACAGTTGGGAATATCCAATCCTTAAAGTCACAACCATCTTCATCATCCTCTACGGCATTGACCTCGCGGTTGCTGATCTTCAGGGGAGGTCCTCTGGCGCAAGCGCGGCGTACAACCTTCTGAGCACTTGAAGTGAAACCCAGGCCAAACTTGTCAGACTTATATGGGATATCTGGAAGTTGTCCTCCGATAGTGCACCCACCTTCTTCTACCACTGCTTTGGCATCCTTCAGAGATGACATCCGGAGCGGAGGCCTTGTAATCTTGGGAACAACCTTGGTTACTACCACATCTTGCGGGACCACTTCAAAGTGTTGAAATGGAGTTTCAATAAATTCACCATATAATTCCATATATCTGAAGGAATTGAGATGGTTGATCATATACTCTTCTTCTCCATGAACAGTGATAATCTTCCCTTGAATCAGATATTTCAGCATCTGGTGCAACGTAGAAGTGACAGCGCCAGCATTATGAATCCATGGTCGGCCTAGCAAGCAGGAATATGAGGGACAGATATCCATTACGTAAAAAGTTGAATTAAAAGTTTGTGTTCCAACTTTTATGGGAATGTCTACCTCCCCATGTACCATCCTTTTCGAGCCGTCAAAAGCCCTTACTACTATGTTACTTGGCTTCAATGTCAATCCCTCACAGTCAAGCCTATCAAGAGATTTTTTAGGCAATACATTCAGAGATGAGCCAGTGTCCACCAAAACATGGGCCAAGGTTGTGCCCCTACATTCAACTGAGACATGCAATGCCTCATTATGCTTCCTTCCTATTGGTGTTAAATCGGCATCCGAAAAACCTAGACCATTATCTGCAGTCAAGCTGGCTACGCAGTCTTGGAATTGATCGGCAGATGTCTCTTCGGGTACATGGGCAGTTTTCAGGAATTTTACCAAGGCTTTTGCATGCGCCTCGGAACATAGTAGTAATGTCAGCATGGAAATTTTAGAGGGAGTCTGCCCCAGTTGTTCAACTACATCGTAGTCGCTTCTTTTAATGATCTTTAGAATTTCCTCCATCTCTTTCTGGGAGGTCTCAGGGGTAGCTAATGACTGAGCCTTCGTCCGGACAGGCTCAATCAGAATATTTTTACCTCGAGTCTCGGTTAACTCGGCAACAGGAGTGTTGGTAGGAATGATAACAGGGGTTGTAACGGCTTTGTCAGTTGGAGTATTGTTGGAGATAATTGTAGGACCAGGAACAACTTTTGGGGGAGCAACAACATGAATGATTACGGGTCCAAAAACTGCTTTTGGGGGAGAAATTTATGGAGAAAAGATCCTACCACTTCGGGTAATCTTGCTAGTTCCTGCAATATTACTGATGTCGAAATTCACTTTCTCGGAGCTTGAATCTTAGATGGCTGGCCAGTCCTTCTTGATACCATGGTAGTAGACATCCTCTCCATAATTCCATGGTATGGTTTTGTCTGACGAATATGGGACTGGTCCAGGCATTGCGATTATTAAAGGAGTTGCTTTCGGAACTGATGTAATTCTAACGGGTCTTTTGGTGGAGACCCTGGAAGAATTGGCGGAAATGGTAATGATAGAAATATCTTCAAAAGGAATAGGTGGAACAAAAGACTTTTCAAACAAAATTTCTTTGTTATCTATCAGGCACTGAACGCTTGCTTTTAACAAAGGACAATTGGTTGGTGAGGATAAACAGAAATGGCAAACTTCATCACAGCCCTGGAACACACCGGCATTCAACAAGTTCATTTTTATAGTCATAAGTGGGGTCATAAGTTCATCAACTGAAGCAACAAACAATCCTTCTTCAATGGCATTGGTATTATGGCCATGTCTAGGCATAGGGTCAGAAATGACATTTGGCTTTTCAGGCGTATCGAATTCAATCTCTTTTGCTTCGATGAGATCTTGTATTTTGTTCTTTAGAGCCCAACAGTTATTAGTGTCATCACCGTGACTTTCAGAGTGATATGTGCAACGAGCATTGGGATGATAGTGAGGAGATGTTGTGTTGGGGTTTTTCGGAGCTTCTTTCAAGGTCACCAAATTGGATCTTAGTAGATGCGGTAATACTTGAGACGGGGTCATGTTAATTATTGTAAACTGTCTAACCGGTCTTTCTATCCTCGGTTGGTTATTTCTTTGCTAATCAGGCGCATGCTTAGAAATCATAGCAGCCCCCACCATTGGTCGGCGTTCAGACATATCTTGGTTTCTTTGCAGATATACAACAACCACCTCTTTCTTTCTGATGAAAGGCTTCCTTACAGTTGCAGAAGAAGATGTATCTTTCTGAATTTTTCCACTCTTTATACCGGCTTATACCCTTTCTCTGGTCAATATTAGCTCAGTAAAGCCTACAGATGAACTTCCAATTAAATGATTGAAGAAGGGACCAGACAAGGTGCCCAATAACATGTCTACCAATTCCCTCTCAGATAGAGGGGGTTGAACTCTTCCAGCCAAGTCTATTCATTTTTGCGCATAGTCCTTGAAGCCTTCATTGGACACCATGGCCATACTCTGGAGTTGAGTACGGGTAGGCACCAGATCAACATTATATTGGTATTGTTTATAGAAGGTTGCAGCAAGATCTTCCCAATTGTGAACGTTGGCTCTTTCTAGTTGGTAAAACCAGTCAAGTTGAGTTCCAAACAGACTGTCTTGGAAGAAATGTATCCATAAGTCTTTGTCAGTGGTATGGAGCTGGATTTTCCTTACATATGACCAGAGATTCATTTTAGGACATGAGACTCCGTCATACTTGGCGAACACAGGTGCTTTAAATTTTGGAGGAATGACAATCCTCGATACTAACCCCAATTCCTCAAAGTCCAAGCTAGACACTTTTTGGATTTGCATCACACTCAACCGCTCTTCGAGATGTTTATACTTGTCATCAGCTGGAGGGTATTGTTCTTCAGAATAGTCTTCTTCTTGCTCTTCCTCTTCTGATTCTAACGGGACAACTATTTCCTTGCCTTTCCCATCTTGGTTATCTCTTTCATCGGATGTCGTTGCAAAGTCTAAAGTCCTTCTTGTCTGCCCATGAAATCTTCTTCCCATGTTTAGGACTCCGGTTACCTTCTTTGTCTTCTTTTTCCTCTCTTCAGCCAGAAAAGTCTTCAATTTTTCTTGTCCTTTGGCTAGGGTCAATAGCAACTGTTGAAATTGTATATTCTGATCTTGGAGGTCTTTCATTGTTTTCTCGAGATCCATCTTACTGAAATAAATAGTAGAGAGATGAGGAGACTTGTTGCAAAAGACCTGCCTATGTTATGATGAATGGTATATGCATATGTAATTATTTCAAGGATTTTAAGATTCAAATTTGTTTTAGACAAAAAGGAAACACACTTTATATTAATAAATTAAAGCTTGAGTACATCAATCCCCCTTGGGCAAAATAATACAAAACACTCTAAGATAGAAAGGTAGTACACATCCTCTTTGGTGCAATGTAGGCATTGAGAGTCTGCTCCTCATGAAGTAGCCTAGTGAGTTCCAAAACCTTTTTCTCGCTTGCGTAGAATTGGGCTTCGAAAGTATCTCGCTCCCTCTTGAGTTGTATCTAATCTCTTTGTAGGTATTCAAGAGAGGTGGGCATATTAAGATGTAGGATAGTGTATGGAACATCTCCCTCCATGACAGGCTCAATGATTACCAGGAGAATGGAGGGGTAAGGCATCATAAGACTCTGAGCATGAGTTCGTACCCATTTGAGGTAAGGCTCAAGAGGGATGAAATTTTTATGCCCCAAAGTCTTGCTATCCACCTTATTCAACATCCTCCAAGCTCGAATAAATCTTTGGCAAAGACCTTGATCTTCATTATCGTAGTCAAATACCAAACCTTGAATCAGCATCTCGTGCGGGCCATCCCTTCGGGCGTAACCAAACTGTCTTAAGGCTAAAAATGGGTTGTAGGTGATACCTCCCCTAATTCCAAGTAAAGGGACATTAGGAAATTCTCCACAACGGTCGACAATGGTAACATTCTCTTTGGATCGGGAGCACCAATGAATGTTCGAATGTTTTAGCTTCATCAACCTTTGTGACCACCTTGAACCTTACTCATTCTTTAATACAGATTGGGGAAGATGAGAAATAAACCACCTTGCCAAGAGAGGAGTGCAACACATAAGAACACCTCTTTTCCTCATTGTGCGAGTGTGAAAAGAGTGTAGGATATCTCCTAGCAATGTAGGTACCGGGTTGCGGGATATGAAGATTTTGACGGTGTTGACATCTATGAGTTGGTCAAGATTTGGAAACAAAACCATCCCATAGATGAGGAGAGCCAAAATTTCCTCAAAGGTTTGCAAGTCCAAGGAATTCCAACAGCTATAGGCTCTCTTAAACAGGAACTTAGCTAGGAAATCTTTGACATCACTCCTTGTTTCCCAATAAGTTGTGATATCAGATGAGTGCAAGTGTAGAGCTTGAGCAATCTCTTATGGCTTTTGGTCTCTTTCTGTACCTTTGAAAGGTAGTTGATTAAGAATGGGAATCCTCAAGAGTTGGGAGAATTCTTCCAAAGTAGGCACAAGTTGATAATCGAGAAATGTGAAGCAATGATGTAAAGGATCACAGAACTGAAAGAGCACCTTCATCATATTCTCATATGTGTTAGAGGTGACCAAGTTGAGTAGGCGACCATGTCTCTCGGTGAATGGAGAGTTATCAGGAATCCATGAAGCTAGCTCTTTAAGTTGTGGAGGGATTCTTACAAGGTTGACTTGAATAGTTTTCCTGCGAAGTGAATCCATATCCTATAAAACAAGAACAAAGATGAATCCAAAAATCCTTGAAATGGTTAGTGGATGTATATGATGTCCATGATGTTCATGGTGTTATGTACAAGTATGCATATACAAACAAAGTAAACAAGTCCTTAGGTTTAGGCTTGCGAGGAGTTTCATAGGTAAGTACCCTCTTGAAGTTTAGTTGGCTTAAACATGTCCTAGTAATAGTAATTGGGTTCTATGGAGCTCAATATCACTGGTTTGTTTCCTCGGTCATTGTTTCAGCACAAGCCTCTTTAATGGCGACCAAAATATCCCAAGAAACTAAACCTCAATGAGTGTAGTATCGAGTATCTACCAACTTCAGACTGCACCAAAGCCGGTCATCTCACTACATCCTAAAGGCCAAGTTGGTCAAGTAAAGGTTCTAAAATTTTATTAGTGCTTCATGACATCACTCAGCGGCCCTGTATTCTATTCGATTAACTCAAAGGCTACCGGTACTCACAAATATGTCGCACTAACATAGCTATTGCTTAGACCATGTCAGTATACCCCACATAGTTTCCACAATGTATTGCTACTTACCTATAATGTATCCCAAATCCGGGTAGAGGATTCAAACCCAAACAAAGAACCATAATGTAAAGCATACAAGTCAAACAATGTAAGTAAATAAATGTGATCTATCCCTAAGGTAACCCCACTTTAGAAATTTCCCCAACAGAGTCACCAGTTCTGTGATGCGGTGGGAGAACTGACTTGAGGGTTTTGCGTTTGATCGCAAATGTTGCGGTTAGCAAGAGTCGCCATCAACTTTTCTTTTATCCAAAAAGGAAAGGTGAAAAAGCACAGGAAAGACATTTGAGATTATTTCTTGAGTTCGGGGGGTAGATTATGAAAAGGGAAGGTATTATCATCCTTTTCATCCATGGTTTTCCATGGGCTCTTAGTTACTTGCTAGATCACTTGATTTTTGTTTGAAATTGTGCTTTGTGTGATTTTTGAAAGTATTTCGGCATTTTTGTCTTGAAAATATTTATAGCTTTAAAAATATTTTTAGTCTTTTTTTGGTATTTAAAGAATATATTTTTAAATGGTATGAAGAAAAATAAATAATATAATATTAATTAAGTTTATCAGAAAAATAAATAATATAATATTAATTAAGTTTATAAGAAAAATAAATAAAGTATAGTAAATAAAGTATTTTTGTTCATGGGAAAATAAAATAAAATAAGTCAAAATATAAAAATGTACCATTTTTGTATTTTTCATGATTTTTAGTATTTTAGAAAATATATTTAAAAGGAAAAATGAAACAAATAAGTAAATAAAAATAAATGGGCTAGGGGGTGCCAAAAGTAGGCAGGAGGGTTAGTTAGTAAAAAAAAAAACAATGTCAGGCCCAAAGGGCCCAGTGCCTGCAAAAAAACAATTTAAAAAATCAGAAAATATGCAAAAAAATACAAAAGGGGGGTTCACATTGGTTCGAACCCTCGCCCTTTAGGTAAGAAGTGACTTAGTACGCGCCCGCTTGCCACTAGGGTGGTTGTTTCATCCGGTCATATAACCAAACCATAAATATATATTAGAAACTGCTTCCTGAAGATCATTTCATCTTCAACCTCGCGCCTAGCCAGACCACTTGTATCTTCTTCATCTCTCCACAAAAATGGAAAATTAAAACATGAAAGTTGTGGTGTTTCTTCTCACGAATCCAACTATATAACTTATGTAAGCTAAAAGTCAAAGATGAAAACTAATTTTGCTGGCCCTAAATTGAAACCTAATTTTCTCAGAAATTTCAAATCCAAAATTCTCTATACACAGTCAATATAAATGGGAACTATGAATATGGTCAGCTTTAGAGCAAAGATATCTACATTTTGTCTTCACAAATCAGGATTAAAAGATGCTTGTTTGAAGAGATAGAAGTTTGAAAACATACCCCTTGCAGCTGGAGTCATGAATGGAGTTTGAGCAACTTTTGAGATGGCATGAGGATCTGTTTAGCTTTCCTGGACCTCCTTGAGTGTATTCCAACTCCTACTTTGCCTTGAAAGTTCCTGAAACTCTCTACTCTAGTCAACCTGCAAGCTTGATGTTTGAAAATGGTGGATAGTGATGGAGAAGTTACAGTCTTGAAACAGGGGCCTGGATTGCTTTGGTATGGTGTATAGAAGGTGTTTGAATGATTGGTTTTCAAAACGCATGAGTGGAAATGAAGATGATGAGTTTTGGTTCAAAATTGTATATCAATGGTGTTTTTGAGCAGATTTATGGTTTTTGAGTGTTTGAGATCATTTCAGGGCACTAGAATTCGTGTGTCATCTTGCAAATATTCTATGTACTTATAGGCAAGAGATTTTGAGGCTTGAAACATCTCAGAAATTGAAATCACATGTTATGGCTTGGTTACTTGTTTTTGAAGCAAAGTTGACAAACATGGTTTCAATGTGAAGTACAAGGATTTGAAGGGTGGTTAGCAGTTTGTAGATATTTTTATTCTTGATTTTAAATGTTTTTGAGTCATAAACAACAATTTATGGGCTCAAGAAGAGTTGACATTATGATTGAAGTCACTTTTCCAGAATAGAAGTGGTGACTTTCTTCCCAAAATGGAAATGCAACTTGGATAATGGCTCAAATGCTTGGACAATGGCTCTATAAGTTGTGTAAACATTAAATTATTTAGTGATTAGCAAGTTTGAAGCCTGAAAAGCAAGATTTGTACAGCATGCTTGAAGATTGGATCAAGTGTTCTTCACAAAAATGGCTTGTAATTTATGTTTGAAAACCCTAACTTCTTGCCTTCGATTCTCCTTGCCCAAGAATGATCTCAAGGAGTTATTAGACATTTTGGAAATATTGAAATGTGCTCTACAAACCATATTTAAATTGCTTTTGAATATTCCCCTTGTAACTATGTGAAAAATTGCCATGAAGTTAGGTAAAAAACCTGCCTAACTAGGGCAAAATTTCACTAAGTCTTTTTTAGTTCATGAGCATGTATTCACAAGATTATAACTTGAGATACAAGCACTTTTTGGAAACGTTGTGTGAATAAAAGTTGTAGATTTCATGGAGATCTACAACTTTTATGTTGGAAGTTTCTCTTGAATCATCTTGCATCATGGTGAAAATTTGGCTTTAAGTTATGAAAAAATAAGAAAGTTTTCATACTTAGAAAAATTTCTAAGTTAAGAAATTTTATCATTTCAAGATGAAATCCCGAATTCTTGATTTCTTGATGAAAAAGTTTCATATTTTGACATGTTTTGATGAATCATGATCCTTGGCACTTGAATTTGACCAAAAAGTCAAAGTTTGACTTTTCAGTATACAGTTGACTTTTGATCAGTTAATTGCAAAATTCATCTGTCAATCCAATGGACTTGCAATATTTTGAATCATGTCATTAGACCAAAATGATGCAATTGGACTCTTGAAATCATGCCTTAAACCAATTGACCATTTGCTAGGTCAAAAATCAGAAATTTCCCTTTCCCAGTTAAAACCCTAATTTTGACCATTTTGCCCTTTTGGAGATTTGATCAAATTTCTTGAGGAATTATGGTCCAAAATTGATCAAATGATTCATATGGGTTTAAAATGTTGATGTGGATAAAAAATTATGAAGTTTGACTATAAATTGGCCATGGTTCACTTTTTCCCCAATACAACTGATTTTTAGGTCAACTATTCAATTGACTGATCAAATGTGTGATCCAAGGCTTGAAACTTGACATGAGTGATCTTAGGGGTCCATAACGATCCATGAAAGTAATATGAAGCATTGATAGTTCAAAAATCCTTGTGCAAACTCAAACCCTAATTTTGGTCATTAGTGCATAAGGAGGTGTCTTGAGCTGATCAAACCCTAGTGCAGTCTTGAGCCCAATGAGATCTTGTGAGAAAATTCTTGATAAGTGAGAGGGAAAATTTTGGGGTACAACACCATCATCACTGTAGAACGTCTCACAAATGAAAAATCTATGCTGACAAAGTACGTGTGCCTCTAGTACCTCTGAACATTTTGACTGCTCCTTGGTTGTTTGCAATGTGGGGCATTGACATGATTGGAGAGATCAAACCCACTACCTCTAATGGACACCGCTTTATCCTCTTCTCCATCGATTACTTTACGAAGTGGGTTGAAGCAGCCTCATTCGCCTTTGTTACAAAGGATATTGTGGCCTGGTTCATCAAGCATAACCTTATCTGTCAGTATGGAATCCCCGAAAGGATTATTATAGACAATGGTACTAATATCAATAACACTATGATCATTGAACTCTGCATGCAGTTCAAGATCAGGCACCACAACTCTTCTCTATATCGACCAAAGATGAATGGCATGGTGGAAGCCGCCAACAAGAATATTAAGAAGATTATACAGAAAACGGTTGTGACCTTTAAAGACTGGTACGAGATGTTACTGTTTTCTCTTTATGGATATCGCAATTCAACACGAACTTCAACTGGGGAAACCCCGTTCTCTCTGGTCTATGGTATGGAAGTCGTTCTACTTGTCGATGTTAAGATTCCTTCTTTGAGAATCATGAAGGATGTAGATTTGGACAAAGACGGGTGAATTCAAACTAGGCTAGATCAGTTGAACTTGATTAACGAGAAAAGGCTTGCGGCTGTTTGTCATGGTTAGATGTATCAGAAGCGTATGATCAAAGCCTTCAATAACAAGATTAAGCATCAAGTATATCAGGATGGTGACTTGGTAATAAAGCGCATCATTCTACCACAAGGTGATCCCAAAGGAAAATTGACTCCTACCTACGAAGGGTTATTTGTAATTAAGAAGATATTTTTGGGCGGTGCTATGGTACTGACCAACATGGACGATGAAGATTTTATGCACCCTATGAATGTGGACATTGTCAAAAGATACTACGCATGAAAGTGACCCACTAGGTTGACTGGCCTAGGAAAAAATAAGGGAATCCCGATGAATGAAAAGGGTTCCAACAAAAGTTAGGGATATATATAAAAGATTATACACCTGGCAAGTCGAAAACCTGAAAAGGCGGCTTGGGCAAAAGAGGGTTTCCCGGTGGACTGAAAACCTGAAAGGGAGGTTCATGCAAAAATTATGGATTAAAGCGTACGACTATGTCCTATTGGGTCACTTACAACCAACTTTATTACCAACATCAAGTTCAAGTGATACAAATCAATTCAGTCAACTTCTTCCGACAGCTAAGGATGAAATGCTCGAGGACATGGGGGCAATAGCAGAGTTGAAACCTGACGAGATTATTTATACATAGCTATATGTTTTTTTTTCTCACTTTGTACTCTTCTCATTTCGCGACGATTTCCTCTTACTAGGATTTCTGTCTCTTTGTATAAAAAAATGCCTATTTATAGGAAAATTATCAATACAAATTCCATTTCAAAATTCAAATTTTTGTTTTACTTTTTCTGTTTTGTTCACAAAAACGTCTAATGACTAAAATTGAATGAACATAGGAATTTGAATATGATTAACTGTTAAACAAATATATGCATACAAATATGAATAAGCATTTTATCAAGATTCTAGGAGTCGGGATAATGTTTAAGTCGTCCACGTATCCCCACAGAAATATCCTCACAGTATTATCCCCACAACGTCATCTTCACAAACTCATTTTCAAAAAAGATACATTCCTGGCGAGGCTGAGTTAACCTAATCATACTCACCAGTAAGTCACCCTAGTGGATAAAGGAATATGATCTTTTTCCCGGTGATGTCGCCAACCTAACGGAATTCCAGTATCCATCGGAGATTATGGCATTGGTACAGTTTACAAAAATTCTCTTCCCCAATTGAGTTTATTCCTCCAAGACTATAAAAGCCTTTGCAGATATCTTTTCTCTTGTAGAATTCATTTCAGCAAGAGAATTTCCTCGGCAGAATATTTCTCCGTCCAATTTAGGGTTTATTTCCCTGACAAGGTTTATTTCCCCAACAGGGATTAGTTCCCCAACAGGGTTTATTTCCCCAACATGGTTTATCTCCCTAGAAAAGTTCAGTCTCCCCAGTATGAGTCTATTTCTCTAAATATCGACAAGATTCCCATCTCTAGCAAAGAGTAGCCTGAACCCCTATCCCCAGAGAGTTGCTACTGAGTCTGAAACCAGACCAAATAATGGTTGACCTTATCCTCCCCAAAAGAGTTGGCATCCATATCAGAAACTCAATCAAACAACACCTCGAAAAGTTTTCCATCTCTTTTATCCCCAATAAGGGTATATAAGAATTAAATTCCCCAGTAGAGCGATGAACGACCAATGTTCCTGAGCTCTTCTCCCCAAGCAGAAATTAATATCCCCCAATGGAGATTCCTCAATTAAGAAGCAAGAATCCCCAACAGAAACATTGAAGATTACACATATTCTTCATCTACAGTACCAGTCAGGGATCCTTTTTCCCCATCGAGATGTTGTATAAAGCTATTAAATATGCTTTAACGACATTTCGTATTCATACATAATTTACAAACATCACGGCATATGCATACAAAATTCATATAGCAAACTCTCATTTATTTTGAGAACATCATTACGCAATGCATGTCATACATCATGAAATTTCATACAACTAACCATTTATCTTATAAGGTAAAGTCTACAAACAGGCAAATATTATCAACAATTTTCAAACAGGTTGCAAATTAAATTCCTGAAATAAGACAAGGCAACTATCTGTATGACTAGACACATATTAATTCTTGAAATAAGACATGGAAACTATCTGTGGAGATTGATTGTAGATCAATTCCTGAAACAGGACGAGGTGACTATCTACATGAACCAAGAGAAGATTAACTCTCAAAACAGGACGGGGAAACTATCTTTCTCTCTTTATGGTCAGATAAATATCAATTCCTGAAACAGGACAGGGAAACTATCTTTATCACCAATAGTATGAATTCCTGAAACCGGACGGTTTTACCAACAAAGAAAATTGTAGATCATATCTCGAAACAGGACAAGGCGACTATCTACATGACAAGAAGCTACTCAAACACCTCTCCCAAAGGTTTATTCTGGAAAACATTCTTCATATATAGTCAAGCGTAGACTCATTCTGATACTCCTATCAATTGTTACCTTTGGATGGCATCTATAAGCCCATCACTGACGACTCACCATCACCTCTCCAAATGGCATCTTTAAGCCCATTCCCGGTATAATCAACCAACAGTCTTACTTCACACGTAGACGAGTGCAAATTTCTGGGCACTTAGGTGTTCAATCATCTTCTACCTTCAAGTCACGAATGGCAGACATGCCAATCTAACTCTTTAGGTTTAAGAAGATTGAACAGGGGCAGCTATTATACCCCAAAATTTTCCCTCCCAATTTTCATTCAAGATATTTTCCTAGGGTTCTCAAATGCTCATAGTGGCTCAAGAAATGATCAGAAAAATTCTCCTCATAAGTAATGGATCCACAACTAGGGTTTTGTATTTATCAAGGAAGATTGAGTTTCCAAGGTATCAAGTGGTTTTCATGTTCTTCACATGTTCTCAAGGATGATCATGTAAAGTTTCAAGCCTTGCATCACAGGTTTGCTCAGTCAATGGTTCAAATGACTGAAAATCAACTGTATTGGGCAAAAAGTCAATGTTTGCAAGTTCAAGTTCAAACGATCATAACATTTTCATTATTCATTATTTTAAGTGGCTCTTTTTGTGTATGACTCTCCTTGACATCATCTCCAACTTAACTTTAAAATTCAAGGGCTAATTATGTGTGTAAGATCACCAAAAGTTTGAATACTTTAGAGGTCACTTTATGGACTTTGACCTAATCTCAAGTAATTGTTGCCTGACTTCCAAGAATAGTAATTTACTCAATTTTCAAGATCTTGAGACAATTAGTTTTTCACATTTTCATAAGGAATGTCATCTACAAGTTTTGTTTAAGGATCCGAGTCAAATTATGCTTAGAAAGGTTTGAAACTTATCGAAATGTTATAAGTCAATTCTTGACTTAAAAAGAAGTTTGGATTCTAATTTCAATTCATGAAGGCGTTGTTGATTATGGTGGGTTGAAGTACAAGTTGTAATTCATTTTGGTCGATATAATTTTGGTTCTCATCAAATACTTGTTTACTTCAATTACAAGTTAATTTGAATTTGGAGAATTAAAGTTAGCGATTCGTTAAGCTACAAGGTGTGGTTTCATCTATCTCCTCCTTCCTAATTAGGGTTTTGTGTATGATTTTGTCAAGATTCAAAAACGGTACACATGGTCATTTGTTGGTTCAATTTGATTATGAGTTCATGGAATCAAGTATTCCAAACAAGTTCATTCAAGTTCCTATTTAAATTGATGCATTATGATAACAAATTCCAAACAATTATCTTGGCCTAATTCAAAGATTTACCAAGAGTCAAGTATTTTACTTCATAAAAATAATTTGTTTCATTCAAGATTCATTCAAACTGTCTTTAGGACCAAGTTTCAAATACCATTCTTCAAATTCATCCATGATTCAATTTTCTCATATCAATTTTCTAATCAAAGTTTCAAAAGTTACAAGTTTGGTTCCAAATATAAGAAAAATACAAAAAATCCCAAATCCTAATCTTCCTAAATCAATCCTAAAACTAGCTCTCTATGTTTAAAACCAGTCCAAAGGCCTGCTATATAAAACCACTACTGCTGCCCTGCCAAGACCTGCTACAAAACAACCTACAAAAAACCAGAGAAAAATCTGTCAAAAACAGTCCAACAATTGCACAAAAACAACCCCGTTGTTACTGCTATATACATAGAGAAACCAATCTCCAAATAAATCCAAAATTTGCATAGAAATAGCAATTCAAAAACCTGCACAAAAAAGCAATAAAATAGTTCGACATTAAATCCATTTTTTACATTCAAAATCACAAAAAATTCCCCACTCAAATGACCCTCACATCTGCTATAAATCAAAACATATACATGAGGAAAAAGGGTGGAGAGAGCAGAAGAATATACCTCTAAAACATTTCTCTGCATAATCCATAGTCACTGCTAAAACCCTTCAAACTCCTAGCTATACCTTCATTCTCACCTTCTGCTCAACCATAATCCATGCAAAACTCACAGAAAACCACCAAAAATATCACAACATAACAAACAATCAAACTCACTGCAAATATCACCATAACTCAAACACCATCCTTTTACCTCATCTCCAAACCTATGAAAATCCACCAAAAAAATCTGCATAAACCCTCCCTATAACCTGCTCCAATGCTCAACATCACCAACGTGTCAATTCCAGTTGAAACATCCATTTACAGTCACAGACCAGTTTTGGAGGAAGAGATTCATCGAGTACAAGGAGAAATTTCTAGGCATCTGACCTTTTTGGATTCATAACAGATGGTAGCAACCCGGACAGAACAATGCACCTACATCCTTTGACATATCAATACCGAACCATCCCTTCGAAGTTATGCCGCCCAGGTCCATGATTCAGCTGCCATAGATGAATCATCTGACCTTTCTCCGTCTTTGATTCCGCGCCTTCTTACACATCCAGAACCACCTCTAATTCGCCATCAAAAAGCGCCTGCCATCCCTCTCTTCAGGTAACCTTCCTCTTTTATTTTGGACGTTGATTCATGAATTTTTGTCTTGTTTGATTGATAAGAGAATGATGCAAGATTGTGTTGCTTTATCGTTTTTTTTCAAAGACGAGAGAGATAAGATGTAGATGAATAGATAGAAATAAGAGATTAACAGAGAGAAAAATGGATGGGGTTGAAACGATAATACATAGGAAAAGGAAGAATTTTAGCGTGAAAAATAAAGAGTAAATGAGCGGCTGTTAGTGTAAGATGACTAGGGTTCTTCTTCAAGAGTACATTTTCGAATGGGGCCTTTCCCCTAAGCCCGACCAAATTTCCTTAACATACACCCCTTTTTATTTTTGCTGCATAACAAATTAGTCTTGGGCCTAGAACATTGAGCCCAAGCGAATTTGCAGATCTCACCCCCTATCTTTCTATCTGAAGCCCAATTTTATTTTATAACTGTATTGTGTTTGTTATAAACATTTTGGGCCCTCTAGCCCATCCGAAATCCTGTCCACACCCCCTTGTTTACTTAAGTTCTGGCCCATTTACTTTAGTTTTACTCTTGTAATTTTTCAATTTAGTTTATTTGTTTTGTTAGTTATTTTAATTTTATTTATATTAAAAATACAAAAAAAAATATTTAAAAAATTTGTTAGCTAAATAATTAAACTAAAAAATATATTATTTTTATATTATTAATAGTTTTGCTAATTAATTTTATTAAATAGATTGTTTTAGTTTAATTAAATTTTATTTTTAATTCGATTGAGTTGTATTGATTGTTTATTTAGACTTTTAATCGTATTGTCGATTCGACTCATCCCCATTCATAAGTTTGTACCCCCATTCCCGAAGCATTGTAATAGCATAGGATATTTAATTCCCGCAATTTACTGCTTTCCTTATTACTGTTAGTTTAATAGGATTGTATGACAAGATCTAAAACAATACGCTAGATAACCATAAATCCAAGATAAATTAACTGAAATCAAAATACCTTGCACACACGCACCTCTAGGGTAACCTCGCTTGTTTCCTTCGAATAACACAATCATGTCCCTTGAATGTGGGACATTTTAGCAAAGACCCTCAACTAAAAGATCGCAGTCCCTCGATGACCCTTCGATGTTGCCTGAAGTAAATGATTTGAGTCCTTTGTGATAAAATTGCTAAAGCGTTCTACAAGTTTCCTACTATGACTGTACGATGACCCACGTCTGTCCCTCACATCCAACAATAGGGCTTCCTACTAACAAATAGTAGGGTAGTACTATCTAAAGGAGGAGGAAAAGAACAAAGACTTTTTGAGTAGGTAGATCGCTCGTAATCGCTTGCTCACAACCCAAAACAATTTTCACACCTCACACTTTCAAAAGCAAAACTTTATTTAAATAAATATTTTCAAAACAAGTATTTTGTATCGATTCTCAACGATACGAGAATCATTACAAAATTTCCGTACTTAGGCCTTTTCAAAATATTTTCAAACATACACAAACACAAATCATTTCAAAAAGCGAGCTAGTGATTAAGAGCCCGTAGATAACTACGGGTGAAAAGGGTGTTAACACCTTCCCTTTTCATAACCTACCCCCCTTACTCAAAAAATTCTCAAAGTCCTACTATGAGTGTGCTTTAAGATAATGTCATGACAAGGCCTACTATGATACATTGTGCTTTAATTTTACAAATGGAGTAAAAAAATGCAAGATTGATTCAAGAAGTTTGACCTAATTGGACAAGTTCTTGATTCTTTGACCACAAGTGCATAACTCCTTCTATACTTAATTTTTTGAAGTGATTCTTCTTTCCATGGGTTCATATTATCATTTACAACAACCTCCCTTCACATGGAAAAAGCAATTGTGCAAGAAATATTGTCAAAAGTTGAAAGGGTTTCTAAGTCATTTTGATGCTTTAGGAGCTAGGGTTTTAAACTTATAATATCTTTTTAATATTTTGAGATTTTTGAGTGATTCCAAAGAAACATTTCTCTTTAAAGGGTTATTAATAAATCACTTCAATAGTTTCAATCAAATTTTGTATGGAAGATCACTAATGATTGAGAAAGTTTACAAGTCCTCTAGATAGGCCATCAAATTCTTTTATGTGACTTCAAAGGATCATAACTTGGTCAATTTTTATTATCTTGAGCTCATTATTTTTAATAATGATCTTAAGAATGATAATTTAACTTTAATTTTGGTTCTAAGCTTGTAAATTATTGCAAGATGCTTTTTGAGCTCAAAACATTATAGGTCATCTCATGGATTTCCACCAATTTCACAAGATCATAACTTGTTCAATATTTAGAATTTTTAAGTGATATAAGTTTCACAATACTCTTTAGGAAGTCTAATTCAAGCTAGCATCAATGATCAAATCTCAATTTTGAAGGAAGACCTTCTTTGGAATCAAAACATTATAAGTAATTTTTGAAGAAGAAACTTAGAATTTTTCTAAGTACAAAAGTCAATGCATTTTTCTTGATTTTGACTAAGCATAACTTTAAGCTCAATCATCCAAATGAACTCTTTCTTGGCACATTGTGAAAAGTGTCACATGATCTTTCTAATGTATCAAGAGTCAACTCATAAGGCTTCCTAAATTGCACACACCATGAGTTCAAAGTCAGCTACTTGTAACTAAATTTTTCTCCAAAGTCAGAATTTGAAATCCATAATTTGTCTTCTAATCACTAGTTTTGCACGCGTTTTTGATTTAAACATGATTAACAAACTTGCTCATTCTGACTCCATTCATTTTTCCGTCTAAACCTCACTATTTCTTCCAATTCTTTTCACCATTCACTCTCTTATAAATAGAGGGAGACATATTGCACTCATTTCCTCAAGCTTGGATAGCCAAAACCGCTCTGCTAAGATCCCACACGAACTCTCAAATTTAATTTCTGTTTTTTCATTTCCTCACTCTAATTCACAAAACTTCCATTCAGTTAGCTTCCTTGACATTCATTGAAGCTAACCAGATCCTTAGAAAGAAGAATTGTGCAGAGAATCGAGTTACAGAAGTCTAGTTTTAGAGAAATTTTCTACTACTTCATTCAGGTAGAACTCTCCACCAAATTGAACCAAATAAATCCCTTTTTTACTCTACTCATGCTTTTGATTCTCATACTTCTTACGATTTTCATTTTCATTAAGAATAGAGAGAGATGCTTGAAAATTTCGTGCTCGCTATTTTTCTGCTTTTTATTTTATTTTTAAAACAGAGCCTTGCTCAGCTTATATAAATTTGGTGCGAGGGTACCATTAGAATTTTCTTGAAGAGACAAATCTACTGGTACCGGTCTGGTTTTCTAATTTTATAGTTTGTGAACTCCAATCTAGGGCGTTTGGAGGTTAAAGACGACCTACGTGTCGTGCTTCAACCAATGATAACGTGACATGTATTTTTTTTCAAAATTTATCCAGTGTGCTTGCCTTACCATACGTGTGTTTTGAGAATCCTTGGATCTGATTACTTTCATTAGTCAGACTCCATCCAGTGTGCCACATTTTTAGTTACTTTTAATTATTAAAAAATGATTTGGTGTGATTTCCTAAGATGACCATATTATGCACAACGTGTCAGATCCCTTGGATCTGCTTACTAACATATTTTGACATTAATCTAATGATCCACATTTTTTTTGGCTTTATTTTTATTTTCAGTTTTTTATATTTAATTATTTTGAACTTCAAAAATCATGGAAAATTCATTTCTGACTCAAAAATTATGAAAAAAATCAAAAAAATATTTTCAAATATTCTTTTTATGTTTTTTCATTTTTTCACAATTTTATTTTCAAATTTGATATATTTTATGATTTTTCTTTTGTTTTGACTTGTTTTTAATTGTTTAAAAGTACTTTTTGATATTTTTAAATAATGGAAAAATTCGTAAAAATCATTTTCTTTATTTCTGACTTTTTGGAATTTTTCTAGAATTTTTTTATGATTTTTACTATTTTTAATCATTTTTCACTTAGTTGAGTGATTTTAAATAATTTAAAAATACTTTTCTGTTTTAAAAAATTACCAAATGTTTTGTAAAAATACTTGAGATCATCTCTGACTTTTCTATATTTTCTTTTAATTTTTATTTGATAATTTGAATATAGTTTGTTATCTTTCCTTTTATTTTCACTTTAAAAAAATCATTTTTCTAATTTTATTTTGCTTCTTAAATGCAATTTTATTTTTGAATATATTCTGGATGAGCTTGAACTATGTGATTTTTAATCGTGAGCTACATTAAAATCATTGGGTCTTGGGTGTTGAGTTTAACTCCACCAAAATGAATGAATGATTTTAATGATAGTTTGATTAAATTCTTTGGTTCAAATATCTTTTTTCCATCTTATTTCTTCTTTGACTTATTCTTATGCTATAAATTTCATGAGTGAGGTTTCTACCACTTCTCAAGACTTGTGTAGTACATACATTACTATTGACTGACCTCAAAATAGGTGCGACTTCTATATAAGTCCACTTACGATTGCTTGACACAGCGCTAAATTTTGTCCCGATTCAAGAAATGATCATTTGTGGCCCAAACCTATGTTTGCAAACCCAAGTATGTTTAATTTGAAACCTTTGATCCAATAACCTTGAGGTTCATTGTTAGGAGGATTTTGTCTTATCAATCCTCTAATGAACCATCATAATCTTTGGTCTAAGTGAATCATTTAAACATCGTTGATCATATGTTGTCGCCTCGAGAACTTGAAATGAATGATATACTTGACAAAAAGAAAATGAAACTTATTATCGGGAAATTTTGATTTTATCAATCTTCTAATAAGTTTTCAAATACAAGTTTCCAGATGGTCATTCAGCTAACCTCTAATATCTAATTCACTAACAATTGACTTTTACTTTGTACTTTTATTTTATGCTTTTACTTTATGCCTTTACTTTTATGTACCATTTATTTTGGCATTTACATTTCATGTCATTTTTTTTTTTATTTTTGCTCACTTGAGCATTTATCTTTATGTCTTTCTTCATCTTTTCTCACTTGAGATTTCATTTTCTTTTTGAAGACACTTAATAACCAACTTGAACAATAAAAAACTTTAAGGTTACTTAGACTATTTGGTTACTATCCTTGGCATTATGGGGTTGTGGACTTCTTGGACTTAGGATTAGAATCCTTTGATACCCTTAAGACCTTGTGGCTTTGATTGTTGTTTTCTATGGAGTTCTTGGGGTTTACCCCCAAGACATTGGGTTGATTTTCTTCGTGTGCAGGTTATCCTGATTATATGCTTTGTCTGTGATTGGGAATTCCTCTGTATACAGTCCTTACTCTGCCAAATTTTTGTGAAGACTTTATGCATCTAAAGCTTGGTATTCTTAAGAGGTTTAGTATATTTGCTTGCTTGGTTTCAATCCAAGGAATGGGAATTATACATTGACTCGTTATGTCAAGTGTTGGCTTCTTGTTGGTTAGATGGTTATTTTCCCTAGCTTTTACCTTATTTCTTTAGGATAGTCCCTTCATCTCCTCCCATCTTCTTTAATTTCAAAAATCTTCTCCCTCCTTTTCAAAAAACTTATTATTTTCTAACTTGAACCTCTTTCACAATAAATTTGGACTTAGGCCCATGCATTTTCAAAAATATATTCTTAATCAAACTTTAATCAACTTAATCATACTTTAAGATTTTTTGTGAGAAGACTAAAAGTCAATCAATATCATTCAAACCATTATTGCCACTTTGGCTTTTTACTTTAAAATTTTCTCAAAATATTAGACTCTTGTCAATCCTTGTAGTGATGCGAGCTACTATACTTCTACGATATGTAGTGAAGTGAGATATTTTTCACTTGGGTGTTGAGTAAGGCTTTTATTGATTTTAAAATCCAAACTATATCCTCCACTTTGAGATGATGAAAATTCTCTTTTCTTATAACTGTGGGTAGTAAGTATGTTTTCCACTTGGATATGAAGATGATGCTCATCTCTTAAAATTAACCAACACACTTGAGTTTTAAATTTTTTTAAAGGTGGTACGTAGGCACTAAAGGTTTGTAACCGCAGCGCGTGCAAAAATTGTAAAAAAATACTTCTTTTATCATCTCCACCGACTATTTTTGTATAACACTTATAGCCAAAATACACAAGTTTTCAAAGAGGTTCATGCGGAGTACCATAGATGTTTAGGGTGCTAATACCTTCCCTTTTCATAACCAACTCCCGTACCTAGATTCCCTCCCCCTCTTTTTTTGGTTATTTGCTCTTTTCCCATTCCTCTGGAAATAATAAATTGCGATGGCGATTTTTATTTGATCTGTGCGAGTCAAGTCAATCCAATGGCTTAGTCTCAACATTTCTACTACTATAGAAAAAATGGAGACTTCATTGGGGAAAGATCAACCAAATGTTGGTCCATTTCCAAGTGGGTTAAGCCTATCTTTATTTATTTGTGTATGTGCTATTATTTATTATATATTATGTGTTGTATATATGTCTGTCTGGATTTTCTTGTTTTCAGGGGTGCTTGGTGATTTCTCATAAGTCCTCTACCCAGACTTGGGCAAATTTAAGATAGAACGGGCGGTATAGTAATGTTAACTTTGAGGGAGGAATCCAACAAAAGGATACATGAGATCCCCCACTCAGTGGAGGCCCCTTTTGACTATAGCATTCGTTTATCGAAAAATCGGGAAGAGGTGCTGCTTTCGACCTGGGAGCCTGCTGAAGTTGAGGACCGTAGAACACTTAACCCATCTTGACCTTTTAGGTGTAGTGCGGAAACTATGACGGAGCTCTCCAGAAGTGGTTCTCACACAATACTACACTCAGACGAGTTTTTCCCGAGAATATTACTGATCACTGAGTTAAACGGAATGTTGGTAATATATGAAGGAAGGATGTAGACTCTGAGAACCTTTTAGAATCTTGTTCAACAGGTGATAAACTATTAGTTTATACCTTGTGGGTAATACCTTTGACTTCATGCTCATGACGTTGAACCTATGAACCCCCCATGTTTGTGATCTTGTGTGTGATTGTTGCATCATGCATTCATGCATCCATGAGAATTCTTTAAAACATTTGATTTAAGGAGCTTAAAGTTAACTTTTACAAATATCTCAGATACTTTTGACAATGGATTTTTGAAGATGAAAGACTCACAAGTACAATTTCAAGGATCCTAAGATAGAAGAGTTGATGAGTTTGATTCCTAAGTTTGAGAGCTCTACATATTTCCGAAATAAGTATGGAGTTGTCGTGCCTCCTATGAAGCTCAAGATGAAGAAGGGTATTCTTTCTACATTGGTCCAGTTCTATGATCCGTTGTGTCGTTGTTTTAATTTTCTTGATTACCAGCTGATGCCCACAATGGAGGAGTATTCTTACCTATTTGACTTACCTATTACTGATCGTGTTCCTTTCACCGGGTTAGAGGGAGAGCCTAAATCTCATGAGATTACAGCTATGACCCATTTGAAGAAGTCTGAGATTGAGGCTACTATGACTACTAAAGGAGGAATTAGGGGTTTACCTACTCAGTTTTTATTGGAGAAAGCTCATTACTTTTCCGAGATGAAGAGTACGATGGCTTTTGAGGCTATCTTTTCTTTGCTCGCCTATGGTTTGTTCTTGTTTCCTAATTGTTGTAACCCAAAATTTTCCTTCTCATTTATCAAATATTTTCTCACAAAGATCTCTCTTGGTTCAAGACTGCACTAGGGTTGATCAGCTCAAGACACCTCCTTAAGCACTGATGACCAAAATTAGGGTTTGAGATTGCACAAGGATAATTGAACTTTCAATTCTTCATATGACTTTCATGGATCATTATGGACCCCAAGATTACTCATGTCAAGTTTCAAGCCTCGGATCACAATTTTGCTCAGTCAATTGAACAATTGACCTAAAAATAAGTTGTATTGGGGAAAAAGTCAACTATGGCCAATTTAGTCAAACTTCAAAATTTTTGATCCACACCAACATTATAAACTCATATGTATCATTTGATCAAGTTTGGACCATAATTCCTCAAGAAATTTGATCAAATCATCAAAAGGGCAAAATGGTCAAAATTAGGGTTTTTACTGAGAAAGGACAATTTCTGATTTTTGACCTAGAAAATGGTCAATTAGTTTGAAGCATGGTTTCAAGAGTTAAATTTCATCTCTTTTACCTAATGGCATGACCTAAAACATTGCTCAAGATCAATTGGATTGATAGTGAATTTTCAGTCAACTAATCAAAAGTCAACTGTACACTGAAAATCAAACTTTGACTTTTTAGTCAAAATCCAATGTCAAAGATCACAATTCATTAAAACATGTCAAAATATTAAAATTATTCATCAAGAAATCAAGAACCCAAGATTTCATTTTGAAAAGTCAAAGTTTTCTAACTTAGAAATTTTTCTAAGTGTTTAAAACTTCATGTTTTTTCATAACTTTGAGTAAATTTTTCACCATGATGCAAGAGGATTCAAAAGAAACTTTCAACATGAAAGTTGTATATCTCCATGTTATCTAAAACATTTCTTTACACAACTTCTTATAAAAATGCTTGGATCTCAAGTTATTAATTCATAAAGTCATGGTCTTGAAATTGAACACTTAGTGAAATTTTGCCCTAGTTTTGGTCAGGATTTTGACCTAACTTCCAAAGGGAATTTTCAAAAGTTATTCAAATAGGGGTTGTAGAGCATATTACAAGCTTTCCAAAATGTCCAATAACTCCTTGAGATCATTTGTGAACAAGGAGAATCGAAGAGATGAAATTAGGGTTTTCAAACTTAAATTACAAGTCATTTCATGATGAACAAAAATTGAAATCCAAGCCTAGGCTGCATATTCTTTGCTTTGCATGCCTCAAACTTGTTTGTCACTCCATAATTAAATGTTTACTTAGCTGATAGAACTTTAATCCAAGCACTTGAGCCTTTATCCAAGTTATATTTCTATTGTACCCCAAAATTTGCCCTCTCATTTATCAAGACTTTTCTCACAAGACTTCTTGGACTCAAAACAAGATTAGGGTTTGGTCAGCTTAAGACATCTCATCTTGCACTGATAACCCAAAATTAGGGTTTGAGTTTTCACAAGGATTTTTGGAGCATCAATGCTTCATGTGACTTTCGTACACCATCTTGGTGCCCTAAGATTGCTCATGTTAAGTTTCAAGCCTTGAACCATATTTTTGATCAGTTAATTGGATAGTTGACCTAAAAATCAGTTGTATTGGGGAAAAAGTCAACTATGGCCAATTTACAGTCAAACTTCATAATTTTTATCCACAACAACATTTTAGACTCATATGTATCATTTGATCAAGTTTGGATCACAACTCCTCAAGAAATTTGATCAAATCATCAAAAGGGCAAAATGGTCAAAATTAGGGTTTTGACTGAGAAAGGGAAATTTCTGATTTTTAACCTAGCCAATGGCCAATTTAGTTCAAGAATGATTTCAAGGATGCAATGGCATCATCTTGACCTAATTACATGGTTCAAAAGATCTCAAGTTCATTGGATTGACAGATGAATTTTGTAGTCAACTGATCAAAAGTCAATTGTACACTAAAAAGTCAAACTTTGAGTTTTTGGTCAAAATCAAGTGCCAAGGGTCATAATTCATCAAGATATGTCAAAATATGAAACTTGTTCACCAAGAAACTCAAATTTGAAAATTTTCATAACTTAGAATTTTTCGAAGTATAACAATTTTCTTATTTTTCCCAACTTTTCACCACTTTTTCACCATGATGCATTTTTATTTAAGAAAAGTTCCCAACATGAAAGTTGTAGTCCTCTGTGAAATCTAAAACTTTGCTTCACAAACTTTTCCCAAAAGATGCTTGGATCTCAAGTTATGAATTTGTGAATATAGGTCCCTGAACTTCTTAACTTAGTGAAAATTTGCCCTAATTTAGGCAGGTTTTAGACCCAACTTCATGGCAATATTTCACCTAGTTCCAAGAGTTATCTAAAATTTCATTTCAAAGATGGATTATAGAGAACGTGTAAAGATTTCCAAAATGTCCAAGAACTCTCCAAGATCAGTTTTGAGTAGGGAGAATCAAAGAAGGGAAGTTGGCATTTTCTCACTTTTGTTCAAGCCATTTTTCACATAGCATCAAGTTGCAAATCAAATCTATGTTGGTTGTATCTTGCTTTACAGGTACTAATCTTGCTATAAAGTCCATAATTAAATGCAAACTCAGTTGACAAAGGCTTTATCTTTGCTTTTTAAGCTTTACAAAAGATGTATTTCCATTTTGGGCAAAAAGTTCACAATGCCATTTTCATAAAGGGCAACTTTTGCAACTTTGTCAATCTTGAGCATTGAACCTGTCCCTTTGGTACAAGCAAACTCTACATCTCTCAAGCAATGTGTACCAACTCATTTCAGACCTCAAGCAAGCCAGGACAAGCATGTAGCATTGGTCTTGTCAACTTTACTTCAAATGCAAGAAAAGTTGCAAAACGTGCTAGAGCTTGCACAACTAGTAAGTGCTGACTTTGGATCACTTCTCTACATATTTTCAAACTTGTTACAAGGCACAACACGCTTGGATTGAACTTGAAACTCTCTAAAACTCAAAATCACCAAAATTATGTCCAAACACACAGTCTTCTGCAAAATCACAGCCAACCCTCATTTGGCTCGTGCGTTTTGTGTTTAATCGCTTCAAACATCTCATACACTTGATACTTAGACAATCCAAGCCATCAACCTGGTTCTGTAACCCCTATTTCAGAATTTTCCATTTTCACTTTGGAAGCTTGCAGTTGGACTTGGTCAGAGAGTTCCAGCCATCCTCAAAGCAAGATAAGCATTGGAATAGCTTCAGGGAAGTCCAAGGAAGCTCAAACAATCATCAGGCCTCCATTAAAGTCCCTACATTGCCCTACTCGAATCCAGCTGAAGGAGGTATTTTTTCAAACTCTATCTCTCTGAATAGGCAACCTCAATCCACGATTTGTGAAGGAAAAATGTAGTCCATATCATAACGAAGTTGTACATATCTTTATTTTCATTTATATTACTTGTGCTGAGAGAATTTGAAGCTTGAAAACTCTGAAAAAGTTAGATCACGAATTAGGGCTACCAAAATTCTCTCTGATCTTTAATAGTTAGGTCACATAATTTATATGGTTAGAATCGTGAGCTCAATTGCCACATTTTTCATGTTATGAGTTTTTTGTTTTTGTGCAAGCATAAGAGAGTTACAGGTTTGAACTGAAGCGCGCGCAGAAGCTTGTACCAAGGACAGGGATGAAGCGCTTCTGGGCTTTTTGTGCTTTGGGCCTTTTTGTTTTTCCTATTTGCACCCCCCTGACTTACTATTGCACCCCTCTGGCTAACTTTTTATATTTTTTGCATTTTTCTTCATATTTTTATATTTAATGCTTTTATTTATTTTTCTTAATGATAAAAATACCAAAAAATGATTTATTTATTTTCACACTTTTTATTTTATTTTTTTATTATTTTCTCACATGAAAAATGGTTTATTTTGATAAATAGAACTTATTTTCTTAAATAACTTGTAAATACAATAAAAAATACTTAATATTTTTATTATACTATTTATACTCATAAATACTTATTTTTATACATATTTAATTTTTAATATTTACATATAATATTATTTATTATTTTCTTATACAAAAAATGTACAAAATAATAATATGAAACATGTATTTTCTTTTAATTGAAAATTAGGGTTTCACCCCTTTCAAAAAGAATTAATTATTTTTCCTTATTTTTAGGTTTAATTTAAATATTTCTTTTATACAAAAACCAAACACAAAACTTTTTTTAACATAAACATTGCATTTCATTTTAAATATTTGTCTTATATTTATTTAATTCGCGCAATATTCGATTTGGTTGTAATAATATATTTAGGTTTATATTTGTGCAAAGTCCCCATTCAAACTTGTATCCCCCCTCCCATAATAATTGTTGTAATAGCTTAGTATATCTACATTTACGCAATTTATCGCTTTTATACCATGATTAGTAATTAGGGTTTGCATGACAAGAACCAAAAACAAAACAAAAAGAAAAACCCTAAATGCAAGACAAAAGCATGAAAGTGATACACTTTGCACACAAGCACCCCTAGGGTTTCTCCCACTTGGTTGCCTAAAATAAAATGTCCATGTTACGCATGCGAAGTGTCTTGGCAAAACAAAACAAATATAAGATCATAGTCCCTCGATGACGCTATTCAAAGGTTGCCTAAGCAAAATGATCTTGGTCCCTCAAAAATGCTAAGATACTTGGCAACATTGTTATCATGGTCATACGATGACCCACGCCCGTCCCGTTTACATCCAAAGATAGGGTTGCTTACCAAATCAATGGTAAGTCAACAATGTCAAAGGAATAAAAATGCACAAGAGAGACATTTGAGTAGGTAGATAGCTTCTAAGTTACTTGCTCCATTTCAAACAACAATCCTTGCTATTTTAAAAAACAAACACACACACATTTCAAAAAATCTTACAAAACATTAAAAACATTTTCAAAATACAAACATATTTGTATACATTCTTACGAACGAGAATCATTACAAAGATTTCCTAAATGAATGGCCTCTTTTCAAAATACTTTCAAAACCACACCAAACACCATTTCAAATAAAGCAAAGCAAGTGATCTAAGCAAGTAACTAAGAGCCCATGGAAAACCATGGAAGAAAAGGGTGCTAGCACCTTCCCTTTTCATAATCTACCCCCCGAACTCAAGAAAACATCTCAAAGGTCTTTCCTGTGCTTTTTTACCTTTCCTTTTGGATAAAAGAAAAGTCGGTGGCGACTCTTGCTAACCGCGACATTTGCGACAAAACACAAAACCTCAAGTCAGTTCTCCCACCGTATCACAATTTCCATTTATGTCACAAAGTTGCCATTTCTATTTTGATAAAGCACTACTTTTGCAATTGTCAACTTCTTGAGCTTTGCACTTGTTCTTTCTGCACACATAACCCCTATAAACCTAAAGAAATATGTCTAAAGCCTCTTTGAGCTCAAGACATGATTGTCCTCTCACTTTTCTTCAAAAGCAAGTCATAGAGCCAAAAGGCTAGAACTCAGAAACCTTGAGTGCATTTGATCTATAATCTTTTCCATACATATACACAAGTCTATTGCAACATAACACGAAGGCTAAGACCCCAAAACACTCCCAAGCACTATGCAACTCAGAATCTGCCATAACTTGACAATTCTGAACCTCACATAGCCATCTCCAAATCCACTCGTGCGTATTGAGTTTTAACCATCCAAACACTTAATATACATCATATCAAAGTGATCCAGACCCCTGTTTCATGACTGTAACTCCTCCATCACTATCCACCATTTCCAAATTTGAAGCTTGCATCTTGACTTGAGTTGGGAGTTTCAGCCATCCTCAAAGCAAAGTAGGAGTTGGAACACACTCAAGGAGGTCCAGGCAAGCTACAGAAATCATCAGGCCATCACAAAGGTTGCTCAAACTCCATACACGACTCCAACTGCAAGAGGTAACTTTTCAAACTTCTATCTCTTCATACAGGCATCATTTGATTTTGATTTGTGAATATAAAATTTAGATACCATTGCCACGAAGCTATACATATCCATATTTTGCATTTATATGGCCTGAGCTTAGAGAATTTTAGAATTGAACTTTTCTGAAATTTTTAGGTTTTGAATTAGGGCCAGAAAAATTCTCATTCATCTTTGACTGTTAGCTTAAGTTATTTACATGGTTGGATTTGTGGGAAGAAATACCACAACTTTCATGTTTGAACTTTTCATTTTTGTTTAGAGATGAAGAAGATACAGGTCCTTTGGTTGGAGGTTGAAGATGAAGTGTAATTAGGGCGCGTTTTGTATTATGTATTTATCCTTTCACACAAGTTAACGGATGTATCTCCATCCCAGTGGTAAGGCACCACACTGGTAATCTCAAGGTCACGGGTTCAAGACCCGGCGCTGCCTTTTGCTTTTTATTTTCACATTTTTACAGTTTTTTTGGATTTTTGCAGCGCTGGGCTCCCCTTTGTTGGGCCTAACCTTTTTTGCTTATTTTTACTCCATGTTTCATTTTCTAACCCCCCTGACTTTTCTTTATATTTTTATTTTCCCTTTTTTATTATTTTATTTTTCTTCATTATTATTATTATTATTATTATTAATATTATTATTATTATTATTATTATTATTATTATTATTATTATTATTATTATTATTATTATTACTATTATTATTTTCATAAATCATAAAAAATACAAATTTATTTTTATTTATTATTTATACTTATATATTTTATCTATAAAACAAAAAGATTTTAAAAAAACACTTTCTTAAACTAATTAATTTCTTTTTTAAAATAATTAATCTTTAGACTTAGATTAAATTAGTATATTATTTTATTTTCTTAGTTAAAATTAATTTAGAACTTAGGTTTATTTTAATTAATTAATCTTCATTTTATTTTATTTAATTTTAAACCTTTTCATAAAAAAAAACCTAAAAATCCTTTTTTAAGTTAATTTATTTTCTTAATTAGTTTAAGTTAATTTTATTTAATTTTAATTAATCATTTCCTTTATTTAAATCAAGACAAAACCCTTTCATAAAAACAACAAAAATCATTTCTTTTTTCATTTATATTCTTGCATTTTATTTTCAATTTTGTACAAAATTCAATATGGTTGTAATAGATGATTAGGTTTAATTTTCTTGCAATCCCCATTTGTAAATTTGTACACCCCCTCCCCTAATGATGTAATAGCGTAGTAATTTTACTTTTCGTAATTTATCGCTTTATATAAATGCTAGTAATTAGGATTTGTATGAGAAGATAAAATCAACAAGTAGCAAACCCTAATCAAAGACTAAACAAAGCATGAAAATTAATACACTTGCACACAAGCAACCCTAGGGTAAAATCCACTTGGTTGCCTTATGAAAATGGCCATATTATGTATGTGAGGTATCTTAGCAAAAACAAGCAAAAATACAATATCATAGTCCCTCGATGACGCTATCTATGTTGGCTTTTCAAAATGATCTTAGTCCTTAAAGAAAGATGCTAAGATACCTTGCAACATTGCTAATCATGGTTATACGATGACCCATGCCCGTCCCATTTACCTCCAAAGATAAGGATATTTACCAAATCAATGGTAAGATAACAATGTCAAAGGAAAAAGGAAATGAACATGAAAGACTTTTGAGTTGGTAGAATGCTCCTAGTTACTTGCTCGCTTTCAAAACAAAACATCCTTGTTATTTTTCAAAACAAACACCAACACTTTCAAAAACATCTTTCAAACTTGAAAACATTTTCAAAAGATCAACACTTTGTATACATTCTTACGAACGAGAATCATTACAAAGTTTACCTAAACGATGGTGCCTTTTCAAAATACTTTCAAAGACCATACAAAGCACATTTTCAAACAAAAGCAAGTGATCTAGAAAGTAACTAAGAGCCCATGGAAAACCATGGATGAAAAGGGTGCTAATACCTTCCCTTTTCATAATCTACCCCCTGAACTCAAGAAATAATCTCAAAGGTCTTTCCTGTGCTTTTTCACCTTTCCTTTTGGATAAAAGAAAAGTCGGTGGTGACTCTTGCTAACTGCAACATTTGAGATGAAACACAAAACAACCAAGTCAGTTCTCCCACTGTATCACAGAACTGGAGACTCTGCTGGGGAGATTTTTAAAAGTGGGGTTACCTTAGGGCTAGATCATATTTACTTGCTTTCTTTGTTTGACTTGTATGCTTTACATTATGGTTCTTTGTTTGGGTTTGAATCCTCTACCCGGATTTGGGATGCCTTATAGGTAAGTAGCAATACATTGTGGAAACTATGCGGGATATACCGACATGGTCTAAGCAATAGATATGTTAGTGCGACATATTTCTGGGTATCAGTAGCCCTTGAGTAGTCAAGTAGAATACGGGGCCGCTGAGTGATGTCATGAATCACTAATGAACTTTTAGAACCTTTACTTGACCAACTTAGCCTTTAGGACGTAGTGAGATGACCGGCTTTGGTGCAGTCCGAAGTTGGTAGATACTCGATACTACACTCATTGAGGTTTGGTTTTTTGGGATATTTCCGTCTCCATTAAAGAGGATTGTGCTGAAACAATGCCCAAGGAAACAAATTAGTGATATTGAGCTCCTTAGAACCCGATTACTATTACTAGGACAGGTTTGAACCAACTAAACTTCAAGAGGGTACTTACCTATGAGACACCATACAAGCCTAAACCTAAGGACTTGCTTGCTTTGTTTAATTGTACATAACATCATACTCATACTCACTAACCATTTCAAGGATTTTTGGGATTTATCTTTGTTCTGTTTTGTAGGACATGGATTCTATTCATAGGAAAACCATTCAAGTCAATTTCGTAAGGATCCCTCCTCAACTCAAAGAGTTAGCATCAAGGTTTCCCGAGAATTCTCCATTTACTGAAAGACATGGCCGCCTCCTAAACTTGGTTACCTCCAACACTGATGAGGACATGATGAAGGTGCTTTTCCTATTCTTTGATCCTCTACACCATTGCTTCACTTTTCCCGATTATCAACTTGTGCCAACTTTAGAAGAATTCTCCCAACTTTTGAGGATCCCCATTCTCAATCAACTACCCTTCAACGGTACGGAAAGAGATCCAAAACCTAAAGATATTGATCAAGCCCTACACTTGCAACCATTTGATATCACAACTAATTGGGAAACAAGGAGTGGTGTCAAAGGTTTCTTAGCAAAATTATTGTTTGAGAAAGCCTAAAACTGTTGGAACTCCTTGGACTTACAAGCTTTTGAGGAAATTGTGGCTCTCCTCATCTATGAGATGGTTTTGTTTCCAAACCCTGACCAACTCATAGATGTAAACGCTGTCAAAATCTTCATGTCTCGCAACCCGGTGCCTACTTTGTTAGGAGACATCCTACATTCTTTTCACTCTCGCACTTTGAGGAAGATAGGTATCCTCATGTGTTGCGCTCCTCTCTTGGAAAGATGGTTTATTTCTCATCTTCCCCAATTTGTGTAGAAAAATGAGCAAGGTTCAAGATGGTCCCATAGGTTGATGACGCTCAGACACTCAGATATTCATTGGTGTTCCCGCTCTTTGGAGAATGTTACTATCGTCGACCATTGTGGAGAATTCCCTAATGTACCTTTGCTTGGAATTATAGGAGGTATCACTTACAACCCCTACTTAGCCCTATGATAGTTTGGTTACGCCCGAAGGGATGGTCCCCATGAGATGCTTATCCAAGGATTGGTATTCGACTATGAGAATGACAATCAAGGTTACCGTCAGAGGTTTATTCAAGCATAGAGGATGGTGAACAAGGTGGATAGCAAGACACTAGGACACAAGAATTCCATTCCCCTTGAGCCTTACCTTAAATGGGTACGAGCTCGTGCTCAGAAACTTGTGATGCCTTATCCCTCCATCTTATCAGTCACCGTGGAGTCTGTGGTCGAAGGAGATGTTCCCTACACTATCCTCCATCCTGACATGCCTACCTCTCTCGAAGACTTACAAAAGGGTTGGATCCAGTTGAAGGAAGAACGATATACTTTTGAGGCTCAATTCTATGCTAGTGAAAAGAGGTTCTTGGAGCTTACGAAGCAGCTACAAGAAGAGTAAAGTGTGAATACTTATCTCGCGCCAAAGAGGATGTGTTCGGTCTTTTTATCTTAGAAAGTTTTTTTGTAAGCCGAAGGGGAATGATGTAATCTTTATTGTTTTGTCTAATGAGAATTAATGTTTGTTCATTCTTTTTTCTATATAAATTTAAATTTCATTAATCCTTGAAATCATTTGCATGTACATATTCCATGCATCATAACATGACATGTTTTTGCATAACAGGTTTCCTTATCTTTCTGTTGTTTATTTCAGCAAGATGGATCTAGAGAAAACTGTGAAGGATCTCCAAACCCAGAATTCTCAGTTTCAGGAGACTCTACTAGCCCTAGCCAAGGGGCAACAAGATATGATGGCTTTGCTGGCTGTTAAGAAGAAGCCAAAGAAGAAAGCTCTACTCAACATGGGTAGAAGGTTCAAGGAGACAATTTGTCAAATCTCAGTAGGAGGAGATTCATATGAAGAGGATGAGAACCAGATTAGTGAGGTCAAGAGTACTCAGGCTGACTATATCAATGATCAAGTATCCGATGATGATTATTTCAGCGAGCAGTATCCACCCGCTGATATCAAATACAATCAATTAGAAGACAGATTGAAAGCTGTTGAAATCCAAGCCGTCCCTGGTTTAGATTTTGATGATTTGGGTTTGATCTCTGGGGTAGTCATTCCCCACAAATTCAAAAAACCAATCTTTGCAAAGTACGATGGGGTTTCTTGTCCAAAACTCCATTTGAAATCTTATGTGCGCAAGATACAGCCGCACACTGCTGATAAGAAGCTATGGGTTCAATTTTTCCAAGAGAGCTTGGCTGGAACACAACTTGAATGGTTTTATCAGTTAGATGGTTCTCGTATCAATAATTTGGAGGATTTAGCTACTGCCTTCTACCATTAGTATCAGTATAACACCTACTTAGCGCCAACGAGGGTTCATTTGCAAGATATGACCATGGGGAAGAATGAAGGATTTAAGGAATATGCACAAAAGTGGAGAGACCTTGCTAGTAGGGTCCAACCTCCCTTGACTGATAGGGAGCACATCGACATGTTCATGGGCACTTTATCTGGTCTTCTCTTTAATCTGTTGGTTGGCTGCTCTTCTTCTTTCACAGAATTGATCTTAACCGGTAAAAGAGTTGAAAGTGGCATCAAAAGTGGGAATATATTTGTGGCATCTACCTCCACTTCCAATTCTATCAAGAAACCTTTTGCTTCAAAGAAGGAAGTCAATGATGTGTACAGGTCAAGGGCCCATACCAAGAAGAATGATCACCCGTCTGTCAATTCTGTCCGAATCTCCAACCCAACTCCTACTCCAAGACCATCTGCAAATCATCAACGTTTTGAAACTCCAAGAAGATAATTTACGAGGTTAGGCATGTCGTTGTCTCAAGCCCTTCAACATTTGCTCAATACTAATTTAGTGACATTGCGCAATCCTCCTGCCAACCCTGACACCTTGTCACCAATGTATAATCTGAAAGCTAAGTGTGCTTACCATTCAAGCAGCCTCGGGCACGAGACTGACCAGTGTTGGGCCTTGAAGAACAAAATCCACGATTTGATTGACAACAAGACTATTGAGTTTGATCCTCCTCCGACACCGAATGTAATCACTGCTCCAATTCCTAAGCATGACAAAGGTGTTAATGTTGTCGAAGATGCAATTTTTGTCGCCTCTATTGAAGAATTGACTACTCCTCTGAATATAGTCAAAAACAATTTGTTGAAAGCCGGGATTTTCCCTGGTTGCGTAAAGGACTGTGTATGCTGTACAAAACAACTCAATGGATGTGAAGGGCTGAAGAAAGGAATACAACACCTGATGGATAGCCACAAAATTCTATTCAAGAAGACCCCACTTGCCAAAAGTTTGACTAACAAATGTGAAGACCTCTCCATTATTACCATCTCAAACAAGCCTCTTCGGGCCACCTCCAAAGGTCCTATTAGGATTTCAAATGAACCCACTATTGCTCCCTTAATAATTACCAGTCCCGGACTTATTCCATACTCTTTAAATAAGGCAGTGCCATGGAATTATGGTGTTGAAGTGTTATATCATGGGATTAAACAAGACGTGTGTATCGAAGAAGGAAAAGATGACGATGTCAGTAACATAGCTGGTTCAAGCAAAGTAACTAGAACTGGGAGAATATTTTCACCCAATATCTCACCACCAATTATTACAAGGATACCCATCCGCATTATTGTTGCTAAGCCAAGTACTGATACAAGAGGGAAGGAGAAGGTTGTTGAGCCTGATGTGATTGAAGTACCCTCCAAGGACGTAGCTGATGAAGAACCCTCCGCTCGCGAGATGGATGAGATTTTGAAGATCATAAAAAGAAGCGACTTCAAGATTGTAGAACGGTTGGGGCAAACCCCTTCTAAGATTTCAATGTTGTCATTACTGCTTTGCTCCTATGCCCATGCTCGAACATTAATCAAGTTCCTAAAAAAGGCTCATGTCCCCCATTAAACAACAACAGACCAATTTGAGAATTACGTGGCTAGCATGACAGCTGATAATGGCTTGGGATTTTCAGATGCTGACTTAACACCTCTCGGGAAGAATCACAATAAAGCTTTACATGTTTCTATCAAGTGCAAAGGGACTACCTTAGAACATGTGCTAGTCGACACTGGTTCTTATCTGAATGTATTACCCAAGGGGGCGTTAGACCGTCTAGACTGTGAAGGTTTAGTCTTGAAGCCAAGCGATATCATTGTAAGGGCATTTGACGGATCAAAGAGGACTTGTCATGGGGAGGTAGATCTTCCAATTAAAGTGGGCTCCCAAATCTTCAACTCCACCTTCTATATTACGGATATTTGCCCTGCCTATTCTTGTCTGTTAGGTCGCCCGTGGATCCATAAAGCTTGGGCAGTAACCTCAACCCTCCACCAGAAACTCAAATATTCAGTCAAGGGAAGAATAGTCACCGTTTGTGGATAAGAAGAGTTAATGGTGAGCCACCTTAACTCTTTCAAGTACGTAGAGATGGATGGAGAATTCATTGATACCCCGTGTCAAGCCTTTGAGGTTGTACCACCGATGATTGCTGCTACCAAATGTTCTTATGATGAGTCTAAAGCTGTTAAGGCCACGCCAAAGATGGTTTCAGTCAAAGACGCTCGTGTAGAAATTGAAGAAGGGAACTGCGATAATTGGGGACAACTCCTCGATATCCCATTTAAAGCATACAAGTTTGGTTTGGGCTTCACCGTCAAAGCTCAGAAGGAAGTGAGGCGTGCTCGCGCAGGAAAGCCACCTCTTCGCATTGGAAGCCATGAAGTCAACCCCGTGGGTGATTCTGAATAAGGAGCTGCATTTGAAGAGTGGGTGTATCCAACTACAACGGAGCTGAAAAATTGGCATACAAAGGACTTTGTGCTCATCTTCTTCATTGAGGAGTAATCTACTTGTTTTTGCTTTTCTTTCAATTCAAGAACATGTTGTCTGTAATATTTTAACAATGACTTTTCAGCCATTTTCCTGACCCGGGGCACTTTGATCCATTTGTCAAGGGTTTTATTTATGTTCATCTAATCATATGATCATTCAGTACATTGGACTCTTTTGCATTCAAATATTTCTGTTTATTGTCTTTCCTTTCTTGCAAATACATTTTCCAAAAAAAAATAGCCATGTATCTTACATGCACACACACACTCTTGCAGGTCCACTCTGGATCCTTTTGCCAAATACTCTACTATTATTATAACTTTGAATTTCCTATAAACAAAGCTGAAGACGAAGGCGCAAAATATTGTGCCATACCGAGAGAACTAGCCAGACTTCTATTACAAGAGGAAAAAGCTATTCAACCGCATGAAGAGCCAGTTGAAGTCATCAATCTGGGTACTTAGGGAGATAAGAAGGAAATCAAGATCGGCGCTAACTTGGAAAGCAGTGTCAAGAGCAGGTTGGTTCAGATGTTGCATGATTATGTGGAAGTATTTGCTTGGTCTTATGAAGATATGCCTGGGTTGGATGCCGACATCGTAGTTCATCATATGCCGACAAGAGAAGACTGCCCTCCTATTAAACAAAAGGTTCGTCGCATAAGGCCTGATATGTCTGAAAAGATCAAAGTTGAAGTGATGAAACAATTTGATGTAGGGTTCCTAGTTGTGACATCCTATCCCCAATGGGTCGCCAATGTGGTACCGGTGTCGAAAAAGGACATAAAAGTTTGCATATGCGTAGACTATAGGGATCTGAATAAGGGCAAGCCCCAAGGATGACTTCCCTCTACCATACTGTTGTACCCCAAAATTTTCCCTCCCATTTCCTCAACATTTTCTCATCACAAGACCCTTGGAGTTCAAGAACAAGTTAGGATTTGCTCTACTCAAAACTCCCCCTTACACTGTTGACCCAAATTAGGGTTTGAGTTTGCACAAATATGTTTTGACCTAAAAGGCCCAAAGTGACTTTCATCCTTCATGTTGGACTCAAAAGTTCATCCATACCAAGTTTCAAGCCTTGATTCCAATCTTTGCCCAGTCAATTGGACAGTTGACCTAGAAATCAGCTGTATTGGGGAAAAAGTCAACTGTGGTCAATTGACAGTCAAACCTCATGATTTTGACCCACATCAACATTATGAACTCATATGGACCATTTGATCAAGTTTGGATCATAAATCCACAAGAAATTTGATCAGATCACCAAAAGGGGAAAATGGTCATTTTTAGGGTTTTGACTGCACAAAGGAAATTTTTGACTGTTTGACCTAACCAATGGCAATTCAAGCTCACATATGGACTCAAGGACTCAATGGAATTGTCTTGACATGTTCAACAAGTTCAAAAGATCCCAAATGCACAAGATTGACAGATGAATTTTCCAGTCAACTGAGCAAAATTTGATTGTATACTGAAAAGTCAAACTTTGACTTTTTGGTCAAAATCAAGTGTCAAGATTAATTTTTCATCAAGACATGTCAAATTATGAAACTTGTTCATCAAGAAACCAAAAATTACAAATTAGGGTTTGAAATGAAGAAATTTCATAACTTAGAAATTTTCTAAGTTATGAAATTTCCTAATTTTTTCCTAACTTTGTCCCATCTTTTCATCAAGATACATTTGGATTCAAACAAAACTCAAAACGTGAAAGTTATAGTCCATTTAAAAATCTACAACTTTGATTCACAAAATTTCCTCAAAAGAAGCTTGTAGCTCAAGTTATGATTTTTGGAATAGGGGTGCAAAACATTCTTAACTTAGAAATTTTTTGACCTATTTTAGGCAGGATTTTGCCCAACTTCATGGCCACTTTTCACATGCTTCCACTTGGAATTTAAACTTGCATTACAAAGATGGATTGTAGTACACATTCCAAGCTTTCCAAATTGTCCAAGAACTCATTAAACACCCTTGTGGTTTGGGAGATTCGAATTGGCAAGGTTGGGCAAAAGTCACTTTGCTCATGGCCAAATTCATGTACATAACACTTTGTATTTTCAAATTCAGCTTGCACAAGCTAGGTTACAGGCCTCTAATCCCATTAACACTCAATAATTCAATTCTAAACTATTGTGCCAAGATGTTATTTTGTTCATTTGGTCATTACATGAAGGATTAGTCTTAAAATGGAAAAAGCATTTTAGACATTTTTGAAAAGAAGTGCTTTATGTCAAGTTCACAATCTAAGAAGTACAAAGCGGATCTTTGGGCACAAGATTCATGAACAAATTCCACTAATCAAGAGTGATTTGTGCATCATAGATTGAGGGTAGTACAGGCCTGTATTGTCAATACACATTTTCTTACTTATCAAAGAAGAAACTTTGCAAAACTGGTCCAACATTCAATTCCTGCAAGCAAGAGCCAAAACAAACATTGTCAACACATTGCATACTCCCTAACTAACCTGAAGCACGACCAAACCATCCCTAAAACTCCCTCATTCACAGAAACACCATTTTTCTGCAAGAAACAGGGCATTCTGCATTTTGACTTGGCCAGTTCATTTCCCTCGTGCGTTTTCATCCAAACCAGTTCAAACACATCCCACGTCATCCATACAAACTATCCCAAGCCTTTGATACAACCTGTAACAGCCATAGCCAAGTGTGCCATTTTCATTTTTCATCTGTGCAGGTTGACTTCTATAGCTCGATTCAGTAAGATTCAAAGTAAGTCAAGCATAGAGGAAGCATCCCTGGACCTCAAGCAAGTTGTACAAGTCCTCAAACTTCATTGAAAGTGCCTCCATTGTTGTACACGATTCAAGCTGAACAGGTAAAAGTTTGAACTTCTATCTCTCTATCCAAGCATATCTAGGCTTAGGTTTGTGAACAAAGTATGTCCTATTCATGGCCCTGAAGCTACCCATATCCTCACTTTTCATTTATATTGTGTGTGTTAAGAGAATTTTGGACCTGGACATAGGAAGAAAGTTAGGTCAGGAATTGGGGGAGAAGAAATTCTCTCTCATTTCTGAGAGTTAGAACAACTTTTTTATATATTTGGAATCGTGACAAGATATTCTACACTTTTGATGTTGTAAGTTTTTGTTAAAAGTCAAGGAATCAAGATCTGTATTGGACAAGGAAAAACGTGCGTGTTTGTTCTGTTTGAATGGCTGGAGGTTGAAGACAAGCCCCTTGGGCTGGGCCTGAATTGTTTCTGCTTCTTGCACCATCCTTTTCCACTTGCACCCCCTTGGCCCATTGTGTGTTTTTTTTATTTATTTTTGACTTTTTATTTTTTATTCTGACTTATTATTTTTTTGTCAAAACATAAAAAATATTAAAAATATTTTTTTCAACCATTTTTGCATTTATTTTTGAATTTATTTGCTTTGTTTACACTTATACATATAAAATAACATATATACTTTTATTTAAAATACTAAAAAATAATACAAACACATTTTATTTTCTGATTTTATTTTATTTTATCTTTTGAAAACATTTTCTTAAAATACACTTTTTTTTGATAAATAATTAATATTTTATTTTTTGTATATATTTAGTATATTTAATATATAATATAAATACTTATATATTTATTAGAATATTTAGGATAAAAATACAAAAATAATACATTTTTATTTTTATTAATATTTGACCTCAAAAATTACTTTTTTACAAATATACTTCTCTTTTATTTATTTTGTATATAATTAATAAATATTGCATATAATACATAATAAATACTTTTTTATTTACAAAATTAGGGTTTTGCCCTAAACCATGAAAATACCCAAAAATTAACCTTTTTTATTTTTGTTTATTTGTCACATGAAAAATACTTTTTACATACATATAAAAATCATTTTTTGCATCTTGCATATTTATTGTATTTTATTTAATTATTGTACAACTAAATAACTTGTATATTCAATTTGGACTGTAATAGCTTAGATTTAAATTTCTTGCTAAATATCCCCATTTGAACATTTGTACCCCCCATCCCATAATTATGTTGTAATAATTTAGGATTTTATTTTTCGCATTTTTAAAGCTTTCCAATTATGCCATGATAGACCTAGGGTTTGTATGCAAAAATCAACCAAACAAATAGCTTGACTAAACAAAAGACAAAAAGCATGAAAATGGACAACACCAATCACACTTGCACCCCTTAGGGTTACTCCACTTGTTGCCTTCAATAATGGGCCATGTTGCATGTTGAGTTTCTTTGGCAAAACAAAACAATTCAAATGATCATAGTCCCTCGATGACGCTTTCGAAAGTTGCCTAAAAATGATCAAGTCCCTTAAAGGAAAAATTGCCAAAGACACTTGGCACTATTGCATTCATGGTCTAAACGATGACCCGCGCCCGTCCCGTTAACATCCTAACACAAGATTGTCCACCAAATACAATGGTGGAACAAAATTGTTAAAAGGGTTAAAACATAGGAAATATCTTTGAGAAATTTAGGGTAGATAGCTCTTGGTTACTTGACCAATCTTGCAAAACAATCCTTGCCATTTTTCAAAACACACATCACAACACACTTTCAAAACAACTTTCAAAAACATTGAAAACTTTTCAAAAGACAAATACATCTTTGTATACATTCAAACATGAATCATTACAAAGGTTGCCACAACAATGGCCTCTTTTCAAAATATTTTCAAACCCACACACAAAGCACCATTTCAAACAATTGAAAGCACCATTTCAAACAATTGAAAATGCAAGGCAAGTGATCTAAGCAAGTAACTAAGAGCCCATGGATAACCATGGATAGAAAGGGTGCTAATACCTTCCCTTTCTATAATCTACTCCCCGAACCCAAGAAAACATCTCAAAGGTTTTTGCTGTGCTTTTTAACCTTTCCTTAGGATAAAATAAAAAGTCGGTGGCGACTCTTGCCTAACCGAAACATTTGCGAAAACAAACGCAAAACCTCATGTCAGTTCTCCCACTGTATCATAGAACTGGGGACTCTGCTGGGGAAAATTTTAAAGTGGAGTAACCTTAGGGCTTAGATCACCCTCTTGCATGACTAATTGTTTGCTTTGATTGCTTTATATCTTGGTTCTCTTGTTTGGGCTTGAAATCCTACACCCGGATTTGGGGAAACATTCATAGATAGCAATACGTTGTGGAAACTGTGTGGGGTATACTGACACGGTTGAAGCAATAGTTATATTAGTGCGACATATTTGTGAGTACCGGTAACCCTTGAGTTCAATCAAGGAGAGTACGGGGCCGCTGAGTGATGTCACTAAGCACTAATGACCTAGAACCTTACTTGACCACCTTGGCCTTTTATTAGGGGTAGTGAGATGACCGACTTTGGTGCAGTCCGAAGTTGGTAGATACTCGATACTACACTCATTGAGAGTTGTTTTCTTGGAATATTTTGGTCGCTAGTTAAGTGGCTAAACCAAAACAATGAACATGGAAAACAATCCAATGATATTGAGCTCCTTAGAACCCGGTTACTATTTATAGGACAGGTTTTTAAGCCAACTACACTCAAGAGGGTACTTACCTATGAAACCTCATGCAAGCCTGAAACTAGGGTTCTGTGTGAATTGCTTGTACATATGTTTGTGCATACATCATGAACATCATAAAGCATCATATGCATTCACTAACCATTTCAAGGGTTTAGATCTTCATCTTTGTTCTTGTTTTGTACGTCATGGAAATTCTTCGTAGGAAAACTATCCAAGTCAACCTTGTAAGAATCCCTCCTCAACTCAAGGAGCTCACATCCAGAATTCCGGAAAGCTCTCCCTTCAGTGAAAGACATGGTAGACTGCTCAGCCTAGTCAACACTAGCATTGAAGAGGACATGGTAAAGGTGTTGTTCCAGTTCTTTGACCCCCTTCACCACTGTTTCACATTCCCTGACTACCAATTGGTGCCCACTTTGGAGGAATTTTCTCAACTCCTGAGAATTCCTATTCTTGATCAACTACCCTACAACGGTACGGAAAAAGAACCAAAGCCTGAAGATGTTGCTCAAGCACTACACTTGCAACCATCTGACATCAAGGGGCATTGAGAAACTAGAAGCGGTGCCAAAGGCTTCTTGGCAAAATTATTGTTTGAGAAGGCACAAGAGTGTTGGAATTCATTGGACCTACAAGCCTTTAAAGAAATTGTGGCACTTCTCATTTATGGGTTTGTCCTGTTCCCAAATCCTGACCAGCTTATAGATGTCAACACCGTCAAGATCTTCCTATCCAGGAATCCCATACCAACATTGCTTGGGGACATCCTCCACTCATTTTACACACGAACAATGAGAAAGAGGGGTGTTCTCATGTGCTGTACTCCTCTCCTTGCAAGGTGGTTTATTTCGCACCTTCCACAATCTGTTTTGAAGAATGACCAAGGCTTAAGGTGGTCACAACGGTTGATGACCCTTACACACTCTGATGTACATTGGTGTTCTCGGTCCAGAGAAAATGTCATCATCGTCGATCATTGTGGAGAGTTCCCTAATGTTCCATTGCTTGGCATTAGAGGAGGCATTACCTACAACCCTTGTCTAGCTTTGAGACAATTTGGATATGCACGGAGGGATGGCCCTCATGACATGCTGATTCCTGACCTAGTTTTTGACTTCGACAATGATGCGCAAGGACTTCGCCAAAGATTCATCAGAGCTTGGAGGATGCCTAACAAGGTAGACAGCAAGACACTGGGGCACAAGAACTCCATCCCCCTTGAGCCTTATCTCAAGTGGGTACGAACCCGAGCCCAGAGTCTAATGATGCCTTACCCTCATGTTCTCCCTGTGATTAAAGAGCCTGTTAAGGAAGGAGAGGTTCCCTACACCATCCTATATCCTGACATGCCAACATCATGGGAGGAGATGCAGAAGAGTTGGATCCAACTCAAGGAGGAACGAAACACTTTTGAAGCCAGCTTCTACGCCAGTGAGAAGAAGGTTTTGGAGCATACTCGCCGACTCCATGAGGAAGAGACCCTCAACACCTACATCGCACCAAAGAGGATGCGCAACGTCTTTTTACCTTGAGAAATTTTTGTAATATTTGGCCCATGGGGCATTTATGTACTGACGAAATTTCTTCTTATTAATATGACGTGTGTTCTTTTTGTTTGCAACAATTTTGAATTTTCTAAATCCTTGAATGCATTGCATAAATAAGCATATCATTCATCATGCGCATAAGCAAATCTCCACACCAGGTTTCCTTATATTTCTGTTGTTTATTTCAGTAAGATGGATCTCGAACAGACGGTTAAGGATTTGCAGTCTCAAAACTCACAGTTTCAACATCTCCTGATGACCTTGGCAAAGGGTCAGGAGGATCTAAAAGCCCTGCTTGGGAACAAAGAGCAAGTGAAAAAGAAGAAGAAAAGAGTCGGGGTGGCTACCCTGGGAAGAAGGTTTGAGGGTGAAGCCAGAAGAGTTCTTGAATTTCCCCCTACATCTGAAGAGGGAACCAGTAAAGGAAAAGGGGTTGCGGTACCTTCTGAATCCGAAGCTGAAGAGGAAGAGGCTGAAGAAGACGAAGACTACTCAGAGCAACAATACCCGCCCGCCGATGATAAGTACAAAAACTTGGAAGACAGGTTGGCATCTATGGAGCTGCAGAGAGTTCCCGGCTTAGATTTCGAAGATTTGGGATTAATTGCTGGAATTGTGATCCCCCCGAAGTTTAAAGTGCCAATTTTTGCAAGATATGACGGGCTGTCCTGCCCGAAGATGCATCTCAGATCATATGTAAGGAAGATCCAACCTTACACCACAGACAAGAACCTATGGATCCATTTCTTCCAGGATAGCCTTTCAGGGGCTCAACTCGAATGGTTCTATCAGTTGGATGGAGCAAGTATTCGAAACTGGGAGGATTTGGCTACTGCATTTTATAAGCAGTATCAGTATAATTCCGACCTCGCTCCCATGCGTACCCAACTCCAGGGTATGTCACTGGGGACGAGAGAAGGATTCAAGGAGTATGCGCAAAAGTGGAGGGACCTGGCTGGCAGGGTGCAGCCACCGCTGACTGACCGTGAGCTTGTGGACATGTTCTTAGGGACCCTGTCCGGTCCATTCTTCAACCACCTGATTGGTAATTCTTCTGCTGTGTTCACAGACCTGATCTTAACCGGTGAGAGGATAGAAGCTGGTATCAAGTCGGGGAAGATACAGAAATGTGCCTCCTCGAGTACTGAAAAGAAGCCCTTCAAGAAGGAAGCCAGTGCTGTTTATGGTCCCAGAAGACAAATTAAACCGGAATGCCGCCAAGCTGTCAATGCGTTGGTAATTTCAAAACCTACTGCTGCTCCTCAGCAGTATAACCAACCAAGGGGTGAGAGATCCAAAAGGCAGTACACTCGACTCAGCATGACCCTGTCTCAGATTTTGCCGCAACTACTGTCAACCAATCTGGTAACTGTCAATGAAGCTCCGAAGGTAGTGAACACAGCTTCTCCAAAGTACAACCCCAACGCCAGTTGCGCTTATCACTCTGATAGCCCGGGGCATGCTACGGACGATTGTTGGGCTCTGAGGAATAAGGTTCAGGACCTTATTGATGCTAAAGAAATACAGTTCGAGGCGCCCGAAAGGCCCAATGTTGTGACTGCTCCCATGCCCCAGCATGGAGTGAATGCTATGGAAGAAGACCTGTGTTTGGCCTCTGTGGATGATATTGTTACTCCGCTGTCGACTGTCAAAAGGAACCTGTTGCTAGCCGGTTTATTTCCGGGATGTAGTAAAGGTTGTCATCTATGTGCTGTTTCACCTGCTGGTTGTCCTTTACTGAAGTCAGGTATCCAAAGCCTGATGGATAATAAAGAGATCTTGTTCGAGAAGATTGTTGTTCCTGCTATCCCTACTGAATAAGTGTCCATTGTTACTATTTTCAACAACCCTCCTAAGGCTCCTTCAAAGAAGCCTGTCAAAATCATGTCCACTCAGAAGATTGCTCCTATCATCATCACTGTTCCGGGGCCTCTCCCTTATACATCTGACAAAGCTGTCCCGTGGCACTATGGGGCAGATGTTTATGTGCTTGGAGTTAAACAAGAGTTTGATACAAGTACCGGCATCAACAATATTACCGGGCTTGCTAAAGTCACTCATAGTGGTAGGCTCTTCTCGCCTGATATTGCACCACCAGCTATTCAGAGACCTCTTGTCATCACACCTGCAAGTGTGCCTGCTTCCCTTCCTGATCAAGTTCCTGTTTCTACCCCTGCTGCCGAGTCATCTGACGCTCGGGGAAAAGGGATTGCTACTGATTTGCCTGCCCTGACGGAGGCACCAAAGACAACCAATGTTGAAGCTTCCCAGCAAGAGATGGAAGAGATTCTCAAGATCATTAAGAAGAGTGATTTCAATGTAGTTGAGCAGCTGGGGCACACCCCCTCTAAAATTTCTATGTTATCATTGTTGTTGTGTTCAGAGGCCCATGCCAAGGCCCTGATTTCCTTCTTGAAAACGGCCCATGTTCCACAAGAAATGTCTGCTGATCAATTTACCGATTGTGTGGCCAACTTGACTGCCGATAATGGGTTGGGCTTCTCTGACGCCGATCTGACTGCCAAAGGAAAGAACCATAACGACGCCCTGCATGTCTCCATTGAATGCATGGGCACTACTCTTTCCCATGTGTTGGTAGACACCGGTTCTTCATTTAACGTATTACCCAAGAAGGCCCTAGACAGGTTGGATTGTGAGGGTTTGGAGCTCAAGCCTAGTAACATTGTTGTCCGGGCCTTTGACGGTTCGAAAAGGATGGTACATGGGGAAGTTGTCATTCCAATCAGGGTTGGTTCTCAAGTTTTTGATTCTACTTTCTATGTGATGGACATCCGACCATCCTATTCTTGTTTGCTGGGTCGTCCATGGATCCACAAGGCTGGAGCTGTGACCTCCATACTACATCAGAAGCTTAAGTACCCGGTCAGAGGGAAGATTGTTACAGTGCAGGGGGAAGAAGAATATATGGTCAGCCACCTCAACTCGTTCCGGTACATAGAGATGGATGGGGAATTCATTGAGACCCCCTTTCAACACTTTGAAGAGGTGCCTCAAACACTAGCATCAGTAGAGACTGTGACTGAAGAGGACTCTCCTTTGAAGATGGCTTCCTTAAAGGATGCCTGGGCTGTGATTGAGAAGGGTGAGTGTGCAAACTGGGGCCAACTTCCTGACTTCACTCCAAAGACCAACAAGTTTGGTTTGGGTTTCACTGCAGAGGCTCAGAAGGCTGTTCGTAAGGCAAGGATTGGAAGACCTCTTGTGTTCATCACCAACCCGGGAGTGAATTCTATTGAAGACGATGTGGAGGAATCTGAATTCGACAGTTGGATCTACCCAACAACCGACGGTGGACCAAGCAACTGGACTGCCAAAGACTTCACACCTATTACTTTTGTCAGTCAGTAATGAACTCTTTTGTTTTGAATTTGTAACAGACAATATTTTGAAACTTTTATGGCTCGGTGTCTTACCCGAGGCACCTTGGCTTCATTTGTGAGGGCTTTTGTGTGTAATTTTCATATATCATTAATAAAAACATTGGACGTTTGTTGCATTTCAAAATCTTGCGCTCCTTTTCTTTCTTTATTATATATTGCAAAACAGCTATATTTACACACACTCACTTATACAGGTTCCAATCCACTATGGATCTCACTGGTAACGACTCTGCTACTTCCAGTTATGACTTCGAAAATCCGATCAACTTAGCTGAAGACGAAGGTGAAGATGATTGCGAAGTGCCTGGTGAACTTGCAAGACTACTACTCTAGGAAGAGAGGGCCATTCAGCCACATGAAGAGCCGGTGGAAACGGTAAATCTGGGTACTGAGACAGACATAAAGGAAGTCAAGATTGGTGCCAATCTAGAGCTTAGTGTGAAACAACGATTGATTCAGATGCTGCATGACTATGTGGAAATCTTTGCCTGGTCTTACAAAGACATGCCTGGGTTGGATACCGACATTGTGGTTCATCACCTGCCTACCAAGGAAGAATGCCCTCCGGTAAAATAAAAGGTCCGCCGTATGCGTCCAGAAATGTCCGAGAAAATCAAAGCTGAGGTTATGAAACAATTTGATGCCGGGTTTCTAGCAGTGACTTCTTACCCTCAGTGGGTTGCCAATGTGGTTCCAGTGCCGAAGAAGGATGGTAAGGTCCGAATGTGTGTTGATTACAGGGATTTGAACAGGGCGAGCCCTAAGGATGATTTCCCTCTGCCTCATATCGACATTCTGGTTGACAACACTGCTCAGCATAAAGTATTCTCCTTCATGGACGGCTTCTCCGGTTATAATCAGATCAAGATGGCTCCTAAAGACATGGAGAAGACCACTTTTGTTACTCAGTGGGGCACCTTTTGCTACAAGGTCATGCCTTTTGGGTTGAAAAATGATGGGGCAACCTACCAACGTGCCATGGTTTCTTTATTTCATGACATGATCCATCACGAGATAGAAGTATACGTCGATGATATGATTGCAAGGTCCCAAACCGAGGAGGAACACCTTGACCATCTACGGAGGCTGTTTGACCGTCTGAAGTTGTACAAGCTGAGGTTGAACCCAAACAAGTGCACCTTTGGCGTGAGATCTGGAAAATTTCTAGGCTTCGTCGTAAGCGACAAAGGAATTCAAGTGGACCCTGCCAAAGTGAAAGCCATACAAGAGATGCCAACTCCCAAGACAGAGAAAGAAGTTAGAGGCTTTCTAGGACGGTTGAACTACATTGCCCGATTCATCTCGCATCTAACTGCAACCTATGAACCAATCTTCAAGATGCTGAAGAAAGATCAAGTAGTACGTTGGAACGATGAATGTCAGGCCGCTTTCGAAAGAATCAAAGAGTATCTCCAAGAACCACCCATTCTTATGCCGCCGGTTGAAGGGAGACCTTTAATCTTATACTTGATTGTACTGGACAACTCAATGGGGTGTGTGCTGGGGCAGCATGACGAGTCTGGCCGAAAAGAACACGCCATTTATTACCTTAGCAAAAAGTTTACCGACTGTGAGACCCGATACTCACTGCTCGAGAAAACTTGTTGCGCTTTGGTATGGGCTGCTCGCCGACTGAGACAGTATATGTTGACTCACACTACTCTGTTGATTTCAAAAATGGATCCAATAAAGTACATATTCGAAAAGCCTTCCCTGTCCGGAAGAATAGCAAGAAGGCAGATGATCTTGACGGAATATGACATCCAGTACATGACTCAAAAAGCAATCAAGGGAAGTGTATTGGCAGACCATTTGGCACACCAGGCAGTGGATGATTACCAGTCGATGAACTTTGAATTTCCAGACGAGGATATCATGGTAGTGACTGATTGTGAAATACCTGGACCGGATGAAGGACCTGAGGAAGGATCCCGATGGTCTATGCACTTTGACGGAGCCTCGAACTCTTTGGGTAATGGTATCGGCACCGTGATCATATCCCCTAAAGGCACTCATACTCCACTCACCGCCCGGCTATGTTTCAACTGCACCAACAACATGGCAGAGTATGAGGCATGTATCATGGGTCTTCAAGCTGCAATTGACCTAAGGATCAAGTTTCAGAGTGTCTTCGGAGATTCCGCTATCGTGATCAATCAGATCAAAGGCGAGTGGGATACGAAACACCCAAATCTTATTCCTTACAAAGAGTATGTGTTGACGTTGATTCCCCACTTCGAGGAGATAACTTTTGAACACTTCCCAAGAGAGGAGAATCAGTTAGCGGACGCGTTGGCTACAATGTCTTCTATGTTCAAAGTTAAATGGGATAACGAGGCTCCCCAGATCATTATCTGGAAATTGGATGAACCTGCACATTGCTGCGATCTCGAGACCGAAGAGGTAACAGAAAAACCCTGGTATCATGAAGTGAAGAGGTATCTTGAAGCTCAAGAATACCCCAAAGGCGCATCTGTTAATGACAAGAAATTCTTGAGAAGGTTTGCAGCAAAGTTCTTCCTCAGCAATGGCATTCTCTACAAGAGAAACCATGATTCAACCTTACTGCGTTGTGTGGATAAGGCTGAAGCAGAAAGGATCATGGCAGAGCTACATGAAGGTACCTTCGGAACACATTCCAATGGACATACCATGGCAAAGAAAATCCTTCGGGCAGGATATTTCTGGTCCACAATGGAAGCTGACTGTTATCAGCATTCTCGAACTTGTCATAAATGTCAGATTTATGCTGATAAGGTGCACATTCCTCCGGTTCCTCTGAACGTCTTAACAACACCTTGACCTTTTGCAATGTGGGGCATTGATATGATCGGCGAAATCAGATCTACGGCATCCAACGGGCATCGTTTCATCTTAGTAGCGATTGATTACTTCACAAAGTGGGTTGAAGCGGCTTCCTACGCTACAGTAACCAAGAACTTCGTGGCACGGTTCATTCGGAACAACCTGATCTGTCGATACGGTGTACCTGAGAGGATCATTACAGATAATGGTACCAATCTCAACAACAAGATGATCACTGAGCTCTGCGAGCAATTCAAGATACATCACCACAATTCTTCTCCCTATCGACCGAAGATGAATGGGGATGTAGAAGTAGCGAATAAGAACATCAAGAAGATTGTGCAGAAGATGACAGTGACCTACAAAGATTGGCACGAAATGTTACCGTTTGCTCTTCATGGGTACCGTACCTCAGCACGGACGTCAACAGGGGCAACTCCCTTTTCCTTAGTCTATGGCATGGAGGCAGTCTTGCCTATTGAAGTCCAGATACCCTCTCTCCGGATAATGAAGGATGCAGGTTTGAGCGAAGATGACTGGATCCAGACTCGGCTTGATCAATTAAACCTAATTGACAAAAAGAGACTCACTGCTATTTGTCATGGTCAGACATACCAAAAACGGATGATCAGGGCATTTAACAAGAAGGTCAGACGACAAGAGTATCAAATCGGAGACCTGGTAATCAAGCACATCATTCTTCCTCAAAGTGATCCCAGGGGCAAATGGACCCCTACGTACGAAGGGCCATTTGTGGTTAAACACATCTTCTCAGGAGGAGCTATGATTCTAACCACCATGGATGGTGACGCCCTTCCTCACCCCACCAATGCCGACATAGTAAAAAGATACTACGCATGAATTAATGACCCTCTAGGTTGACACACCTAGGCAAAAGTAAGGGCTTCCCGGCGAACCAAAAGGGTTCGGGCAAAAACAAGGGATGAAATGAAAAAAAATCTGTACACCCGGCAAGTCGAAAACCTGAAAAGGCGGCTTGGGCAAAAATGGGTATCCCGGTGGACTGAAAACCCGAAAGGGCGGTCCAGGCAAAAGTTAGGGATAAAGCGTAATACTATGTCTCATTGGATCACCTTGCATCCAGAATTTGGCATCAACTATCGGGCTCAGACGTTGCCAATCAATCAGCTTCATCTTCAACTAAGCAGCAGAGCGATGAGACGCTTGAAGACATAAAGGCGATAGCAGAGTTGGAACCCAGTGGGATTATTTTTCACATAGCTGTTTTGTTTCCTTTTCACAAAATTGTATAAACTCTATTTTGCTCGGCGGCGTTCTCTTACTAGGACGTCAGCCTCTTGTACAAAAACGCCTATTTACTGGCAAATTCAAAAATCAATACAAATTCGCTCTTCAGACAAATTGCCATTTGATTTTTTCCTTTATCTGTTTTGTTTTGCAAAGAACGTCCAATGTTCATTCTTGATATATGCATTTGACATTAATTGCTAATCATGAATATTTACATGCGAAACAAAGGACTAATTACGGGTGACGACAGAAACAGGGGCAATAATGAGTTGTCTAAGCGGTCTAGTTGCTCTGTCCACCAAGGTACCAAGGTAGGTTCGACTGAAGAACGTAACCAGGATACTTTCACTCCCCGTTGAGTAAGACAAGATTCAACAATACTCTCCCCAAGCAGAGTTGGTCTCCCATCATCCCTAAAAAGGCACAGTATCTCCAGCAAGTCAGCGATACTCTCCCCAAGCAGAGTTAGTCTACTGTCAGCCTTAAGGAAGTTGGGTATCCCCAGAAAATATCAACATTCCCCAGCGGAGTATAGACATTCCTCAGCAAGCATCCCCGGCAGTCTTAATATAAGATTGTTCCCCGGGGAAATACCAGACACCCTGTTGGAACCCTTTCCCCAGTACAGTCTGAAAAGTTTCCCCAGGAAGGTTAAATCATCCTCCCCAGTAGATTCTGAAGCTTATCCCCAGTAGGTTCTGGAAGCTTATCCCCTGCAGAGTACGAACGCATCTCCCCGGCTTCATTCAAAGGTTATTTCCCCACCAGGGTATAACTGGGTTATCCTCAGCTAATTACCACAGAAAGATAGTCCTCGGCGAAGTTCTTCCTATCCCCAGCGGAGTTCATCAAATTCCCCAACATAACTTATCAGTGGAATCCCCAGCGGAGCTCTCATCAAAACCTCAGCGAAGTATCTCTTCCCACAGAGTAATTCCCCTCAGAGTAATCTTTCCAACAAGTTTATGCCCCAACGGAGTCATCTTCTCCTACCGGTTTATTCTTGCAACCATCATCCCCAGCGGAAGCTAAGAACTCCACTCTTCAACATCAGCCCAGGATTCCACCAACTCCCGGCAGTCGTCAAGGATTTATTTTCCTAGACAAAAATGCATTCATCACATTATCATACACCATGACGCATGCATATCACACAATCTCATTTATTCTTGAAAAGATCATGACATCATGCATTTCATACATCATGACATTGCATACAACTAATGTCTTGCCTTTTCAGGAAAAAGGACAATCCAAAGATGATTACTATCAACTGTCACAATTCCAGATTCGATTCCTGTATCTAGCCAGGGCATATCTGTGAGTGATTGATTGTAGATTCGATACCTGTATCCAGCCAGGGCATGTCTGCATGAAGAATTCCAGATTCGACACCTGTATCCAGCCAGGGCATATCTATAGACGACTAATTCCAGATTCGACACCTGTATCCAGCCAGGGCATATCTGTAGATGACAAATTCCAGATTCGACACCTGTATCCAGCCAGGGCATATCTGTAGACGACAAATTCCAGATTCGATACCTATATCCAGCCAGGGCATATATGTAGACGACTAATTCCAGATTCGACACCTGTATCCATCCAGGGCATATTTGTAGACGACTAATTCCAGATTCGATTCCTGTATCTAGCCAGGGCATATCTGTGAGCGATTGATTGTAGATTCGATACCTGTATCCAGCCAGGGCACGTCTACATGAAGAGTTTAGAGATTCGATACCTGTATCCAGCCAGGGCACGATTGTAAGCAACCTTTTGAAGTTCCGGATTCGATTCCTGTATCTAGCCAGGGCACGTCTGTGAGCAACTAATTTTAGATTCGATACCTGTACCTAGCCAGGGCATATCTGCATGAAGAGTTTGAAGATCAACACCTGTAACAGGCCAGGAAACCATCTTCCTTTCTCAAGTACGCATGTTCTCGCTAAGGAATCTCTTACGCGATCAACACTTCCAAATGGCATCTATAAGCCCATTCCCGACAAGGTTCTGTCACGTCTCAAAATGGCATCTATAAGCCCATCCTCCTATCCACCATCTCTCCAAATGGCATATATATGCCCATTCCCGACATCACATTGCTGATACTCCACTATGTGAGTGCAAATTTCTGGGCACTTTAGTGTTCAATCATCTTCCACCTTCGGATCACGAAAGGCACACAAGCCAATCTACATCCTCAGGTCTAAGAAGATTGAACAGGGGCAACTGTTGTACCCCAAAATTTGCCCTCCCATTTCCTCAACATTTTCTCATCACAAGACCCTTGGAGTTCAAGAACAAGTTAGGATTTGCTCTGCTCAAAACTCCCCCTTACACTGTTGACCCAAATTAGGGTTTGAGTTTTCACAAAGATGTTTTGACCTAAAAGGCCCAAAGTGACTTTCATGCTTCATGTTGGACTCACAAGTTCATCCATACCAAGTTTCAAGCCATGATTCCAATCTTTGCCCAGTCAATTAGACAGTTGACCTAGAAATCAGCTGTATTGGGGAAAAAGTAAACTGTGGTCAATTGACAGTCAAACCTCATGATTTTTGACTCACATCAACATTATGAACTCATATGGACCATTTTATCAAGTATGGATCACAAATCCACAAGAAATTTGATCAGATCACCAAAAGGGGAAAATGGTCATTTTTAGGGTTTTGACTGCACAAAGGAAATTTTTGACTGTTTGACCTAAAAAATGGCAATTCAAGCTCACATATGGACTCAAGGACTCAATGGAATTGTCTTGACATGTTCAACAAGTTCAAAAGATCCCAAATGCACAAGATTGACAGATGAATTTTCCAGTCAACTGAGCAAAATTTGACTGTATACTGAAAAGTCAAACTTTGACTTTTTGGTCAAAATCAAGTGTCAAGATTAATTTTTCATCAAGACATGTCAAATTATGAAACTTGTTCATCAAGAAACCAAAAATTACAAATTAGGGTTTGAAATGAAGAAATTTCATAACTTAGAAATTTTCTAAGTTATGAAATTTCCTAATTTTTTCCTAACTTTGTCCCATCTTTTCATCAAGATACATTTGGATTCAAACAAAACTCAAAACATGAAAGTTATAGTCCATTGAAAAATCTACAACTTTGATTCACAAAATTTCCTCAAAAGAAGCTTGTAGCTCAAGTTATGATTTTTGGAATAGGGGTGCAAAACATTCTTAACTTAGAAATTTTTTGACCTATTTTAGGCAGGATTTTTGCCCAACTTCATGGCCACTTTTCACATGCTTCCACTTAGAATTTAAACTTGAATTACAAAGATGGATTGTAGTACACATTCCAAGCTTTCAAAATTGTCCAAGAACTCATTAAACACCCTTGTGGTTAGGGAGATTCGAATTGGCAAGGTTGGGCAAAAGTCACTTTGCTCATGGCCAAATTCATGTACATAACACTTTGTATTTTCAAATTCAGCTTGCACAAGCTAGGTTACAGGCCTCTAATCCCATTAACATTCAATAATTCAATGCTAAACCATTGTGCCAAGATGTTATTTTGTTCATTTGGTCATTACATGAAGGATTAGTCTTAAAATGGAAAAAGCATTTTAGCCATTTTTGAAAAGAAGTGCTTTATGTCAAGTTCACAATCTAAGAAGTACAAAGAAGATCTTTGGGCACAAGATTCATGAACAAATTCCACTGATCAAGAGTGATTTGTGCAGCATAGATTGAGGGTAGTACAAGCCTACATTGTCAATACACATTTTCTTACTTATCAAAGAAGAAACTTTGAAAAACTGGTCCAACATTCAATTCCTGCAAGCAAGAGCCAAAACAAACTTTGTCCACACATTGCATACTCCCTAACTAACCTGAAGCACGACCAAACCATCCCTAAAACTCCCTCATTCACAGAAACACCATTTTTCTGCAATAAACAGGGCATTCTTCATTTTGACTTGGCCAGTTCATTTCCCTCGTGCGTTTTCATCCAAACCAGTTCAAACACATCCCACGTCATCCATACAAACTATCCCAAGCCTTAGATACAACCTGTAACAGCCATAGCCAAGTGTGCCATTTTCATTTTTCATCTGTGCAGGTTGACTTCTATAGCTCAATTCAGTAAGATTCAAAGTAAGCCAAGCATAGAGGAAGCATCCCTGGACCTCAAGCAAGCTGTACAAGTCCTCAAACTTCATTGAAAGTGCTTCCATTGTTGTACACGATTCAAGCTGAACAGGTAAAAGTTTGAACTTCTATCTCTCTATCCAAGCATATCTAGGCTTAGGTTTGTGAACAAAGTATGTCCTATTCATGGCCCTGAAGCTACCTATATCCTCACTTTTCATTTATATTGTGTGTGTTAAGAGAATTTTGGACCTAGACATAGGAAGAAAGTTAGGTCAGGAATTGGGGGAGAAGAAATTCTCTCTCATTTCTGAGAGTTAGAACAACTTTTTTATATATTTGGAATCGTGACAAGATACTCTACACTTTTGATGTTGTAAGTTTTTGTTAAAAGTCAAGGAATCAGGATCTGTATTGGACAAGGAAAAACGTGCGTGTTTGTTCTGTTTGAATGGCTGGAGGTTGAAGACAAGCCCCTTGGGTTGGGCCTGAATTGTTTCTGCTTCTTGCACCATCCTTTTCCACTTGCACCCCCTTGGCCCATTGTGTGTTTTTTTTATTTATTTTTGACTTTTTATTTTTTATTCTGACTTATTATTTTTTTGTCAAAACATAAAAAATATTAAAAATATTTTTTTCAACCATTTTTGCATTTATTTTTGAATTTATTTGCTTTGTTTACACTTATACATATAAAATAACATATATACTTTTATTTAAAATACTAAAAAATAATACAAACACATTTTATTTTCTGATTTTATTTTATTTTATCTTTTGAAAACATTTTCTTAAAATACACTTTTTTTGATAAATAATTAATATTTTATTTTTTGTATATATTTAGTATATTTAATATATAATATAAATACTTATATATTTATTAGAATATTTAGGATAAAAATACAAAAATAATACATTTTTATTTTTATTAATATTTGACCTCAAAAATTACTTTTTTACAAATATACTTCTCTTTTATTTATTTTGTATATAATTAATAAATATTGCATATAATACATAATAAATACTTTTTTATTTACAAAATTAGGGTTTTTCCCTAAACCATGAAAATACCCAAAAATTAACCTTTTTTATTTTTGTTTATTTGTCACATGAAAAATACTTTTTACATACATATAAAAATCATTTTTTGCATCTTGCATATTTATTGTATTTTATTTAATTATTGTACAACTAAATAACTTGTATATTCAATTTGGACTGTAATAGCTTAGATTTAAATTTCTTGCTAAATATCCCCATTTGAACATTTGTACCCCCCATCCCATAATTATGTTGTAATAATTTAGGATTTTATTTTTCGCATTTTTAAAGCTTTCCAATTATGCCATGATAGACCTAGGGTTTGTATGCAAAAATCAACCAAACAAATAGCTTGACTAAACAAAAGACAAAAAGCATGAAAATGGACAACACCAATCACACTTGCACCCCTTAGGGTTACTCCTCTTGTTGCCTTCAATAATGGGCCATGTTGCATGTTGAGTTTCTTTGGCAAAACAAAACAATTCAAATGATCATAGTCCCTCGATGACGCTTTCGAAAGTTGCCTAAAAATGATCAAGTCCCTTAAAGGAAAAATTGCCAAAGACACTTGGCACTATTGCATTCATGGTCTAAACGATGACCCGCGCCCGTCCCGTTAACATCCTAACACAAGATTGTCCACCAAATACAATGGTGGAACAAAATTGTTAAAAGGGTTAAAACATAGGAAATATCTTTGAGAAATTTAGGGTAGATAGCTCTTGGTTACTTGACCAATCTTGCAAAACAATCCTTGCCATTTTTCAAAACACACATCACAACACACTTTCAAAACAACTTTCAAAAACATTGAAAACTTTTCAAAAGACAAATACATCTTTGTATACATTCAAACATGAATCATTACAAAGGTTGCCACAACAATGGCCTCTTTTCAAAATATTTTCAAACCCACACACAAAGCACCATTTCAAACAATTGAAAGCACCATTTCAAACAATTGAAAATGCAAGGCAAGTGATCTAAGCAAGTAACTAAGAGCCCATGGATAACCATGGATAGAAAGTGTGCTAATACCTTCCCTTTCTATAATCTACTCCCCGAACCCAAGAAAACATCTCAAAGGTTTTTGCTGTGCTTTTTAACCTTTCCTTAGGATAAAATAAAAAGTCGGTGGTGACTCTTGCTCAACCGAAACATTTGCGAAAACAAACACAAAACCTCAAGTCAGTTCTCCCACCGTATCACACATACATTAACATCTTAGTTGATAATACTGCTCAGTATAAAGTCTTCTCTTTCATGGATGGCTTCTCAGGCTATAATCAAATTAGGATGGCTCCCGAAGACATGGAGAAGACTAATTTCGTTACGCAATGGGGCACCTTCTGCTACAAGGTTATCTCGTTCGGATTAAAGAATGCAGGGGCAACATATCAAAGGGCTATGGTAGCTTTATTTTATGACATGATTCATCATGAGATAGAGGTATATGTGGATGATATGATTTCCAGATCACAAACCTAAGAAGAACATCTCGATCATCTGTACAAATTATTCGAGAGGCTGAAGAAGTACAAACTAAGGCTAAACCCTAACAAATGCACGTTTGGAGTACAATCTGGAGAGCTTCTAGGTTTTGTTGTCAGTAATAAAGGCATTGAAGTTGATCCTGCCAAGGTAAAGGCCATCCAAGAAATTCCAGTCCCTCATTCTGAAAAATAAGTCAAAGGATTACTGGGTCGTCTAAATTACATTGCTCGCTTCATATCACACTTGACTGCTACTTGTGAGCCAATCTTCAAACTCTTGAAGAAAGATCAGATAGTCAGATGGAATGATGAGTGCCAGATTGCCTTTGACAAAATCAAAGAATACCTATAGGAACCTCCTATTCTCATGCCTCCAGTTGAAGGAAGACCCTCGATCATGTACTTGAAAGTATCAGAGAACTCTATGGGGTGTGTTTTGGGCCAACATGACGAGTCTGGCCGAAAAGAGCATGCTATTTATTACCTGAGCAAAAAGTTTACCGATTGTGAAACCAGATATTCAGTGCTCGAGAAAACTTGTTGCACTCTGGCATGGGCTGCTCGCCGGCTAAGACAGTATATGTTGACTCATACCACTCTGTTGATTTCTAAGATGGACCCAATCAAGTACATTCTCGAGAAACCTACCCTTTCCGGATGGATAGCCAGATGGCAAATGATCTTGACTGAGTACGACATTCAATACACAACTTAAAAGGACATCAAATGAAGTGTACTAGCAGATCATTTGGCCCATCAAGATATGGATGATTATCAGTCAATGAACTTCGACTTCCCTGATAAGAACATCATGCTGGTAACCGATGTGCGAAACCTGGACCATATGACGGACCTGAACAAGGATCCCAATAGACTATGGTATTCGATGGGGCTTCCAACGCCTTAGGTAACGAAATTGGTATTGTGATCATCTCTCTTTAAGGTTGCCACACTCATTTCACTGCCAGACTATGCTTCGATTGCACAAACAATATGGCCGAGTATGAAGCATGCATCTTAGGTCTGAAAGCTGCTATTGACTTAAGGATCAAGCATTTGGATGTGTTCGGGGATTCTTCCCTAGTGATCAGCCAAGTAAAAGGAGATTGGGACACTAAACACCCTAATCTTATCCCTTACAAGGAACTTGTGCTATCCCTAATTCCTTACTTCGAAGAAATCACTTTTGAGCACTTCCCTAGGGAAGAAAACTAGTTGGCTGACGCTTTGGCAACCATATCTTCAATGTTCAAGGTCAGATGGGACAACGAAGCCCCTATGATAACAATTGAAATATTTGATGAACCTGCACATTTCTATGAGCTTGACACTGATGCGGAAAAGCCATGGTACCATGAGGTGATGAGATACCTTAAAGCATAAGAGTATCCAAAGGGGGCATTTATCAATGAAAGAAAGTTCTTGCAAATATTTGCAGCGAAATTCTTCCTAAGTAACGGGATATTGTACAAGCGCTACCATGATTCAACTCTACTCCGATGTGTGGACAAGAAGGAGGCGGAGGAGATCATGGAAGACATGCACGATGGTCTCTTTGATACTCACTCAAGTGGACATACGATGGCTAAGAAAATCTTAAGAGCCGGTTACTATTGGTCAACAATGGAGACTGATTGCCATTAACATTCAAGAACTTGTCACAAATGCCAAATCTATGCTAACAAGGTCCATGTGCCTCCTATCCCTCTGAATGTCATGACCGCTCCATGGCCATTTTCAATGTGGGGCATTAACATAATCGGAGAGATCAAGCCCACTGCTTCCAACGGACATCGCTTCATTCTTGTTGCTATCGACTATTTTACCAAATGGGTAGAAGCCACTTCATTTGCCTCAGTCACCAAGAATGTGGTAGCCAGATTCATCAGACACAACCTCATCTGCTGTTATGGTATCCCCGAAAGGATCATCACCGACAATGGGACTAACCTCAACAATGTTATGATCACTGAGCTTTGCACTCAGTTTATGATCAAGCATCACAATTCTTTTCCGTATAGACTGAAAATGAATGGCGCAGTCGAAGCGGCCAATAAAATATCAAGAAGATTGTGTAGAAAATGGTAGTAACCTATAACTATTGGCATGAGATATTTTTGTTTGCTCTACATGGCTACCGTACTTCAGCTAGAACATCAACTGGGGAAACTCCCTTTTCTCTAGTCTATGGCATGGTAGCTGTTTTTCCAGGGGAAGTTCAGATTCCCTCACTGAGAATTATGAATGAGGCAGACCTAGGTGAAGATGAGTGGATTCAAACGAGATTGGATCAGCTGAACTTGATTGACGAAAAATGGTTGGCTGCTATTTGCCATGGCCAGACATACCAAAAACGGATGATCAAGGCTTTCAATAAAAAGATCAAGCCTCGAGTATATCAAGTTGGTGACTTGGTGATAAAACGCATCATTCTACCAAAAGGCGACCCCAGAGGCAAATGGACTCCCACCTATGAAGGGCCATTTGTTGTCAAGAGAGTTTTCTCTGGCGGTGCCATGATGCTGACTATCATGGATGGTGAAGATTTCCCACATCCTATAAACGTGGACATAGTTAAAAAATACTACGCATAAGAGACCCGTTAGGTTGACACACCTAGGCAAAATAAGGGCATCTCGGCAAACCAAAAGGTTTTGGCAAAAATTAGGGATGTATGCAAAAGATTGTACACACGGAAAGTTGAAAACCCGAAAGGGCGACTTGGGAAAAAAGGGTATCCTGGTGGGCTGAAAACCCGAAAGGGAGGTCCAGGAAAAAGTTAAGGATTAAAAGCGTATGACTATGTCCCGTGGAATCAACACAGTTAATTTTATCACCAAGTTCAAAGTCAAATGGTCCAAGATCAATCCAATCAACTTCTATCAACGGCAAGGGACATTCGAAGACATTGGGGCAATAGTAGAGTTGGAAGGCAATGAGATCATTTCACATGGATATTTGTTTTCATTCTAATTTTTTTTTCCTTTCGACGATTTCCTCTTACTAGGATCTCTGTATCTCTGTACAAAAACGCCTATTCGTCGGCAAAATATCAAGACAAATATACTTTGAAGTTCAAAATTTTTGTCTTTGTTTTGAATGCAAATTTGTCCAATGACTAAAATTGAATGCACATATGCATATGAATATAATTAAAACTGTTTGGCACATATGACCTAAGCAGTAATAGACACTTCTTTAAATAAATAGGGAATACCTTAAGAGTTATCCCATTAACATCCTCCTTAACAAAGTTACTTACAAAGTCTCTTTGCATAGGATAATCCCCGACCAGAGTCTCAATCTCTTGGCAGCTCTCTCTCCAGCTAAGTCGATTTCTACAAGTTAAAGCCTCGTGGATCTCTTCCTAAAAGAAACTCACTTCCCCAACAGGGTTTATTTCCCCAACATGGTTTATTTCCCCAGCAGGTTTTATTTCCCCAACAACAATCGAGGAACCACAAAATTCCCCAGCCAAGTACATTCTCCCCAACCGAGTCTGTGTTCCCCCGGCATAGTCCATCCTCCCCAGCTGAGCCCGTTATTCCCCAGCTGTGTATATCCTCCCCAGTTGAGTGTATCCTCCCCAAGCTGAGTTTGTCCTGCCCGACTGAGTCTACAATCTCCAGTTTGAATTTTCCTTTCAGATTATTGCAAATCATAGGGCCACAGCCCCTGATCCCTAGTAAAGCCATCAGCATAGCCTTTACTACTTCCAAAAAGATACTATGAATTCTGGATCCGACCAGATATTAGCATAATTTTCAAGTTATTACTGAAGCCTGGACCCGATCGGATAATAGTTTGACTTCTTCAATTGTTGAAGCCTGGGCCCGACCAGATAGCAGTTTAATTCCTACAAAATCATTAGCAAAACTCCTCTTCTCCAGTAGAGTTTGCCACTATCCCTAGTGAATTATCGAAATCTGGACTCGACCAGATAATAGTTTGAGTATCTAAAACCTGGACCCGACCAGATAACAGTTGATCTCAATTTCAAGATACTATGAAACTTGGATCTGATCAGATAATAGTCTAACTCTTCAAAGATATAGAAGAACCTGGACTCAACCCGACCAAGGTTTAACTTCTTTTCCCCAGTAGAGTTTGCCTTTGCCCCAACAAATTACTGTGAAACCTGGATCCGACCAGATATCAGTTTTTAATTTCATCTTTTCAAGCAAGTTGTTGTGAAGCCTGGATCCGACCAGATAGCAATTACCCTCAGAGATTCATTGTGAAACCTAGAAACTGACCAAATAACAACTAAATCCGCAAATAGTTTATGGTGAAACCTGGACCCCACCAGATAACAATTGACCTCATCAACCTCAGAAATCTGCAAAGCCTGGACCCGACCAGATAACAGTTTTTGAAACAGTTTATTGTGAAACCTGGAGCCCGCCCAGATAACAACTAACTATGATCCCCAGAGAGACACTATGAAGTTTGGACTCGACCAGATAATATTACAACTTTCCAAAAACCATGAAACTTGGACCCGACCATATAGTAGTTACCACTTCAAGTTACTGCGAAGCCTGGATCCGACCAGATAACAGTTAACTTCCGTATCCCCAGCAATTTGTTGTGAAGTCTGGATCCGAACAGATAACAATTCAATTTCAAGAAAATTTTCTACAAAGCCTGGAATCGACCAGATAACAGTTAATTCATCTCTTCCCCCAGTAAGTTGTCGTGAAGCCTGGATCCAACCAGATAGCAGTTGACTACTTCATCCTCAGCAAATTGTGAAGCCTGGATCCGACTAGATAACAACTGGCATTCAAGAGATATTCTCAAGTGAAAGCATCCTTTCAACAAAGTTTGAAGATATGCATATTCTTCATCCCCAACGGCAATCAGGGATTCAACCTCCCAGAATTTCCTCAGCAGCAGTCAGGGATTTATTTTACCAGACAAAAACATACATCTTACATTCATACATCATAGCATGTACATACCATATGAATTTAACATAATACCACATCTGGTGAACATCATGCAAGCATCTGCATTTTACTAACTCTTTTTCTCACAGGTAAAACATCAAGTTTTAGTATAAATCAACAAGAGATTTGTGCTGATACTTCTTCCAGTGTTTACCAACATTCCTCCAAATGGTATCTATAATCCAATTCACCATCCATCTTTGAGTGCAAATTTCTGGGCACTCTAGTGTTCAATCATCTTTCACCTTCAAGTCATGAATGGAGGATCCGCCAATCTAAATCTTCAGGTTTAAGAAGATTGAAAAGGGGCAGCTGTTATACCCTAAAATTTTCCCTCTCATTTATCAAATATTTTCTCACAAAGATCTCTCTTGGTTCAAGACTGTACTAGGGTTGATCAGCTCAAGACACCTCCTTAAGCATTGATGACCAGAAATAGGGTTTGAGATTGCACAAGGATAATTGAACTTTCAATGCTTCATATGAATTTCATGGATCATTATGGATACCCAAGATTACTCATGTCAATTTTCAATCCTTGGATCACACTTTTGCTCAGTCAATTGAACAGTTGACCTAAAAATCAACTGTATTGGGGGAAAAGTCAACTATGGCTAATTTACAGTCAAACTTCATAATTTTTGATCCAAATCAACATTATAAACTCATATGTATAATTTGATCAAGTTTGGACCATAATTCCTCAAGAAATTTGATCAAATCATCAAAAGGGAAAAATGGTCAAAATTAGGGTTTTGACTGAGAAAGGGCAATTTCTGATTTTTGACCTAGCAAATGGTCAATTAGTTTGAAGCATGGTTTTAAGAGTTCAATTTCATATTTTTGACCTAATGGCATGACCTAAAACATTGCTCAAGATCAATTGGATTGATAGTGAATTTTCCGTCAACTGATCAAAAGTCAACTGTACACTGAAAAGTCAAACTTTGACTTTTTGGTCAAAATCCAATGTCAAAGATCACAATTCATCAAAACTTGTCAAAATATTAAACTTATTCATCAAGAAATCAAAAACCCAATATTTCATTTTGAAAAGTCAAAGTTTTCTAACTTAGAAATTTTTCTAAGTGTTTAAAATTCATGTTTTTTCACAACTTTGAGTAAATTTTTCACCATGATGCAAGAGGATTCAAAAGAAACTTTAAACATGAAAGTTGTAGATCTCCATGATATCTACAACATTTCTTTACACAAAGTCTTCTAAAAATTCTTGGATCTCAAGTTATTAATTCATAAAGTCATTGTCTTGAAATTGAACACTTAGTGAAATTTTGCCCTAGTTTTGGTCAGGATTTTGACCTAACTTCATAGTAATTTTTCATATAGTTCCAAAGGGAATTTTCAAAAGTGATTTAAAGAGGGGTTGTGGATCACATTACAAGCTTTCCAAAAATGTCCAAGAACTCCTTGAGATCATTTGTGAGCAAGGATAATCGAAGAGATGAAGTTAGGGTTTTCAAACTTAAATTACAAGCAATTCCATGATGAACAAAAATTCAAATCCAAGCCTAGGCTGCATAATCTTTGCTTTGCAGGCCTCAAACTTGTTTGTCACTCCATAATTAAATGTTTACACAACTGATAGAGGTTTAATCCAAGCACTTGAGCGTTTATCCAAGTTACATTTCCATTTATGGCACAAAGTTGCCATTTCCATTTTGATAAAGCACTACTTTTGCAATTGTCAACTTCTTGAGCTTTGCACTTGTTATTTTTGCACACTCAACCTCTATAAACCAAAAGTAATGTGTCTAAAGCCTCTTTGAGCTCAGAACATGCTTGTACAACACTTTGAGTTTTGTCCTCTCACTTTTCTTCAAAAGCCAGTCATATAGCCAAAAGGCTAGAACTCAGAAACCTTGAGTGCATTTGATCTCTAATCTTTTCCATACATATACACAAGTCTATTGCAACATAACACGAAGGCTAAGACCCCAAAACACTCCCAAGCACTATGCAACTCAGAATCTGCCATAACTTGGCAGTTCTGAACCTCACATAGCCTTCTCTAAATCCACTCGTACGTATTGAGTTTTAACCATCCAAACACTTAATATACATCATATCAAATTGATCCAGACCCCTGTTTCTTGACTGTAACTCCTCCATCACTATCCACCATTTCCAAATTTGAAGCTTGCAACTTGACTTGAGTTGGGAGTTTCAGCCATCCTCAAAGCAAAGTAGGAGTTAGAACACACTCAAGGGGGTCCAGGCAAGCTACAGAAATCATCAGGCCATCACAAAGGTTGCTCAAACTCCATACACGACTCCAGCTGCAAGAGGTAAGTTTTTAAACTTCTATCTCTTCATACATGCATCATTTGATTTTTATTTGTGAAGATAAAATGTAGATACCGTTGCCACGAAGCTGTACATATCCATAGTTTGCATTTATATGGCTTGAGCTTAGAGAATTTTAGAATTGAAGTTTTCTGAAATTTTTAGGTTTTGAATTAGGGCCAGAAAAATTCTCATTCATCTTTGACTGTTAGCTTAAGTTATTTACATGGTTGGATTCATGGGAAGAAATTCCACAACTTTCATGTTTGAACTTTTCATTTTTGTTGAGAGATGAAGAAGATACAAGTCCTTTGGCTGGAGGTTGAAGATGAAGTGTAATCAGGGCGTGTTTTGTGTTATGTATTTATCCTTTCACACAAGCTAACGGATGTATCACCACCCTAGTGGTAAGGTAGCGCACTGGTAATCTCAAGGTCACGGGTTCAAGACCCAGCGCTGCCTTTTGCTTTTTCTTTTCACATTTTTACAGTTTTTTTAGATTTTTGCAACGTTGGGCACCCCTTTGTTGGGCCTAACCTTTTTTGCTTATTTTTACTCCCTGTTTCATTTTCTAACCCCCTGACTTTTCTTTATATTTTTATTTTCCTTTTTTTATTATTTTATTTTTCTTCATTATTATTATTATTATTATTATTATTATTATTATTATTATTATTTCTATTATTATTTTCATAAATTATAAAAAATCCAAATTATTTTTATTTATTGTTTATACTTATATATTTTCTCTATGAAACAAAAAGATTTAAAAAAAACTTTCTTAAACAAATTAATTTATTTTTTTAAATAATTAATCTTTAGACATAGGTTAAATTAGTATATTATTTTATTTTCTTAGTTAAAATTAATTTAGAACTGAGGTTTATTTTAATTAATTAATCTTCATTTTATTTTCTTTAATTTAAAATCTTTTCATAAAAAACCCTAAAAAATCCTTTTTTAAATTAATTTCTTTTCTTAATTAGTTTAAGTTAATTTTATTTAATTTTAATTAATCATTTCCTTTATTTAGGTCAAGACAAAACCCTTTCATAAAAACAACAAAAATCATTTCTTTTTTCCATTTATATTCTTGCATTTTATTTCCAATTTTGTACAATATTCAATATGGTTGTAATAGATAATTAGGTTTAATTTTCTTGCAATCCCCATTTGTAAATTTGTACACCCCCTCCCCTAATGATGTAATAGCGTAGTAATTTTACTTTTCGCAATTTATCGCTTTATATAAATGCTAGTAATTAGGGTTTGTATGAGAAGATAAAAACAACAAGTAGCAAACCCTAATCGAAGACTAAATAAAGCATGAAAATCAATACACTTGCACACAAGCACCCCTAGGATAAAATCCACTTGGTTGCCTTATGAAAATGGCCTTATTATGCATGTGAGGTATCTTAGCAAAAACAAGCAAAAATACAAGATCATAGTCCCTCAATGACGCTATCTATGTTGCCTTTTCAGAATGATCTTAGTCCTTAAAGAAAGATGCTAAGATACCTTGCAACATTGCTAATCATGGTTATACGATGACCCATGTCCGTCCCGTTTACATCCAAAGATAGGGTTATTTACCAAATCAATGGTAAGATAACAATGTCAAAGGAAAAAGGAAATGAACATGAAAGACTTTTGAGTAGGTAGAATGTTCCTAGTTACTTGCTCGCTTTCAAAACAAAACATCCTTGTTATTTTTCAAAACAAACACCAACACTTTCAAAAACATCTTTCAAACTTGAAAACCAAAAGATCAACACTTTGTATACATTCTTACGAACGAGAATCATTACAAAGTTTGCCTAAACGATGGCTCATTTTCAAAATACTTTCAAAAACCACACAAAGCACATTTTCAAACAAAAGCAAGTGATCTAGCAAGTAACTAAGAGCCCGTGGAAAACCATGGATGAAAAGGGTTCTAATACGTTCCCTTTTCATTATCTACCCCCCGAACTCAAGAAATAATCTCAAAGGTCTTTCCTGTGCTTTTTCACCTTTCCTTTCGGATAAAAGAAAAGTCGGCGGCTTACTAACTGCAACATTTGCGATAAAACACAAAACAACCAAGTCAGTTCTCCCACCGTATCACACTAATGTCGACAAGTTTGTGGATGTTAATGTCATTAGGATCTTTATGATTGGGAATCCAATCCCTACGCTGCTATGAGATATTTATTATTCCATCCATCTTTGGAATTTCTATCAGGGAGAGATGATCATCTGTTGCACACCATTATTATATTAGTGGTTTATTTCCCACTTACCTAGGTCTGTTGCCTTTTGGGATACCAAGAAGGAACCTCGTTAGGCCCCGAAGATTATGACTCTCACTCATTCTGACATTGATTGGTATCACCAAGCTTATTATGATGTGGATATTATTGATAGCTGTGGTAGTTTTCCCAATGTGCCTCTTCTTGGTACAAAGGGAGGAATTAACTATAATCTCGTTCTTGCGCGTCGTCAGCTTAGATATCCGATGAGAGATAAGCCAAATAACATTCATCTGAGTGGTTTCTTTCTCAAAGAAGGATAAGATCACAAGGAGGCTAAGAAAGGGATTGAGAAGGTTTGGCTCCACATTCATAAGAAGAGTAGAAAATATTTGGGACCAAGAGGAGTTGTTTCCTTAGAACCTCATCTCCGTTGGGTACAAACAAAGGTAATTGATTTGAAGATGCCTTATTCTCATGAAGAACCTATATCTGATATGTTTATGAGTACTACTCCCTCTCTTTTAGATGATATAGAAGAACTTCAGCTTTCCCTGGTTAGGATGCAGCAAGAGAAGGAAGCTTGGAAGAACAAGTACCAGACTTTGGAGGTGTCCTACTCAATAGAATTGAAGGAGAAGGATGGCTTGATTGAGATTCTTGAGAGTCGTGCTGTGGAGATGATGGAGAAACAATAGGATTTGTTTTCCTTTAGAGCTCAGTCAGGACCTAATTTCTCACTTTCTGACTTTGGTGGTTGGAAAGAAGTCGCCGACAAGTATACAAAAGAGAATAAGCGATTGAAGGCTCAAATTGTGAGACTCCAAGGAAAGTGCCAGTGTGTGAAGAGATCTTCATCAGCTTTGACTCCTTAGGACTTTAGATTCCATCTTTATTCTCTTGTACTTAGGATCATTGAAACTTGTACTAAAAGTTGTAATCCATTCCGAAGTTATTATAACAAAATTTTCAGTATTTCAAAATGTGTTAGTACTCTAATATTTGCAATTGCCTATGATTCTTTGAGTTCCTTGAAATAAAAATAATAATAGTAAATAAGTCATATGCATTTCATATCATGCATCATTTTGCATATATTCTTACATTTTTGTTCATACTCAGGTGCCTTACTGTGTTTCTCTACTTTGTTCAGTCAACAAGTTGTCTCATTGATACAATACTCAGGCTAATTACAAGAAGAAGATGGAGAATCTTGAATAAGAGAATCGCGAGTTGCGCGAAGAAGTTATTTCTTTAAGGGCTTGTATGACCAATCTATCTGCTTTGGTGGAATCTCTGGTGGTTGCTCAGAATCATCCACCACCTCCTCCTTTGTCTCCTAATGTTGCTCAACCACAATAGACGGCTGTTATTTAAGATGTTCAGTCGGTTCCTATTTCTGTTACACCAATTACAACTGCTCAATACCGTATGCCTCAAGGCTACCCATGGGAAATGCCTGAGAACTTCATACCATAAGGTTATAATCCTGATGCTCAATTTTCTATATTTGCTCAAGAAGCTGTTGTTACTGCGCCTCCTGTGGTGCATGCTACTCCTACTTCTAGAAATGAGATCCATTATATTGCGTCTCCTTCGGTGAATGTTGCACCTTTTATTAATGACGAAGTTTATCATCCCATTCCTCCACCAAGTGAAATTGTGGGCTTCTATGATCGATTGGATGAATTTTAGGACCAATTCAATGAGATGCAGAAGGAAATGAGGGATCTTCGAGAGAAAGAGTTATTTGGGAAAAACGTCAGTGAACTCTGTCTAGTTCCTTACGTAAAAGTGCCAGTGAAGTTTAAGGTGCCAGAATTTAAGAAATACAAGGGCAACTCTTGTCCTCGTAACCACTTAGTGATGTATATCAGAAATATGTCCACTCATACTGATGATCAGTGTTTGCTTATTCATTTATTCCAGGATAGCTTAACTGGTGCTACATTAAAATGGTATATGGGTTTAGACAGTAGCAGTATCCGCACTTTCAATAATTTGGGAGAAACTTTTATCAAGCAGTACAAGTACAATATGTTTATGGCACCTGACCCTGACCAACTGAGAGCAATGTCTCAGAAAGATAAGGAATCGTTCAAAGAATATGCGTAGCATTGGCATGAGATTGCTGCCCAAGTGGTACCCCCGATGGGAGAGCAAGAAATGACCAAGGTTTTTCTGAAAACTCTTGGATCATTTTACTATGAAAGGATGGTCGCTAGTGCACCGAGTGGTTTCACTGAGATGGTAAGCATGGGTGTTCATCTAGAAGAAGCTATCAGGGAAGGGAATTTGACAAAAGACGAAGGAACAAAGAAATCATCATATGGGTTTTTTAACAAGAAGGAAAGTGAAATAAATGTTGTCATTAAGGAAAGGAAGGCTCAACCTCCGATAAGACGGCATCAGTACCAACAAAAAGTTGCATCTATGGCTCCAGTTGTAAATACAGTTCCGACTACTGTTGCCTATCAAAGACCACCTCCTCGGGGAAATCAAGGGCAAGGTCAGAAGAGAGAAGTTTTTGACTCTATTGCAATGAGTTATGCAGAGTTGTTTCCAACTCTGATTTAAAATAAGTTGGTACAGACTAGACCCCCATGTTATACCTTCACCTTTACCATGGTATTATAAGGAAAATTAGATATGTGCTTTTCATCAAGGAGCCCCAGGGCATAATATCAAAAATTGTTATCCTTTGAAGTCCGAACTACAGAAGATGGTGAGATCTGGTCTTTTATCTTTTAAAGATGTTGGTCCTAACGTAAAAGATAATTTGTTACCCAAGCATGGAGGTGGAAGCACTGTGAATATGGTTGTTGGTTGTCCCGGGGACTTCCAGATTTTTGATATTAACTTGGTGAGAGGAGATTTAGTGAAGACGCATGTTGATCTCTGTGAATTCAGTTATTATACACATGACCATGCTGGTTGTAGTATTTGCAGTACAAATATCCATGGATGTGATAAGGTGAGAGCTGATCTTCAAGAAATGATGGATGAAGGTCTTATCCACATAATCAGACTAATGGCTGAATATGAAAAAGAAGTGAATATGGTTTATTTGTTTCCTAGAAGAATTCCAGATTTTTGATGTGAATTATATGAATAATGATCTGGTGCAGTTGCATGCCACATTTTGTCACATGGAGGGTCAGGAGGTGCATCATTATGGATCTTGTGGAGTCTGCTGTAGGGATTCCTTGGGTTGTCCTATGGTAAGAAGAGGTGTTCAATTATTGCTAGATAATGGTACTATAAAAGTCAAGGGCAATAGAGATGATTACAATGGAGTTAATATGGTTGAAGATTACTCTGTTGAGGCCATGTCCGATGATGAATATGTTTCTACTGATGAATTCTTTCTTTCTGAAGAAGACATGTCCTCTGATAACGATTCTGTGATGCCTAAATATTCTGAAGTAGGGGTAAATGTCATTGTTCCATATTTTAGTGTTCCCGCTCCTATAGAAAATAGTATCATAGCAAGTCTACAGTTTCTCTAGTGGTTATTTGTCTGCCTGGTCCTATCCCATATAATTTAGATAAAGTTGTGCCTTAAAAATACAATGCAACTATCCTGGAAAATGGTGTGGAAATTCCTATTCAACCGTTGTCCCATGTTGAGAATATTGTTGAAGCCAGTTGGGTAACTCGCAGTGGTCGGGTCTTTGCCCCTCTTTTCGAGGAGATGTTGATTCTGGAAAGAAGACGTTGGAGAATGTTGAACCTAAGAAAGTGGTGGGAGAATCCAGTGGCACCGCTTTGGAAAAGGAGGTGGATGACTTGGTGAAAATTATCAAGATGAGTGATTACAAGATTATAGGTAAGTTGTTGCAAAATCCATCTAAAATTTCCATTCTTGCCTTGCTTATGAACTCTTCTACTCATCGAGAATCTCTTATGAGAGTGTTGGATCAAGATTTCATTGAGAGTGACATGTCTCTAGATCAGTTCAGCAATATTGTGGGGAATGTTACATCTTGTAATAATATAAGCTTTTGTGATGATGAGTTGCCTGAGGAAGGAAGAAACTGTAACCTGGCTCTCCATACTTCCATGAATTGTAAGAATGACTCTTTGTCCAACGTGATGATTGATAATGGGTTTGCTTTGAATTTCATACCAAGAAGTACACTCATGAAGCTTAAGTACCAAGGGGCTCCTATGCGCCCAAGTGGATCATAGGGAAAGCATTTGATGGTTCGAGGAAGTCTGTCATCGAAGAGGTAGATTTGCCTATTCATATAGGAATGCACTTATTCCAGATTACTTTCCAGGTTATGGATATTGTCCCCACCTATAGTTGTTTATTGGGACGACCATGGATCCATGAAGCAGAAGTTGTTACTTCAACCTTGCATCAAAATCTGAAATTTGTTCGTGAATGAAAAATGGTCATTGTGAACAGTGAGAAATCTCTGTTAATATCTCATTTTTCCTCCTTCAACATTGTAGAAGCTGATGAAGCTGCTGTTGGAACTCAGTTCCAAGCTTTATCTATTGACAATATAAGTAAGAATGCAGATTCTATCACATCTTTTAAGGATGCGTAATAGATAGTTCAGAAAGGTCCTAGCAAGGTGTGAGGGCAAGTTATTAATCCACTTGCAAACAAGAATGACACTGGTTTTGGTTTCTCCATGAAGAAAGAAGTTGTGAAGTCGAAGTCTGCTTTGAGTAAGTATCAGGACATCTTTCATAGCGCGTGCTATCTTCATCCAACTGCTCCAAAGATCAACGTTATTCTTGAAGATGAATCGAAACAAGGGATGCCAAACTTCGTGACACACGGAGTCAGAGTCCATAATTGGATCACTGTTGATGTTCCTTCTTGCATTCTCATTTCAAAGTAATTTGTTTTTTTATCTTTTCAAAAGCCTTTCACTCCGCCCATGGTGAAAGTGATGATTGTATGGGTGTATCTTTTGTTGACTTTTAAAATCATTAATAAAAGTTTTTTTTGACTCCCAAATTATGTCTTTTATTTTATGCTTTTTCTTGGAAAATGGTAATAAAAAAAAACCTTTCAAAATGAATAATAACTGTAAATAAATTTGCATAATCACTTGTTACATGTGTCAGTTTCTAAAATCAATCATAAATCACATGTGCAGATTAATTAAAAAACATGTTGAGTACAATGACCCTGCACCATCTCCCAACAATAAATATCATGTGTATATGGACGAGGAAGAATAATATGATGAAATCCTAGAAGAGGTTTCATGTTTTCTTGAGCGCGAGGAAAACGCAATTCAGCCATATAAAGAGCCGTTGGAGACAATTAACTTGGGTTCAGAGGAAGATCCAAAAGAAGTCAAGATTGGGGCACCGCTTCATTCTGATGTGAAGACTAGGTTGATTGAATTATTGAGAGTATATGCAGACATCTTCACTTGGTCTTATTAAGATATGCCTGGTTTGGATACCGATATTGTGGAGTATTATTTTCCGCTAAAGCCCGAATATCCACCAATCAAGCAGAAGCTGCAAAAACCTCATTTTGATATGGCAGTGAAGATTAAAGAAGAAGTTTTAAAACAAATCGATGTCGGTTTTCTTGTGACATCAGTGTACCCTCAGTGGATTACTAATATTGTTCCAGTACCGAATAAATACAGAAAAGCCCGCATTTGTGTTGATTATAGATATTTAAACAAAGCTAGTCCAAAAGATGACTTTCTATTAGCGCATATCAATATGTTGGTTGATAGTACAACAAAATTCAAAGTGTTTTCATTCATGGATGGATTTTCTAGATACAATCGAATCATAATGGCTCTCGAGGACATGGAAAAAACAACGTTTATCATACCCTGGGGAACATTCTGTTACAGAGTGATGCCCTTCAGGCTGAAGAGTGCTAGTGCAATATACCAGAGTGCTATGAAAACCATATTCCATGATCTGATGAATAAGGAAATTGAAGTATATGTTGATGATATGATCGCCAAATCTCATACCGAGGAAGGGCATATAGAATATTTGTTGAAATTATTTCAGCGTTTGAGGAAGTATCGTCTCAGTTTGAATCCAAATAAATGTGCTTTTGGTGTTCATTCATGAAAGTTGCTAGGTTTCATTGTTAGTCAAAAAGGAATTGAAGTTGATCCTGATAAAGTTAGGGCGGTTCAAGAGATGCTAACACCAAGAACTAAAAATCAAGTTAGAGGTTTCCTTGGACGTTTGAATTACATTTCCAGATTCATTTTCCCATATGATTGCAACGTGTGAACCGATCTTTAATCTGTTAAAGAAAGATCAAGATTGTGTATGGACGGACGATTGTCAAAGGGCATTTGAAAGCATTAAAGAGTATCTTATTGAACCTCCTATCTTGCTCCCTCCTGTTGAAGGAAAACCTTTAATTATGTATCTTACTATGTTAGATAATTCTATGGGTTATATTTTGGGACAGCGAGATGAAATGGGAAGAAAAGAATATGCCATTTATCATCTCAGCAAGAAGTTTACTGATTGTGTGTCATGGTATTCCATACTGGAAAATACATGTTGTGCTTTGGCCTAGGCGGCAAAACGATTGCGGAAATATATGTTGAATCATACTACTTGGTTTATTTCCAAAATGGATCCAATTAAGTATATTTTTGAAAATTATGCTCTTACCGAAAGAATTTCCCGTTGGCAGATGCTGTTATCTAAATATGATGTTGAATACCGTACTCAGAAGGCTATAAAATGCAGTGTGTTGGCAGATTATCTTGCTCACCAGTCAGTTGATGATTATCAGTCTGTTAAATATGATTACCCTAATGAGGATGTGATGTATTTGAAAGTAAAAGAGTCTGATGAACCTTTTCCTGAGGAAAGTCTTGATCCTGAATCGCGATGGGGTATGGTGTTTGATGGAGCTGTAGATGCTTATGGGAAGGGAATTGGTGTCGTGATTATCACTCCCCAGGGGTCACATATCCCTTTTACTGCAAGGTTGACATTCGATTGCACAAATAACATGGCAGAATATGAAGCTTGTATCATGGGTCTTGAAGAGGAGATAGATCCCAGAATAAAAATTCTTGATGTATATGGGGATTTAGCTTTGGTAATAAATCAGATTAAAGGAAAATGGGATACTCATCACATTGTCTTGATTCCATACAAATATTATGCAAGGAGATTATTACCTTTCTTTAATAAAGTTAAATTCCATCGTATCCCCGGAGATGAGAATCAGATGGCAGATGCCTTAGACACCTTGGCTTCCATTTATCAAGTGAATGCTTGGAATGATGCACCTCGAATCACTATTCGACGTCTTGATAGACCCGCTCATGTGTTTTCTACCGAGGGAATTCCAGATGAAAAACCTTGGTATTATGATATCAAGCACTTCCTCCTAACTCAAGAATACTCGCTAGGTGCGTCAAATAAAGATAGAAAGACATTGAGAAGGTTGGCAGGTAGCTTTTTCCTCAATGAAGATGTGCTACACAAAATAAATTACGACATGGTCTTGCTCATATGCGTGGATAGACATGAAGTAGACATGTTGATGCATGAGATCCATGAAGGTTCCTTTGGTACTCATTCCAATGGACATTCGATGGCAAAAAATATACTTAGCGCATATTAGTATTGGATAACAATGGAATCTGACTGCTACAAGTTTGCAAAGAAGTGCCATAAGTGCCAAATTTATGCTGACAAAATTCATGGGCCTTTAACGCTTCTCAATGTTATTTCTTCCCCGTGGCCTTTCTCTATGTGGGGTATTGACATGATTGGAATGATTGAACCCAATGCGTCAAGTGGGCATCGTTTCATCTTGGTGGAAATTGATTACTTCACCAAATGGGTGGAAGAAGCTTCTTATGCTAACACCACCAAGCAGGTGGTAGTACGCTTTATCAGGAATAATCTTATATGTCGATATGGTGTGCCAAGAAGGATTATCACTAACAATGACTCAAATCTGAATTACAAGATGATGACAGAACTTTGTGAAGAATTCAAGATTGTCCATCACAATTCATATCCTTACAGGCCAAAGATGAATGGGGTTGTTGAAGCGGCTAATAAAAATATTAAGAAGATCATCTAAAAGATGGTTGTTACCTATAAAGATTAGCATGAGATGATCCCTTTTTCTTTACATAGGTATCATACATCTTCCCGGTAGGTTGAAAACCCGCAAGGGAAACCTAGGCAAAAGTTTGAGATTTCTTAGCAAGTAATTGTGTCAGACAAGACTTGATCATTGAAGCAACAATCTTCTCAGATTCTCATCGCACTTCAACTAAAGCCTATGCTCAGGAATTCAAATTCGTTAGGGAGAATAGTGGTCATTGTATTTTAATGTATCTTTTCCATATACTTACCATTTTCCAAACTTTGTAATCATTCGTGGAGTCACACCATTTACGGACTACCATTCTGTTTACAAAAATTTCATTTATTATTGATAGTAATTTTCAAAACAAAAAGACCTAATAATAAATATATATTTTTTAAAAGAATTTGCAAACTACTTTTTACCTCAGATTTTGTGATTCAAGTGGAACAAAAGTAGTGATTCCAAGGATGGATGAACTCCGAAGCTTTGAAAAAGTTCCGTAAGAGGTATCCCGGGATTACTCCTTCTGATGTGAGCATGATTCATCTATATTTTGGATAGTCGGATTTTGTACCAATTGATATATGGTGGTGTTGGGTTTGTGATCCCTTTTTTCTCCCGTTAGTCTTGGCTCAGATCTTTTCCAGGTTGATTATTTGGTTTCAGGTTTGAGTGATTGGAAACCTCTATCCCAGATTCCCCAGTGACGTCTTCGCTTATGTGACTGAAGCTTCTTTCTCCCTTTGTGTGATTGAGAGAGAATCACTTGCAAAGCATCGATATTTTTGGTGATGACATTATTGTTGTTTTTTACTCCCCAAGTAACCAAGCAAGGGCAGTATTTTTTGCTAAAAAGTTTTGAGACGGCTATCAACTTTTTGGGTTTTCTCTCTCCAAGTGTTGAGTTTGATTTAAAATCCCCATGATTTTAACCTATTTCTATGATGGTAACTTCTTTAATCTCCAGATGAGTTGGAGATATTGCTTCTCTCTGAAAGTTGTTATTCCATTAAATCTTACTATCTCTCCCCAGAGAAATTTGCACAGGCTATTATTCTTGATTTTAAATAATGTATTTGGGCTCTCATCGGCGTGTGTGTTTTCCTTTTCTCCGATGAAGACAAAATGAAATTCCCCAGTTGAAGTCTGATGATGTGGTTTTCACCTTCCCTAGTAAAGTCAATATTGGAATCTCCATATGAAATCTAGATGATGAGGCACTGTGTTCCCTAGTCGAAATCTGCATAATATTCCCCAGTGAAATCTGGAAGAGGATTTTATATCCTTGCAACTCATTGGTTTATTACTATCAGGTTGTGCTTTAATTATTTTATTTTTCAAACCAAGTTTCTTCCTAGTGGAGTTAAGCCGCGAAATAGGAATTTGTTCCCTAAGTTGATGCTTTAGCCGAGTGTTATTTTGGCCCAAGTTGGTTTTGTTTGGTTATCCCCAGGGCAGTATGTTTGTTTTGTCGGCATATACATGATAACATTCATGCATTCATACATACATCATGCATAGTTAAATTTAAAATTCATTACTCGTTTGCATTGGTTATTCTTTTTGTTGGCATATTTCCCTATTTGCAGAGTTGTGTTACCCTCTGTCCAATAGATTGTCGACCTTAAGCAGAAAGTGTATATCCTTTCAATTTCCTCATTGAGTTATCCGTCATGGAAGAATTTTGATTTAGCCTTCCCGCCCAACTCATCATTTAGACAGAAGTTTACCCCGACTTGAGTTTTTTCCTCATTAGATAATGTCTTGGTTGACTATTTCATTCCGGTTTGTTCTTGGCTTGAGTTTATGGTCGTCGACAACATTTTTATTTTGATTTATGTAGGCCTTGAGCCCTGGATTAAGAATGTTCATTTATTTTGCACGAGAAGACTTTATTTACTCAGCAAAGTGTGTTGGTTTTTCCCCAGGAAATCAAAATTCATTTCCCAGCAGCGTTATTGCAATTCCTTATCATATTAGAAAGTGGCAGTCTCTTTATTTGAGCAACCTATTCTTCCCCAGTAAGTCTGTCAATGACAGAGAAGATTTTTTCTTTGATGAATGGTAGTCTCGTCATTATGGAAGATAGTTCGTTGTTGAGATGTTTACTCTGATGAATGGTAGTCTCGTCATTACGAGAGATAATTCGTTGTTGAGATGTTTACTCTGATGAATGGTAGTCTCGTCATTATGGTAGATAGTTCGTTGTTGAGATTTGTTACTCCGATGAATGGTAGTCTCGTCATTATGGGAGATAGTTCATTGTGGAGATGGTAACTCTGATGAATGGTAGTCTCGTCATTATGGGAGATAGGTCATTGTTGAGATGGTTACTCCGATGAATGGTAGTCTCGTCATTATGGGAGATAGTTCGTTGCTGAGATGGTTACTGAAATGAATGGTAGTCTCATCATTATGGGAGATAGTTCGTTGTTGAGATTTGTTACTCTGATGAATGATAGTCTCGTCATTATGAGCGATAGTTTGTTGTTGAGATTTTTTACTCCGATGAATGGTAGTCTCTTCATTATGGGAGATAGTTCGTTATTGATATTTGTTACTCCGATGAATGGTAGTCTCGTCATTATGAGAGATAGTTCATTGTTGATATTTGTTACTCTGATGAATGGTAGTTTCATCAATATTGGAGATAGTTTGTTGTTGAGATTTGTTACTCCGATGAATGGTAGTCTCTTCATTATGGGAGATAGTTCGTCGTTGAGATTCACTTTGTTCTAAAGAAGTTCATTTTTTCCAGCCATAAGTACAGATTCTAGTCATTTATTACTTACCCTAATATTGATATTTATCGGTATTATCTTATTATTTCTGTTTTCATCCTTCGGGTTGTTAATTTCCTTTTCCCTGTGAGTCAGTGTTACTTTTTTTTCTATCTCCTCTGTGAGTGAATAGTTCGAAGTTATATGTCGATCGTTATCATCCTTTACTTTTTCCTCAATATTTGAGTTGATGATGCCTTATCTCCTCCTTGGGCTTTACCTCAGTAGAGTCGAGTCTTTTGTTCACCAGTGATTTATTTTCCTAGTCAGATTTTCTTTTGATCTTTTATTTTTATTTCCCGCATCCCCAGTGGTGTCCTGTGTCAACTTTGGATTTGTTTGTCTGCATACATGATCATAAGCATTTCATGGAATCTTAGGGCCAAAAATATGGATTATTTTATATTTAAGCATCTTCAATCGCGTCAAGACAAATATTTTAACCTTCGTATCTCGGGATAGAAGACACTTAAATAAGGGCAACTGTTATACCCCAATTTCCCCCCCTAAGATCTCTCATCATTTCAATATCAACTCAATCACATCAAGATCACACACTAGGGTTTGGTTCTTCTTCCTACCTTTAGGTTTGCTCATGTGGGATCACCAAGCACTTTAATTTGTATGATTTCTACATGCATATCTTGTGTTGATTAACTTTTAGCTAACAAATACAATGTATGTATGCTTTCTCTATAGATGTTGGCATTATAGGTGATGACACAACACATTTAATCAAGATGATTCATAGGTTCATGAGTTTATTTCCATTCCTTTATCAACAAGCTTAATTGAGATTTAAACTTCATCTTTGAGTGTGCTTTAATACAATGTCATGACAAGGCCTACTATGATCCATCATGCTTCAATTTGCCAAATGAAGTCAAAACATGCAAGATTAATTAAAGAAGTTTGACCTAATTGGACAAGTTCTTGATTCCTTGACCACAAGTCCATTACTCCTTCAATTCTAAATATTTGGAAGTGATTCTTATTGCCATGGGTTCATATTATCATTTACAACAACCTCCCTTCACATGAAAAAAGAAATTGTGCAAGAAATACTGTCAAAAGTTTTAAGGGTTTCCAAGTCATTTTGATCCTTTATAAGCTAGGGTTTTGGACTTCTAAGGGATATATCTTGTTCATATTTTGATATTTTTGAGTGATTCCAAAGATATATTTATCTTTAAAGGGTTATTAACAAATCACTTCAATAGTTTCAACCAAATTTTGTATGGAAGATCACTAATGATTGAGAAAGATTAATAGTCCTCTAGAAGGGCATCAAATTCTTTTATGTGACTTCAAAGGATCATAACTTGATCAATTTTTATCATTTTGAGCTCATTATTTTTTAACAATTATCATAAGTATGATAAATTTAACTCTATTTTTGGTTATAAGCTTGTAAATGATTGCAAGATTCTTTTTAAGCTCAAAACATTATAGGTCATCTCATGGATTTCCACCAATTTCACAAGATCATAACTTGTTCAATGTTTGCAATTTTTTAGTGATATAAGTTTCACAATACTCTTTAGGAAGTATACTTCAAGCTAGAATCAATGATAAAAACTTAATTTTAAAGTATGACCTTGTTTGGAATCAAAACAATATAGGTCATTATTGAAGAAGAAACTTAGAATATTTCTAAGTACAAAAGTCAGTGCATTTTTCTTGATTTTGACTAAGCATAACTTTCAGCTCAAGCATCCAAATGAAGTCTTTCTTGGCACATTATGAAGAGTGTCACATGATATTTCTAATGCATCAAGAATCAACTCATAAGGCTTCCTAAATTTCACACACCATGAGTTCAAAGTCAACTACTCGAACTGAATTTTTCTCCAAAGTAAGAATTTGAAATCCATACTTTTCCTTCTAATCACCAGTGTTGCATGCATTTTTTATTTAAACATGATTAACAAACTTGCTCAATCTCGTTTAAGCATCAAAACACACGAATTGGATGAGTTTTAGGTGAATTAGAGTCACGTTTTTCCACTTTCGGGCTCCACTCGTTTTCCCTCCAAACCTCACTATTTCTTCCAATTCTTTTCACCATTCACTCTCTTATAAATAGAGAGACATATTACACTCATTTCCTCAAGCTTGGATAGCCAAAACCACTCTACCAAGATCCCACACAAACTCTAGAGTTTGATTTCTATTTTTTCATTTCCTCACCTTAATTCACAAAAACTTCCATTCAGTTAACTTCGTTGACATTCATTGAAGCTAATCAGATCCTTAGCAAGAAGAGTTGTGTATAGAATCAAGTTACAGAAGTCCATTTTTATAGAAATTTTCTGCTACTTCGTTCAGGTAGAATTCTCCACCAAAGGAACCAAATAAATCCCTATTCTACTCTACTCATCCTTCTGATTCACATACTTCTTACGATTTTCATTTTCATTAAAAATTGAGAGATATACTTGGAAATTTCGTGCTCGCTATTCTTTCTGCTTTTTTTTCAAATAGATCCTTGCTCAACTTATATAAATTTCGCACGAGGGTACCATTAGAATCATCTTGAAGAGATGAATCTAAAGTTATCGGTCTAGTTTGCTAATTTTACAGTTTGTGGAACTCCAATCTAGGGTGTTTGAATGTTGAAGATGACCTACGTGTCGTGCTTCAACCAATGATAACGTGACATGTATTTCATTTGAATTCTATCCAATGTGTTTGCCTTACCATACGCGCGTTTTGAGAACCCTTGGATCTGATTACTTTCATTAGCCAGCCTATATCCAACGTGCCACATTTTTAGTTACTTTTAATTATTAAAAAATGATTTGGTGTGATTTTCTAAGATGACCATATTATGCACAGTATGTCAGATCCCTTGGATCTTCTTACTAACATGTTTTTATATTAATCTAATGATCCTCATTTTTTTGGCTTTATTTTTAGTTTTAGTTTTTTTTTATATTTAATTGTTTTGAACTTCAAAAATCATAGAAAATTCATTTTTGACTCAAAAATCATGAAAAAATTCACAAAAATATTTTCAAATATTCTCTTTCTGATTTTTATTTTTTCAAAATTTTATTTTCAAATTTGATATTTTTTTTATGATTTTTCTTTTATTTTGACTTGTTTTTAATTGTTTAAAAATATTTTTTGATATTTTTAAATTATGGAAAAATTCATAAAAAACATTTTCTTTATTTCTGACTTTCTAGAATTTTTCTAGAATTTTCTTCTGATTTTTACTATTTTTAATCATTTTTCACTTACTTGAGTGGTTTTAAATAATTTAAAAATACTTTTCTATTTTAGAAAATCACCAATTTTTTTGTAAAAATACTTGAGACCATCTCTGACTTTTCTATGCTTTCTTTTAATTTTTATTTGATACTTTGAATATAGTATTTTTCCTTTTATTTTCACTTAAAAAAACAATTTAAAAATCATTTTTCTTATTTTATTTGGCTTCTTAAATGCAATTTTATTTTTGAATATATTCTGGCTAAGCTTGAACTATGTGATTTTTAATCATGAGATTCATTAACATCATTGGATCTTGGGTGTTGAGTCTAACTCCACCAAAATGGATGAATGATTTTAATGATAGTTTGATTAAATTCTTTGGTTCAAATATCTTTTCGCCATCTTATTTCTTCTTTGACTTTTTCTTATGCTATAAGTTTCATGAGTATGGTTTCTACCACACCTCAAGACTTATGTAGTACATACATTACTATTGACCGACCTCAAAATAGGTGCGACTTCTACATAAGTCCACTTACGATTGCTTAACATAGCGCTAAATTTTGTCCTGATTCGAGAAATTATCATTCGTGGCCCAAACCTATGTTTTCAAGCCTTAGTATGTTTAATTTGAAACATTTGATCCAATAACCTTGAGGTTCATTGTTAGGAGGGTTTGGTCTTATCAATCCTCTAATGAACCATCATAAACTTTGGTCTAAGTGAATCATTTAAACATCGTTGGTCATATGTTATCGCCTTGAGAACATGAAATGAATGATATACTTGACAAAAAACAAATGAAACTTGTTGTCGAGAAGCTTTGATTTTATAAATCTTCTAATGAGTTTTCAAATACAAGTTTCAAGATGGTCATTCAACTAACCACTAATATCTAATTCACTTACAATTGACTTTTACTTTGTACTTTTATTTTATGATTTTACTTTATGCCTTTACTCTTATGTACCATTTATTTTGACATTTACATTTCATGTCATTTTTTATCTTTGCCCACTTGAGCATTTATCTTTATGTCTTTCTTCGTCTTTGCTCACTTGAGCTTTCATTTTATTTTTGAAGACACTTAATAACCAACTTGAACAATAAAATACTTTAAGGTTACTTGGACTATTTGGTTACTATCCTTGGCGTTATGGAGTTGTGGACTTCTCGGACTTAGGATTAGAAGCCTTTGATACCCTTAAGACCTTGTAGCTCTGATTGTTATTTTGTCTGGAGTTCTTGGGGTTTACCCCAAGACATTGGGTTGATTTTCTTTGTATGCAGGTTATCCTGATTATATGCTTTGTCTATGATTTGGAATTCCTATGTATACAACTGTTACTCTGCCTAATTTTTGTGAAGACTTTATGTATCTAAAGCTTGGTATTCTTAAGAGGTTTAGTATCTTTTCTTTCTTAGTTTCAATCCAAAGAATTGGAATTCTACATAGACTTGTTAAGTCAAGTGTTGGCTTCTTGTTGTTTAGATGATTCTTTTATCTAGCTTTTACCTTATTGCTTTAGGATAGTCCATTCATCTCCTCCCATCTTCTTTAATTTCAAAAATATTCCCCCTCCTTTTTAAAACTCTTCTTGTTTTCTAACTTGAACCACTTTCACAATAAATTTGGACTTAGGTCCATGCATTTTCAAAAATATATTCTTAATCAAAATTTAATCAACTTAATCATACTTTGACATTTTTTATGAGAAGACTAAAAGTCAATCAATCTCATTCAAACCATTTTTGCCACTTTGGCTTTTTACTTTAAAATTTTCTCAAAATATTAGACTCTTGTTAATCCTTGTAGTGATGTGAGCTACTATACTTCTATGATATGTAGTGAAGTGAAATATTTTCCACTTGGGTGTTGAGTGAGGCTTTTGTTTATTTTAAAATCTAAGCTATATCCTCCACTTTGAGATGATGCAAATTCTCCTTTCTCATAATTGTGAGTAGTAAGTATGTTTTCCACTCGGATATGACGATGATGTCTCATCTCTTAAAATTAACCAACACACTTGAGTTTTAAATTTTTTAAAGGTGAACTACGAGTACCCTGACCCCCTATTACACGGAAAGTGGTAAGTAGGCACTAAAGATTCCCAACAATGGTGGGTGCAAATATTGTAAAAAATACTTCTTTTCTCATCTCCACCATCTATTTTTGTATAACACTTATAGTCAAAATACACAAATTTTCAAAGAGGTTCCTGCAGAGTACCATAGATATTTAGGGTGCTAATATCTTCCCTTTTCATAACCAACCCCCGTACCTAGATTCTCTCCCCCTTTTTTTAGGTTATTCGCTCTTTTACCATTTCTCTGGAAATAATAAATCGCGATGGAAATTTTCATTTGATTTGTGCGAGTCAAGCAAATCCAATGGATTAGCCTCAACATTTCTACCGCAACAGGTATCATTTGGAAGATAAACCCTCGGATGAGCAACTCTAACAATTGATCGTTCGTGACATGGGCAAAAATAACCAAGAGTTGCTCAATAAGATCATTCGGGCTTGTAATAGGGTTAATAAAAGGAAGGCTAAAAGGAAGAATGTTGTGGCAAAATAACCTTACACTCGATGGGTTTTGGATAGGGTACGAATTGTTAAGCTACCATTTGACATAGATCCTGAATACAAGCCAGAGGTCTTGATCGATAAAATAGAAAGTATACTATTTTAAATGATATAGTAATAATGGGATATTTCCCAAAGTATTGATCTTGAGGATTACGTAGGAAATACTGAGTTTTATTATTAATTCAATTAAACAAAAACAATAGTCTTGGGTTTTGTTATACCCTAAAATTTACCCTCTTTATTTTGACTTGTTTAGCTTACATTTCACTATTACATACACGTATATCATTGGTTTTATGGTTATGGGATAAAGGTATATTTAGCAAGCTTCGTCAGGTTACAAGTGACATTTATTTCACCAATGGATATTCTCAGAGTATTTTCTGTGTTGAGGATCGGTTCGCTGTTTTGCACTGATTCGAGGTTCAAAGATTCACAAGTCCAACCCGGCGCGTCATATTAAGATGTTCTTTCGCCAAGATATCTATGATAATGTATTCTCAAATTCAGGTTCGGCTCGAAATCCAATTCTTTAAAGAAGATCTCCGAATGTGTGAGTTTTCTCGAAGAAATATGGTGAAAAAGTGTGCTGAAAGTGTAGTTTTATGAACTAAAAAATTCATAACTTGAAGCTCGTGGCTTGTTTTGAACCCATTCCGGTGGTCAAAATTCCGTCTTTACGTCATCTACATTTTCATCTCTCACGGATGGAAGCCAATTTCGATCAGAAAGTCTTCAAAAATGCATATTTATCAAGTATTTTTATACAGAAAATTTGTGACAAAAGTTTATTTGCATCATGTTCAGAAAATCATAACTTGGTTGATTTTCATCGTATCGAGCTAGTTCTGGTGCCAAAATTTCAAAAATTGAGTTGAATATGTTTTCACAGGAGGTATCGAGTTCGAACGGTATCCAAAAGGCCTTTGGTTTTTTACTCAGAGTGCAAGTGATGCACCGAAAATCCTAAATGCCGAAGATTATTTCATCTGGGTCGAAACTTCAAAAATTCATAACTCAGTCATTTTTTATCGGATCGGGCCCATCTTTATACACAAGGTCACTGACTCAGAGATCTACAACTTTTCTTCCAAAATTGAGACCAGATTCTTCTCCGATCAATACCAGTTTTTTGTTGAAGAATGTATCAGAGTTGACACTGGAGCCCAAAATAATTTTGTTTCAGGCGAAACTTCAAAAATTCATAACTGATTTACTGTTTATCCGATTGAGCCCATTTTCAGACAGGAGTTACTTCTCGATGTAGGCTATATTTTGTTTTCACATTTCAACTTCAAAAATTTCACTTAAGTCCCTGCGATTTAGCCTAGAACGTGTCAGACTCAAGTGAATAAAAATCTGCACTATTATTTTTGGTTATTGGAGGCCCAATTGCACATTCAAAACCGATATCTTTGATCTAATTTCCATTATACAATCTCATTCTTTTCACACAAACAGGACAAAAAATAACCTTTTCCACAACCCTGTCAAAATATTGAATTCCTTCAAGAACCCTAAAAACCTTAAAATCCTTGTTACAAACCCTCATCTCACTACAAATAAGCCATCCTTGTTACAAAACCCCATCTCACTACGTCTCCAGTAAGGGTAAGGCTGATTTGATTTCCATGATCAAAAGGGTGTAGAAGCATTCATACATGTCATATCGGTTTTAACATTATAAAATTTCATTTTTTTTCTTTATATTTCATGGCATACTAATTTTCTTAATGTGTTCATGAGATTCAATATTACAGGTTTGGACCATCGTAATAGTCTCATGTAGGGTTATTACAAAACGCTGAGGCCAAAACAGAACAACCACCAATGTATGGCGAGACAAATATCCTGAGAAGGTTAAGGGCGTGGGTTCAACACCCACCCCTATTGATTTTGTTTTTCTTCCTTTCTATTTATCCTTTTACCTATTTTCCTTCTTTCTGTTTAAAACCACATTTTTCATAAAACCTAACATTTTTCACAAACCTTTGATTTTTCATAATAAACTCGAATAATTAATTTTAGGTTTTTAAATTAATTTTTGGTTCAACATCCACCCCTGACATTTACATTATTTGTATTTTCTAACCCTATTTTTCATTGATGTTTCTTCCTCTATATATTTTTTTGGCAAATTTAATCCTTTTTTGTTAATCATTAAACATAAACTTTTTTAAAACCTTTTTTTTAATTAAAATTAATTAGGTTTCAGGGTTTTTTTATTAACCTTTTTTTTCAAAATTAACCTCTTTTTTAATTAAAATTAATTAGGTTTTTAGATTTTTTTTAATTAACCTTTTTTCTTTCAAAATTAACCTTTTTTTTAATTAAAATTAATTAGGTTTTTATGTTTTTTTAATTAAATTTTTTTTCCAAAATTAATCTTTTTTTTTAATTCGAACTAATTAGGATTTAGGTATTTTAATTAACTTTTTTAAAAATTAACATTTTTTTATTAATTAAAATTAATTAGGTTTTTTAGGTTTATTTAATTAGTTATCATAAATCATTTTTTTCATAAAAAAATCACCAAAACATTTTCTTTGTTATTTTCATCTTATTTTTATTTTCCTAGATAAAGTGTATAAGGCACATTCAACTGTAATAGCGTAGCTTTATTTTTCCCACATTTTTTATCATTATCATGTAATTGCTTCCGGGATGTAATAGTTTTAGGATTTCTTTTCCGCACTCTTCACTATTATGTAACTGCCCCAAAGCTCTTTAATAGTTTAGGTTTACATTTCCGCCTTTACCTTCAGCTACTATATTTTATGCAATGCTTAGACTAATAGGATTGTATGGAAAGATAAAAATGAATGATAGAAAATCCTAATTTCAAGATAAATAACCGAACTGGATCATTTGCACACTCTCACTTCTAGGGTAACCTTACTTGCTGCCTTAGGAAAAACAATGGTCATATCCCTCGAACGTAGGGATACCTTAGCAAAGACTCTCAGTTAAAGTCATCATAAAGATCATAGTCCTTTAATGTCCCTCGAGTTGCCTACGAGAAATGATATTGTCCCTCGATGTTGCCTACCAATATATGATGATTGTCCCTTTGAACTACTAAGGTATCCATATATGTTGCCTTCTATGACCATAACGATGACCCGCGCTTGTCCCTCATACATCCAACGATAGGGCTACCTACTCACTAATAGTAGGATAGCACTGTCTAAAGGATAGGGAGAAAAGAACGACATTTTCGAGTATAAGCAGATAAGTTCTTAGATGCTTGCTCAAAACAACTTTTTGCACCTACACAAAAACATTTCATAAACACTTTCAAAAAATATTTGTCTTGTCAACACTCTTGAGGACTGATACAAGAGTTACCCTAAAGTGAATCGCCACACTAAGGAATTTTCAAAACATTTCAAAACCACAAGCACAAAGGCAATTTAAAAATGAGTCAGTACCTAAGAGTCCATGGAAAACCACGGATGGAAAGGGTGTTAACACCTTCCCTTTCCATAATCTACCCCCTTACTCAAAATCTCAAAAAAAATTCTTTTTTTGTTCTTTTCACCCTTTGCTTTGTTGGATAAAAGAAAATTCGGTGGTGACTCTTGCTTACTGCAACATTTGCAAATAAAAAACACAAAATCAGTATTAACAGTCGGTTCTGCCACCATATCACAGAACTGGCGAATCTGTGGGGAAAATTAATAAAGTGGGGTATACCTTAGGATCTAGGTCATTTTTAAATTGCTTTCTTGTTTGTTTTTCCTGCTTTATCTTTAAGGGTTTTTGCTTGGGTATTGTTAAAGATCCTACACCCGGATCTGGGGACACTTTTTAGGTAAACAACAATAGATCGTGGAGACTGTACGACATAGACCGATATAGTTTAAGCGATGGTTGTGTTAGCATGACACTTTGGTTGGTACCGGTATCCTTCGTGTTGAAACGAGGAGAATACGGGGCCGCCGCATGGTGTCGTGAAGCACTAACTGACCTTAGAACCTTAGTTGAACAAACTTGGCCATTAGAAAGTAGTGAGATAACTGGGCCCGGTATAAAGATGAGGATTGGTTGATACTCGATGCTACACTCATTGAGATCAGACTTTCGGGATATTTCGGCCGCAAGAAAAGATTTCCTGAGCTGAAACAATGCCCGATAAAGGATGATCAATGATATTGAGAATCCTTAGAACCCGTTTACTTTTCTAAGACAGGTTTGAAACCAACTAAACTTCAAGAGGGTACTTACTTATGGAATCCATACAAGCCTAAACCTAAGGCTACTTGTGTGACTTGTTTGCTTTCTTTTCCTAACAATTTGAACTCATTACAGGGCTTTGTTTGTATTCCTTGAAGGACCTTGTTTGTATAAATCCAATAAATTTGTTTCTTACCCTGCATTTTTGCTTGATGCATAGCATACACATCATAGCATCATAACATGATATATCATACTAACCATTTCAAGGATCTCGAGGGCCTGTGATGCAGGTTATGATGAATCAGACGTCTAGCAAGGGGCACAGGGATTTATTTTCCTCTGGTCAATGTCGTCAAAAATCTAAAACACGATAACTTAAGTCAGGGGATATGATCCACTTGATATGGTGAGCTTGACTTTCGTATAAGGACTCTCAATGATACGAAGTGCTTCAATCAAAGCTACAAAGTTCAACGCCTAACATTTTTCTTGTTTACCCTACAAGATCCTTGAAAAAAGTTGCATATCATACATGTCATTGCATAACAGGAAGTCTCCAGTACAGGTTTCTCATCTTCTTCGCTGTTTATTTCAGCAATGGCTCTCAAACAAGACAACAGAGATCTCCAAACTCAAGAAGCCCAATTCATGTAAATGTTCCTAAACATATCCAAGGGGCAGGAAGAGTTGAAAGCACTCCTCACCGTGAACTTGGCCAAGAAAAATCATGAAGACAATAAGGACGAACGGTTGGAGCAACTGCAAGGTGAAGTTGAAATAATGAGAACCCAAATGCTGGGGAAAATGGCTCTTATCTAAAGCCTAGCCCAGGGACAAAAGGAGCTAAGAATCCTCATCAGCAAACTTCATCAAGACGGTCGCAACCGTATGAAACAAATGGTCGAGATTGGGGATCAAGTCATTAATCAGCCCTTGATGAGACAAGAAGTGGGTTTGGTGGAGAGTGGATCTTTCCAAATTGATGCTACGTCATGGATCCAACCACAACCTCGCCAACCACAAGGGGGTAATCAACAAAGGCAAGACAAGCCCAAGAGGCAGTTTACCAAAATCAACATGCCATTGTCTCAGGCATTGCGACATATGGTGAGGATGAATTTGGTTACGTTGATAAGACCTCATCCGAACCCCAAAACTTCTTCCCCTAACTACAACCCTGATGCAAGGTGTGCATATCACTCCAAGAGTCTGGGGCATGATACTGATGATTGTTGGATGTTGAAATATAAAATTCAAAACTTGATTGATGAAGGAGTGTTGGAGTTTACACAAGATGGTCACGCTGAGTTCTTCTGCCATCCCTCCAAGGCACGACATTTGAAGTGACAAGATCAGACGAAGAGGCTTTTGTTCATTAGAATTTTCAATTTGTAATTTTCTTTTGATTGTTCAAACATTTATTCATATCAAACCTTGTTATTTCATCAATGCATCGCATATGTTTATCTTAAATCAATTCATTCGTTCAAAACTGCATTCTTACTTCCTTTTTGTGATATTCGACTCTTGATTAAAAGTTGTAAGCCTTTAGAGGGAGGATGACGAAAATGATACCAGAATCTCTACAGTATGCTTTTGAACAGACCCCGCTGACGATGTACAGCCGTTGTTTCAAATCCTAAACAGTGGAGTTATAAGGAAGATAATCCCTAGTCAACCCCTTCGAGCCAAAGAAGTAGGAGTTTTTCTTTTCACACAAATTAAAACCCTTAATCATAACCTGGGGCGGGCTAGTTTTCTCAGTCAATTCAGATGCGCATTCAGTCGCAATCTTCCGCTTCGTACACAATGAATGACATCGAAGACGTCCTTCCAAATCAAAAGACGGTGATGGTTCCGCATAATCGTCAAGACATGCAGTCATTATCTCTCAAAATAAAAGCCCGCTAAGTCAAAACCTATGAAGGGGACTTAAGAAAAAAACGGGGGCATCCCACTGACTGTAATCACAAAAAGAAACAGTTCAGGCAAAAGACAGGGATAGTAAAATCAAAAAGAAAGAGGTCCTACAAATCCTCGACAAAAAAGATGACTGCTTATTCAAAATAAACTGTCAGTATCCGAACCATCACCGAAACATCGAAGACAATATTCCAGAACTCAACTATGATTCTAAACGCGCAATTAACTGAGCAATAGACTAAAGAACATCACAAAGAGCGGGTGGGTATAAATAAATTTTGAGCCTTTATCCTTTGTTTCTTGAACCGTGAACCATGTCACGTTATAACCCTTAAAAGTCCTAGCTGAAGCATGGGTTAGTTCGAAAGCATACTGTTACAAAAGGTATCATGACTCCTGTAAGGTTTGCTATAAATCACGAGTTGATATCACTCTCTTACAAAATTTGTTTATTTTACTAAAAATGTTTTTTCAAACTTCAAGACAGACATAAGCTTTGCATTCTTAAAATACCATTGTTTGCATATGACTATTTGTTCAACAGCAGAGAAATTCACACGACGGATATTCGATGAACAAAAATCTTCTCAGTGGACAAAATCACCTCAGATGGAAAGAAATTACAGTGATAGGCCATTCATAATCAAGGGGCACGGCATGATCATTGCCCATCACCTGGGGCAGTCAAGTCAAGATTCGAGGAATCTCTCAAAGATGCCAAATAGCAAGGGGCAGATCTCTATCTAAATCACTTGGGGAATTGTACATGAATTCCAGCAATGAATCCTTTATGATCAAACAAACACCTTCTGGCAGTGTGACAACACTTACTACTAAGGATAGTGACCATTCTCCACACCCGGTAAACATGGACATAGTCAGAAAAGACTACGCATGAAAAGACCCGCTAGGTTGACTGGCCTAGGCAAAAATAAGGGCATCTCGGTGAACCAAAAGGGTTCGGGAAAAAATTAGGGATAAAAACAAAAAAAAATCTATACACCCGGCAAGTCAAAAACCTGAAAAGGCGGCTTGGCCAAAAAAGGTTATCCCGACGGACTGAAAATCTGAAAAGACAGTTCAGGAAAAAGTTGGGGTTTAAAACGTACGACTACGTCCCGTCATCTTGTCATTTGTCTAATCAGTAGAAGGTTTATTATCCTGATTTGCATTCACCAAGGACTCTAAGAGTTGGGATAACAGTCAAACCATCTACAAAATCCCCGGTTGATATTTTCTACAACAGGTATCGAGACAGGGGAATTCTACTACAAGGTCACCGCCATATTCTCAGCATGCAGCCTAATGGTGTCAGGTGTTCTCATACCCCAGCGGAAACATTCTAAATAAAGCAGATTTTCATCTAGAAACAGTTCAGATATGATCCAGAGATGGATGTCATTCTGACACTCATTCAACACATGTTTCAAATACAGTTCAAATACGATTTAAAGACAGATGTCATTCTGACACTCATTCAATACATGTTCAAGTACAATCACGACATAGATCCATCCACAAAATCTCCGCATGTACTTTCTCCAACAGGTACAGGGGAAAAAATGTCTTGATGCGAAGTCACCTCTACGTCCTCGGCATACATCCTAGTGACATCTACACTCCCCATATAGTGGAGGCAACCAAAGCTTTGACATCGGCTTCGCCAAATAGGAGTTACTTTCCCCAACAAAGTTCCTTCAGAGAGCCGATGTCTATATTCCCCAGCCGAATTTCTTAATAGCAAGAGGTTCATAAAGTTTTCTCTCGAGCAGAGTTTATTTCTCTGAATACAAAAGCTCAATCCCCAACAGAGTTTATTCCTCCAGCCACAGAAGTTCATCCCCCAAAAGAGTTCATTCCTTTGAATCAGTGAAATCCTCCCGCAAAGCATCTCCTCTCTCAGACAGAGTTATTCTCCCGCAGAGTTATTATCAAGCAGAGTCTCCCCCGCCAGAATATTCACAAGCAGAAAGGAATAAATCCACGGCATAGTCATCTCCGTTCACCATCCCCAACAGAAGTAGAAGAACCACTTTTTCTACAACGGTCCGGAATTCAATTTCCAGTACTCTCCAGCAGCAGTCAGGGATTTATTTTCCCATACTCGTATATGTCACGATAGCATTTCACGTTCATACATCATGACATGCGCATACATAGTTCATACAACATAATCTCATTTATTTTGAGAACATCATCACACATTGCATTTCATGCATCGCATATAAATAATCTTGTACCTTTTCAGGAAAAGATGGTTATCATCAATAATTCCAATAGTTCAAGGTTAAATCTGTGAAGCTATTCATGTCATATCTGCAGACAACTAATGGGAAATCAGTTCCCGAAACAAAACGGGTCAACTAATCTATGTGATCAAATGAGGCATCCCTACTATCCAGACTTTCATTTCGAAGTAACGCTACTATCCGGGTTCCTTCTCATAGCCCTACTATATAGGCTTTAATTTCGAAGTAACCCTACTATCCAGGTTCCTTCTCATAGCCCTACTATCCAAGCTTTCATTTCGAAGTAACCCTACTATCCAGGTTCCTTCTCATAGCCCTACTATCCAGGCTTTCATTTCGAAGTAACCCTACTATCTAGGTTCCTTCTCATAGCCCTACTATCCAGGCTGTCATTTCGAAGTAACCCTACTATCCAGGATACTTCTCATAGCCCTACTATCCAGGCTTTCATTTCGATGTAACCCTACTATCCAGGTTCCTTCTCATAGCCCTACTATCCAGGCTTTCATTTTGAAGTAACCTTACTATCCAGGTTCCTTCTCACAGCCCTACGTTCCAGGTTTTCATTTCGAAGTAACCCTATTATCCAGGTTCCTCCTCAGCAGCCCTACTACCCAGGCTTCATTTCGAAGTAACCCTAATACCTAGGTTCCTTCTCATAGCCCTATTATCCAGGCTTTCATTTCGAAGTAACCCTACTACCCAGGTTCCTTATCATAGCCCTATTATCCAGGCTTTCTTTTGAAGTAACCCTACTATCCAGGTTCGTTCTCATAGCCCAATTATCTAGGCTTTCATTTCGAAGTAACCCTACTATCCAGGTTCTTTCTCATAGCCCTACTATCCAGGCTTTCATTTCGAAGTAACCCTACTCTCCAGGTTCCTTCTCATGGCCCTACTATCCAGGCTTTCATTTCGAAGTAACCCTACTACCCAGGTTCCTTCTCATAGCCCTACTACCCAGGCTTTCATTTCTAAGTAACACTACTACACAGGTTCCTTCTTACAGTCCTACCACCCAGGCTTCATTTCGAAGTAACCCTACTACCCAGGTTCCTTCTCATAGTCCTATTATCCAGGCTTTCTTTTCGAAGTAACCCTACTATCCAGGTTTCTTCTCATAGCCCTACTATCCAGGCTTTTATTTCGAAGTAACCCTACTACCCAGGTTCCTTCTCATAGCCCTACTATCTCGGCTCCTTTTCATGAATTACCTGATGCAATTTTACATGGAATTGTCCCGAGAAAGCCCTATACAGGCCCCTTCCCTCGCAGTTTTACATGGACTTGTCCCGAGAAAGCCCTATACAGGCCCATTCCCTTTCAACTCCAGACGACAGTTTACAACACTATAAAACCTGGACACGACCAGATACGGTCGATTTCATATTCCCCAGTAAGTCGTTGTGAAACCTGAAGCACGAACAGATAACAATTAGCCTTATTATCCTCAGCAAGCCACTGTAAATCCTGGATCCTGACCAAATAGCAGTTCACTTCCGTCTCTTCAATCAAGTGATGACTCCCCAGTAGAGTAATAGACAACTGAAGCTCCTAAAACTCTATGTCCTAAGACAAAGACCAATATTTCTCAGCAGAGTCCTCCTCAACAACAGGAATAGGGATTCCCACAAAGGAGTATCTCATGAAGTCAACATTGTTCAAGATGGCATCTTTAAGCCCATTTTCCACGATCTTCCTTCACCTTATTCAAATGGCATCTATAAGCCCATTCCCGATATTATCTACACAGTCAAGCATCATTACAGACCAGTGCAAATTTTTGGGCACTCTAGTGTTCAATCATCTTCCACCTTTAGATCACGAAAGGCAGACAAGCCAATCTAAATCTTCAGGTTTAAGAAGATTGAACAGGGGCAGCTGTTGTACCCCAAAATTTACCCTCTTTATTTTGACCTGTTTGGCTTACATTTCACTATTACATACACGCATATCATTAGTTTTATGTTTATGGAATAAAGGTATATTTATCAAGCTTCGTCAGGTTACAAGTTACTTTTATTTCCTCAATGGATGTTCTCAGAGTATTTTCCGTGATGAACATCGGTTCGCCATTTTGCACTGATTCGAGGTTCAAAGATTAACAAGTCCAACCCGGCGCGTTATATTCAGGTGTTCTTTCGCCAAGATATCTATGATAACGTATTCTCAAGTTCAGGTTTGAATCGAGATCCAATTCTTTAAAGAAGGTCTCTGAATGTGTGAGTTATCTCGAAGAAATATGGTGAAAAAGTGTGCTGAAAGTGCAGTTTTTATGAACTAAAAAATTCATAACTTGAAGATCGTGGATCGTTTTGAACCCGTTCCGGTGGCCAAAATTCCGTCTTGATGTCATCTACATTTTCATCTGTCAAGGATGGAAGCCGATTTCGATCATAAGATCTTCAAAAATGCGGATTTATCAATTATTTTTATACAGAAAATTTGTGACAAAAGTTTATTTGTGTCATGTTCAGAAAATCATAACTTGGTCAATTTTCATCGTATCGAGCTGGTTCTGGCGCGAAAATTTAAAAAGTTGAGTTGGCTATGTTTTCACAGGAGGTATCGAGTTCGAAAGGTATCCAAAAGACCTTCTTTTTTTACTCAAAGTGTGCGTGACGCACCGAAAATCCTAAATGCTGAATATTATTTCATCTGGGTCGAAACTTCGAAAATTCATAACTCGGTCAATTTTTATCGGATCGGGCCAATCTTTTTACATAAGGTCACTGACTCAGATATCTACAACTTTTCTTCCAAAATCGAGACAAAATTATTCTCCGATCAATACCAGTTTTTTATTAAAGAACGTGTCAAAGTTGACACTGGAGCCCAAAATAAATTTGTCTGAGGTGAAACTTCAAAATTTCATAACTAATTCACTTTTTATCCTATTAAGCCCATTTTTGGACAGGAGTTAGTTCTTGATGTCTTCTATATTTTGTTTTCACATTTCAACTTCACAAATTGCACTAAAGTCCCTGAGATTTAGCCTGGAACGTGTCAAACTCAAGTGAATAAAAATCTGCAATGTTGCTTGTGGCTATTGGAGGCTCAATTGTACATTCAAAGCCCATATCTTTGCTCTAATTTCTATTATATAATCTCATTCTTTTCACACAAATAGGACAGAAAAAACTTTTTCCACAACCCTGTCAAAATATCAAATTCCTTCAAGAACCCTAAAAACCTTAAAATCCTTGTTACAAACCCCCATCTCACTATAAATAAGTCATCCTTGTTACAAACCCCCATCTCACTGCTTCTCCAGTAAGGGTAAGGCTGATTTGATCTCCATGATCAAAAGGGTGTAGAAGCCTTCATACATGCCATATCGGTTTTAACATTATAAAATTTAATTTTTTTTCCTTTATATTTCATGGCATACTAATTTTCTTAATGTGTTCATGAGATTCAATATTACAGGTTTGAACCATCGTAATGGTCCGATGCAGGGTTATTACAAAACACTGAGGCCAAAACAGAACAACTACCAATGCATGGTGAGGCAGATATCCTGAGAAGGTTAAGGGCATGGGTTCAACACCCACCCCTATTGGTTTTCTATTTATCCTTTTACCTATTTTCCTTCCTTTCTATTTATCCGTTTACCTATTTTCCTTCTTTCTGTTTAAAACCACATTTTTCATAAAACCTAACATTTTTCACAAACCTTTGATTTTTCATAATAAACTCGAATAATTAATTTTAGGTTTTTAAATTAATTTTTGGATCAACACCCACCCCTGACATTTATATTATTTGTATTTTCTAACCCTATTTTCCATTGATGTTTCTTCCTCTATATATTTTTGGCAAATCTAATCCTTTTTATTTAATCATTAAACATAAACTTTTTTTAAAACCTTTTTTTAATTAAAATTAATTAGGTTTTAGGGTTTTTTTATTAACCTTTTTTTTCAAAATTAACCTTTTTTTCATTAAAATTAATTAGGTTTTTAGGTTTTTTTAATTAACCTTTTTTTTTTCAAAATTAACCTTTTTTTAATTAAAATTAATTAGGTTTTTAGGTTTTTTTAATTAACTTTTTTTTTTAAATTAACCTTTTTTTTAATTCGAACTAATTAGGATTTAGGTATTTTAATTAACTTTTTCAAAATTAACATTTTTTTATTAATTAAAATTAATTAGGTTTTTTAGGTTTATTTAATTAATTATCATAAATTACTTTTTTTCATAAAAAAATTACCAAAATATTTTCTTTGCTATTTTCATCTTATTTTTATTTTCCTAGATAAAGTGTATAGGGCGCATTCAACTGTAATAGCGTAGCTTTATTTTTCCCGCATTTTTTATCATTATCATGTACTTGCTTTCAGGATGTAATGGTTTTAGGATTTCTTTTTCACACTCTTCACTATTAGGTAACTGCCCCAAAGATCTGTATAAGCCTAGGTTTCATTTTTGCCTTTACCTTCAGCTACTATATTTTATGCAATGCTTATACTAATAATATTGTATGGAAAGATAAAAATGAACGATAGAAAATCCTAATTTCAAGATAAACAACCAAACTTAATCATTTACACACTCGCACCTCTAGGGTAACCTCACTTGTTGCCTTCAGTAAAACAATGGTCATATCCCTCGAACGTAGGGATACCCTTAGCAAAGACCCTCGATTAAAGTCATCATAAAGATCATAGTCCCTCAATGTCCCTCGAGTTGCCAATAAGAAATGATCTTTTCCCTCGATGTTGCCTATGAATATATGATGACAGTCCCTTCGAACTACTAAGGTATCCCTATATATTGCCTTATATGACCATAACGATGACCCGCACTTGTTCCTCATACATTCAACGATAGGGCTACCTACTCACTAATAGTAGGATAGCACCGTCTAAAGGATAGGGAGAAAAGAACGATATTTTCGAGTATAAGTAGATAAGTTCTTAGATGCTTGCTCAAAATAACTTTTGCACCTACACAAAAACATTTCAAAACACTTTCAAAAAATATTCATCTTGTCAACACTCTTGAGGACTGATACAAGAGTTACCCTAAAGTGAATTGTCGCACTAAGGCATTTTCAAAACTTTTCAAAACCACAAACACAAAGGCAATTTAAAAATGAGCAAGTACCTAAGAGCCCGTGGAAAACCACGGATGGAAAGGGTGCTAACACCTTCCCTTTCTATAATCTACCTCCCTTACTCAAAATCTCGAGAAAAAAGTATTTTTCTGTTCTTTTCACCCTTTCCTTTGTTGTATAAAAGAAAAGTCGGTGGCGACTCTTGCTTACCGCGACATTTACAAACAAAAAACACAAAACCAATATTAACAGTTGGTTCTGCCACCGTATCACAGGTTTGATTGGAATAAATCCTTGTGAAAGATTAAATGACTGAATGTAAAATGTGACTTTTTTCTGTTTAATTAAAAGATGCTAGGGGTGAGTGTATGATTTACCATGAAATAACCTTCACTCTTTGATCTTTTCAACAAGTTCATCAACCTCAATTACCAATTCTTAATATTATCTTTCCCTAAGTCCTTAGTGAAAAACCTTTAACCTTATACCCTAATTTCAATGTCCATTCAAATTAGTTTTAAGGTTAAGCATTCAATTATCAAGAACTATTTTGGTTATCATAGGATTGCCCTAGTCCTAGGTGAAATCATCTATAATATCATTATTTAGAAAACATTAAGACGATTGTCCAACTCTAATGTGTTAATAACAATGAAACCTTATGGTCCCATAGGGTAAAACTATAAATTCTTCTAAACAATCAAATTGATGCATAAAAATTATTATGTTGTATAAAATAAAGAGATCAATATTCTTAACATTGCAAATCTATGACACCCCCTAGCATTGCGGGGTTTAGCCGCACATAATATTCAAATAAATTTCAATAAAAATAAAGATAGACATTACAAAAATTGATGGTGAACTCCGATCTTCAATTGCTTCCTCTCATGAAAGGTCTTTGTTCTCCCAAACTTGCATAGACTTCAATCTTCTATCGTGAAATTCTTCACTTTGGTTCAAAAGTCCTTTTTTCCTTCTCCAAATTAGGTTCAAGTAGTCTGGTCCTTCCTAGGTGATCCAAAAAGTCCAAAGTATCCTCCATGGTTCAAAAACACTAGAATTTCCCAAAATTAAGAATTATTAGTGCCTGAGCTATCACAGGTTGTGTCAGTGGACACGGGCACCCGTGTTAGCATCTGTGATCCTTCCTCCAAAATTTCATGCTTCAGCTGACTTGACACGGGCCGTGTTGTATGACACGGGCACTCGTGTCGCCTTATGTCTTGCTCCAACTTCACTTTTTCCAAGTCTTTCACCTGACACGACCACCCTTGTTAGGTCTCCTGAATAACTTCTTCCAGAACTCTGAATTCTGCAGTTTTCTGCCCCGATTTATCCTGTTTAATTCTTTTGAACCTGAAAACACTAAAAAACAAAACCAAATCATAAAATGCGATAAAATTAAATAAAACACTAGTCAATTAAAAGAAACGATAACTAAAATAAACCACAATTCCTGTGTAAACACCACTAATTAAACTCCCCAAACTTAAACCGTTGCTTGATCTCAAGCGACTATTACAAGAACTCATGAAAATCACAGTAGCCTGGTTCTCATATGGGTGACATCCGTTCAAATTGATCAAAAAACAGTCCTCCTGATGTTCACATGACGCGAATAATTTGTTTAAGACTCTTTGAATTTAGAGTTTCCTCTTTAGATACCTCTCTAACTATGCTTTGTACTTAAGTCTCTTTCCGATTTTCCTCCTTTTTCATTCGGACAGTCACATTCAGGAAATGAGGATTATGATGATCATCACACGCACAAAACTGATTAAGAAAGTTTTTGCTTAGTCACCAAATAAGAGCTTTTGCTCCTTTATAATTTCAGATGAAATTTTCAAAACTTTTAGGTTTATATATTATCCTTTATGGACGACGTTTGGGGATCAACCCCATTTGGAATGAATAACCTGGTGAGGGATGCCCAACTTAGAAATCCAGTTGCCTTTTACTACATTTACATCATTTGGTTCCAAATTTATTTCTTTCTCCTTCAATCATGCATGCATGTGAATTTATGTTATGCCAGACTGTGAGGGTAAACTAATTCAGAAGTACTTCTCAGGATTCAAGTACTATGGTACAAATTTACACGTTAGACTCATATCCCTATCATGTTATTCCAAACTTCCTACCCTCGAACAACCATACATTTGTCTCTATATACTATTCCCTAATATATTATTCCCTAACTCCATGAGAACCAAGTTCTTGACCAAAACAAGAATTTTCGACCAAATTTAGAGGACTTCAACTCGTGGATTTTGAATTTACAGAGCAATTCCCAAAGAAATAACAAATAATTTGAAAAGAAGAAAAGCAATAAACCCCCCCCCCCCCCCAAAATAAACTAAACTTGACCCCAATGTTCCAAAACAAGTTTGAGAAGTTGACTCACAGAGGGTAATGCAACACATGTTGCAGCCTTCTAGCTCTCACCAGTAAGACTCCCTTTTTATTACCTGTAAACAAAACAAAAAGAAAAACTAAGTTATTAAAAGTGTGGGTTTCCTCCCATAAAGAGCTTTGTTTAACGTCACATGGCTCAAAGGTTCATCCCCTTATGGGGGGTACTTCCTCTTCCACACCTTGTTGCTTTTTTCTTCTGAAATCTTGAACTCATTCAGATCAAAAGTCTCAACTGATTTGTGCTTCCAACCACTTCCAACTTCCATCTTCTCAGCTTAGTGTTCCTTCTTCTTTCTCTTCTTTCCATGTTGAATGCATTTAGGAGTTTTTATTGATGCCACCTGAGAGATTTTTCTTGAGACTTCTTCTGGTTGTGATTTTAAACTATTGCCTTCTCCTTCTGCTTTGATCATTCCGACTGAATATTTATCCTTTCTATTTTCACCTTGATTCATGATTTCCAACACCTTCAAGGTTATCTCCTCATCAAATGATTTCAGTGTTAGATCACCTGTCTCGATATCAAAATTACATCAACTAGTCAACATAAATGGTCGACCAAGAATGATAAGAGTCTCTTCATCTTCAAGTATATCCATGATCTAAAAATCAAATGGGAAAACAAAATTGTCAATTTCCACTAATACATCTTCATCTATCCCGTATGACTGCTTGATAGTGTGATTATCAAATTTCAATTTTGTCCCACTTCCGCTTATCTTCTCAATACTGAGCTTCTTGAAAATAAATAATGGAATTAAACTCACACTAGAGCTATAATAAAACAGAACCCTCTTGAAAGCTCTGCCTTTTATTGTGCATGGTATTTCAACTGACCCTTGATCCCTCTGCTTGATAGGTATTTTTCTCTTGGGCGTAATTTTACACAATTTCTCATCAATGGGTACCTTCCCATCTTTTGTTGATTTCTTTTTTGAAAGTACCTCCTTCATGAATTTTTGGTACAATGGCATTTTCTCGAGTGCTTCAAATAATGGTGTTGTACCCAAAAAATTTCCCTCCCATTTCTTCAAGACATTCTCCTAGGGTTCTCAAATGCTCAAGGTTGCTCAAGAATTGACCAGACAAATTCTCTTCCTAAGTGTGATCGGTGGGAATAGAACTGACTGTTTTTTAATGTTGGTTCGCGTTTGCGTTTCGCAAAATGTCGCGGTAAGCAAGAGTCACCACCGTCTTTTATTTAATCCAACAAGGAAAGGACAAAAGCACAACAAAATTCCTTTTCGAGATGTTTCTCGGGTTCGGGAGGTACATTATAGAAAGGGAAGGTGTTAGCACCCTTTCTATCCATGGTTATCCACGGGCTCTTAGGTACTTGCTCACTATGTTTTCAAAAGTTTTGATTTTCTTGTGTTTGTGGGTTTTGAAAAGAGTTTTGTTTGAAAACTTCGATTTAACTCTTGCTTCTGTCCTCAAGAGTGTATGAAGTGTTTTTGAAAACTTTGTTTGAAAAGTGTAAGTGCGAAAAATTTGTTTTGTTTTGAAAGAGCAAGTACCTGAGAACCTCTACCTACTCAAAAGGAATTAAGTTCTGTAAATGTCCTTTAGACAGTGCCATCCCACTATTGAGGAGTAGGTAGCACCGTCGTTGGAGTTTTCGGGTCAATTCGATTTTAGGGATGTGTGGTCACTAAAGCAACATTAGGACGCCTTAGCGGTAACCCTAATGTCTTAGATCATTTTTTATCGAGGCAACCGTTTCGAGGCAACTTTGATCTTTAGACAGGAGGGCGACCTCTAAAATTTCCTATACTCAATGACCACGTTCGAGGCAACCAAGTGAGGCGTACCCTAGGAGTGGCATGTGAAAATGTGTGAATTTTCAGTTATGTTATCTTTGTACATGTTATGGTGAGCTACGGTTGATTTTAAGTTAAGGTAGATCTTGTCATGCATAGCCTATTATTCATACATCTAGCAGTTAATGGTTGCGGAAAAATAAAACTAAGCTATTACAAGGCGTCGGGTATTTACATCGCCAAAAACAAACCCTTGAAAAAGTAAATTGCGAAAAAGTAAATAAAAGCGGTAAAAAGTCCTAATTTAAAGCTATTACATCCTCAGAGCAGATACAATTATTGGATAAAAAATATGAATAAAAAAATAATGGCAAAATACTCATTTTGGTCCCTTAACTATACCCTTGGGTTCATATTGGTCCCTTAACTTTTTTTTTTTTATCATTTTGGTCCCTTAACTTTCAAAAAGTTTCATTTTAGTCCTTTTTGTCTAAATTCGTAGCTAATTAGACGGAAAAACTTTGAAATCAGCCGCTAAATTCGTAGCTAATTAGACAAAAAGGACTAAAATGAAACATTTTGAAAGTTAAGGGACCAAAATGACACGAAAAAAAGTTAAGGGACCAATGTGAACCCAAGGGTATAGTTAAGGGACCAAAATGAGTATTTTGCCAAAAATAATCATACGCGCGAGAAATTGAATCGGAGAGTTTTTAGGGTTTTGACCCTTTTTAAGAAAGAAGGAGATTTATTTTGTTATTTTGAATCAAATTAAACCTAAACTAATTAACTAATAAAATAAAAAGAGAAATATTTTTGGGTTTTTCAATGTTTAAGGAAATAAAAAATAAAATGATTAAATATATTAAAAACCTAATTCTACACCAATTTTAATTTATTGCAAAAGTATTAATATTATGCCTAATTAAAACTAAACAAATTAAGTTAATATTTATTTACAAAATAAACTAATTAAATTTGATAAATAAAAATATTATATATTTTGTTCTCTGATTTTATTATGAAAAAAAATTAATTATTTTAGTTAGTAGTTAATTAAGAATTAAAATAAATCAAGTAAATAAATAAAATGTTAAAAGAAAAGAAAAGAAAAGAAAAGGCAAACTCAGGGGGTTTGGGCCCAAAGAGGGTGTTTGATCAGAAATTTCCCAGGCCCATTATGCTTCAGCCTGCTTGACTTTTCTGGATTTGTTATGCGTGCGCTGACCAGGGAGTATGGTGGTCCTTTAACTTTGGCCACTGGATCTTGGCCTGAAGCCACTTGGCGTATGGATCTCTGAGGCCTATGGTGGATCACGCGTGGGGTGCTGCACATGAATATATGAAGAAAAATTGAATAAATGTTTTGGGGGACCTGGGATTCGAACCCAGGTCCCATTGCTCATTGGCCAGTGTCCCAACCACTCAACCACCTGCATCTTTTTGTTATTATAATATACAACAATTAACATATATCAAACAAAGGCTTATGCCTGGAAAAAAAATAAAACGCGTGCTGATTCAAACCCACGAACCAGATGACAACACGTCATCATCTTCAACCTTGGTTTTGCATAATTAGAATCAGATAGCGGGGGTTTTTAACCTCCACTACCTCCCTGCACGAAAAATAGCGAACAGACACAGAGCAAACATAAATATTTCGCGAGGTATGTGTTGGAATCGTCTTGGCCTCACGATTTCAACCATGTATCCCATTGATTCCAATTTTTCCTGGTTTGGAAAGCCCTATTTGAAAGCTTGAAAACGCTAAAAATTCAATCATGGCATCTCTCGATTCAGGGCACTATGGTTCAATTCAATCATTCCATTAGCTTTGTATGATCTCTAGCAATGCAAATCAATCACAAAAACATGTCAAATGCGTATGAATTAAGAGATATAGTTTTGATTTATAAGTGCAAACCGTGAGATGGTATGTCGCGATTCCTTGAGCTTTGATGCTTGAATTTGATTGCAAATCACTCCTGGTATCTCCTGCAAGGTGTTTGGATGGACAAGGCACCTTGAATTGGCCTAGATTGCAAGAACAAGTTTTGAGTTTTCTTGAAAATTCTTGAAATTGATATGGCCGTTCTGTAGTCTTTCAGTCGTGTGTTAGGTTATGGTTGGCTTGCTTGCATATAAGGGAATCAATTTAGGTCAAAATTTGGACCCATACCCATGTGCATTGAAGATTAAATCTTTGATTGATAAATCAAATATTCTTGATTTTCCATGATTGAACAAGTTGCCAAAATTGGATATTTTTGTATCTTTTAGCTTGTGCACGAATTGGTCAGCATATTTGGATCATATTTGGTTCACAAATAGGTTTAAGAATCAAATCTTGTATTTTCTTATAATTTAAATTAATTAAATGAATTAATATATATTAAAAATCCATTTAATCAATAAATTTAAGAAAATAAATCTAATTTAACTTGGTGGGTCGTGCATAGGCCATAGGTGAAGTTTCAAAAAGAGATTTGAGGCCCATTAGCAAAAAGAAGGTGTTTTGAGCAAAGTTGACTTTTGCAAATTCATGAAAATTGCCCAACTTCTCCAATGCATAACTTGCTCAATTTTGATCATATGACTATGTTCTTGGACATTTTGGAAAGCCCTTGAAGTCCTCTAACCAATGCTTTTGGTCCCATGTCATTTGGATTTACCGATCTCAAGTTATGGCCTTTGACTCAAAGTGCACTTTTGTTGACTTTTGAAATTGACCTATAATGTAAAAACTTTTAACTTTTTGTGAGAGCATTTCTTGATCTTGGGGTGTGAAGATGGATTGTAGGAAATTGCATCCTCTTCAAAATGAGCTTTTGATGGGATTTTTCTGATAAACCATGAAAGAGTTATGCTCTGGTCAAGATACAGTTGACTTTTCTACTGTCCAAAAATAGTAACTTTTGCACCTTGATAATTTTTGAGCTATTCTTGTGGGATCATGATCAAGACTTGATCAAATGATGATTGTGAACTCAAAATAAGATGTTGACCAAAAATTCTGACTTTTGACTGCAAAATGACCATTTTGCCCTTGCAGTTGACTGTAGATCAAATGGGGCTTTTGACTGTGCAAACTGGCACTGTGAGTCTTGAAACTTGGCATGTAGGTGCTTGAGAATGTATATAGGCCTATGAGACTTGATTGAACCATTGAAAACCCCAAATTCCTTGAAAGAACCAAAACCCTAATTTCAGCTGTCTACTGCTTAGGAGATGGTTTGACTGTCTAACTCTTGAGCCCTTAAGCAATTTGAAGATCATTCTTGACAAATATTGAGGAATATGGGAGGGAAAATTTTGGGGTACAACTGTTGCCCCTGTTCAATCTTCTTAAACCTAAGGATGTAGATTGGCTTGCGTGCCTTTCGTGATCCGAAGGTGGAAGATGATTGAACACTAAAGTGCCCAGAAATTTGCACTCGCATAGTGTAGTATCAGCATTGTGATATCGGGAATGGGCTTACAGATGCCATTTGGAGATTGTTGGTAGAAGGATGGGCTTATAGATGCCATCTGGAGATTGTTTTTTGAATTGTAACTTTTTCAGTTGAAAGAAGGAACCTGTGTAGGGTTGCCTGATGATGAGTTCGTGTGAAACTTCATCTGAAAGAGAGAAGAACCGGTGTAGGGTTGCTTCATGATGGTTAAGTAGATAATTGTCCTGTCTGGTTTCAGGTATTGATCTCTAACCTGAGAAAGAAAGTCTTCCTGGCTTGTTACAGGTGTTGATCTTCAATCTCTTCATGTATATGGTTTTCCTGGCTGGTTTCTGGTATTAACCTACAATCAATCGTCCGCAGATATTTTCCTGGCTTGTTACAGGTATTGATCTAGAACTTGAAAATATTGGCCGATGAGATAGTTGTCCTGGCCGGTTACAGGTATTGATCTCTGACCTGAGAAAGAAAAATAGTTTTCCTGGCTTGTTATAGGTATTAATTTTCAATCTCTTCGTGTAGATAACTTTCCTGGCTGGTTTCAGGTATCGATCTACAATCAGTCGTCCACAGAATCTTCCTGGCTTGCTACAGGTATTAAACTGGGACTCGAAAAGGTTGGTCGAGGAGATAGTTGTCTTGGCTGGTTTCAGGTATTAATCTCTGACTTGAGAAAGAAAGATGGTCTTCCTGGCTTGTTAAAGGTATTGATCTTCAATATCTTCATATAGATAACTTTCCTGGCTTGTTACAGGTATTGATCTACAATCAGTCGTCCATAGAATTTTCCTGGCTTGTTACCGGTATTCATCTGGAACTTAAGAAAGTTGGTCGAGGAGATAGTTGTCATGGCTGGTTTCAGGTATTAATCTCTGACCTGAGAAAGAAAGATGGTCTTCCTGGCTTGTTACAGGTATTGATCTTCAATCCCTTCATGTAGATAACTTTCCTGGCTTGTTACAGGTATTGATCTACAATCAGTCGTCCACAGATATTTTCCTGGCTTGTTACAGGTATTCATCTGGAACTTAAGAAAGGTTGACGGTAGCCATCTTTGGATTGACCTTTTCCTGAAAAGGGCAAAACGTTAGCTGTATGCAATGTCATGATGTATGAAATGCATGATGTTCTCAAAATAAATGAGATCGTGTCGTATGCACTTTATCATGTATGTAAATAGGAGGTATGAAATGTGAAATGTTTATGAATGTATTTTCGTCTGGGAAAATAAATCCTTGACAAATTCCGGGGAGTTTGTTAAATCCTGGGCTGATGTTGAAGAGTATGGTTGAATTCTTCGTTTCCACTGGGGATGATGCACGAAGATGGTTACAAGAATAAACCTGTAGGAGAAAAGAACCCCGTTGGGGAATAAACTGGTGAAGATATTACTCTGCGGGGAATTACTCTGTGGGAAGAGATGCTTTACTGAGATTTTAACGATAACTCTGCTGGGGATTCCGTTGATAAGCTCTGTTGGGGATCTTGATGATGCACTCCGCTGGGGATAGAAAGAACTTCGCTGGGGATGATCTTTCAGTTGCAACTTGCTGAGGATAACCCAGTTAGACTCTTGTGGGGGGTAACCTTCTGAATATGGCGGGGGAGATGCATTTGTATTCTGCAGGGGACAAGCTTCCAGAATCTACTGGGGAAGAGGATTCAACTCTGGCGGGGAAGCTTTTTTAGACTGCGCTGGGGAAATGGCTCCACTGGGGGTATCTTGTATTCCACCGGGGAATATTCTTATATTCCGTTGAGGAACATTAAGACTGTCGGGGATGCTCTCTATGCTTTCCGGGGAATATCTTTATACTCTGTTGGGGAATATTAAGACCTTCTGGGAATACCGAGCCTTTTTGGGACTGACGATAGACTAACTCTGCTTAGGGAGAGTATTGCTGATTTGTTCATAGTTGCAAGTCTCAGTGGGGAGAGCTACCATTGCTGTCTTACTCTGCGGGGAGTGAAGGTATCTTGGTCATATTCTTCAGCTGAACCTACCTTGGTACCTTGGTGGACAGAGCAACTAGACCTCTTAGACAATTCTTATTGCCCCTACTTCTGATATCACCCGTAATTAGTCCTTTGTTTCGCATGCAAATATTTATGATCAGCAATTAATGTCAAATGCAAAACAAAACAGATAAAGGAAAAACAATTTGCCATTTGTCTGAAAAATGAACTTGTATTGATTTTGAAGTTTGCCTGTAAATAGGCGCTTTGGTACAAGAGGCTGACGTCCTAGTAAGAGAACGCCGCCGAACAAATAGGATTTATACAATTTGTAAAAAGAAAACAAAACAGCTATGTGAATAATCCCACTGGGTTCCAACTCTGCTATCGCCTTTATATCTTCAAGCATCTCATCACTTTGCTGCTTAGTTGGAGATGAATCTGATTGACCGGTGTCGTCCGAGCTTGATAGTCGATACTGAAGTCCGGATACGAGGTGATCCAATGAGACATAGTATACGCTTTAATCCCTAACTTTTGCCTGGACCGCCCTTTCGGGTTTTCAGTCCACCGGGATACCCATTTTTGCCCAAGCCGCCTTTTCAGGTTTTCGACTTGCCGGGTGTACAGATTTTTTTATTTTCATCCCTTATTTTTGCCCAAACCCTTTTGGTTCGCCGGGAAGCCCTTATTTTTTCCTAGGCCAGTCAACCTAGCGGGTCTTTAATCATGCGTAGTGTCTTTTCACTATGTCCGCATTGACGGGGTGAGGAAGGTCATCACCGTCCATGGTGGTTAGAATCATAGCTCCTCCTGAGAAGTTGTTCTTAACCATAAATGGCCCTTCATACGTAGGGGTCCATTTGCCCCTGGGATCACCTTGAGGTAGAATGATGCGCTTGATTACCAAGTCCCCGACTTGATACTCTTGTCGTCTGACTTTCTTGTTAAATGCCTTGATCATCCGTTTTTGGTACGTCTGACCATGACAAATAGCAGTGAGTCTCTTTTCGTCGATTAGGTTCAGTTGATCAAGCCGGGTCTGGATCCAGTCGTCTTTACTTAAACCCGCATCCTTCATGATCCGGAGAGAGGGTATCTGAACTTCAACGGGCAAGACTGCCTCCATGCCGTATACCAAGGAATAGGGTGTTGCCCCTGTTGACGTCCGTGCTGAGGTACGGTACCCATGAAGAGCAAATGGTAACATCTCGTGCCAGTCTTTGTAGGTCACTGTCATCTTCTGCACAATCTTCTTAATGTTCTTATTAGCCGCTTCTACAACCCCATTCATCTTCGGCCGGTAGGGAGAAGAATTATGATGCTATATCTTGAATTGCTCGCAGAGCTCAGTGATCATCTTGTTGTTAAGATTAGTACCATTATCCGTAATTATCCTCTCTGGTACACCGTATCGACATATCAGGTTGTGCCGAATGAATCATGCCACGACGTTCTTGGTTACGGTGGCAAATGAAGCTTCTTCAACCCACTTCGTAAAGTAATCAATCGCTACCAGGATGAAACGATGCCCGTTGGATGCCGTAGGTCTGATCTCGCCGATCATATCAATGCCCCACATTGCAAAAGGCCAAGGTGCCGTCAAGACGTTTAAAGGGACTGGAGGAATGTGCACCTTATCAGCATAGATCTGGCACTTGTGACATGTCCGAGAATGCTGATAACAGTCGGCTTCCATTGTGGACCAGTAATATCCTGCCCGAAGGATTTTCTTTGCCATGGTATGTCCACTGGAATGCGTTCCGAAGGTACCTTCATGCAGCTTTGCCATGATCCTTTATGCTTCAATTTTATCCACGCAACGCAGTAAGGTTGAATCATGGTTTCGTTTGTAAAGAATGCCATTGCTGATGAAAAACTTTTCCGCAAATCTTCTCAGAAACTTCTTGTCATTAACGGATGCACCCTCGGGGTATTCTTGAGCTTCAAGGTACCTCTTTACTTCCTGATACCAAGGCTTTTCTGTTACCTCTTCAGTCTCAAGATCACAGCAATGTGCAGGTTCATCCAATTTCCAAATAATGATCCAGGGAGCCTCGTTGTCCCATTTGACTTTGAACATAGAAGACATCGTAGCTAGCGCGTCCGCCAACTGATTCTCCTCTCTTGGGAAATGTTCAAAGGTTATCTCCTAAAAATGGGGAAGCAACGTCAATACAGACTCCTTGTAAGGAATAAGATTTGGGTGTTTTGTATCCCACTCGCCTTTGATCTGACTGATCACGAGAGCGGAATCTCCGAAGACACTCAGAAACTTGATCCTTAGGTCAATTGCAGCTCGAAGACCCATGATGCATGCTTCATACTCCGCCATATTGTTGGTGCAATTGAAACATAGTTGGGCGGTAAGTGGAGTATGTGAGCCTTTAGGGGATATGATCACAGCGCCAATGCCATTACCCAAAGCGTTTGAGGCTCCATCAAAGTGCATAGACCATCGGGATCCTTCCTCAGGTCCTTCATCCGGTCCAGGTATCTCGCAATCAGTTACTACCATGATATTCTCGTCTGGAAATTCAAAGTTTATAGACTGGTAATCATCCACTGCCTGATGTGCCAAATGGTCTACCAACACACTTCCCTTGATTGCTTTTTGAGTCGTGTACTGGATGTCATACTCAGTCAAGATCATCTGCCATCTTGCTATTCTTCTGGACAAGGCAGGCTTTTCGAAGATATACTTGATTGGATCCATCTTTGAAATCAACAGAGTAGTGTGAGTCAGCATATACTGTCTTAGCCGGCGAGCAGCCCATGCCAAAGCGCAGCAAGTTTTCTCGAGCAGTGAGTATCGGGTCTCACAGTCGGTAAACGTTTTGCTAAGGTAATAAATAGCATGCTCTTTTCGGCCAGACTCGTCATGTTGACCCAGCACACATCCCATTGAGTTGTCAAGTACTGTCAAGTATAAGATTAGAGGTCTCCCTTCAACTGGTGGCATCAGAATGGGTGGCTCCTGGAGATACTCTTTGATTCTTTCGAAAGCGGCCTGACATTCATCGTTCGAACGTACTACTTGATCTTTCTTCAGTAGCTTGAAGATTGGTTCACAAGTAGCAGTTAGGTGCGAGATGAATCGAGCAATGTAGTTCAAACGCCCCAGGAAGCCTCTGACCTCTTTCTCAGTCTTGGGAGCTGGCATCTCTTGGATGGCTTTCACTTTGGCAGGGTCCACTTGAATACCTTTATCGCTCACGATGAAGCCTAGCAATTTTCCAGATCTCACCCCGAAGGTGCACTTGTTCGGGTTTAATCTCAGCTTGTACAACCTCAACCGATCAAACAGCTTCTGTAAATGGTCAAGGTGTTCCTCCTCCATTTGGGACCTCGCAATCATATCGTCGACGTATACTTCAATATCATGATGGATCATATCATGAAACAGAGCAACCATGGCACGCTGATACGTTGCCCCACCATTTTTCAACCCAAAAGGCATGACCTTGTAGCAAAAGGTACCCCACTGAGTAACAAAAGTGGTCTTCTCCATGTCTTCAGGAGCCATCTTTATCTGATTATAACTGGAGAAACCATCCATGAAGGAGAATACCTTATGCTGAGCAGTGTTGTCAACCAGAACGTCGATGTGAGGCAGAGGGAAGTCATCCTTAGGGCTCGCCCTGTTCAAATCCCTGTAGTCAACACACATTCGGACCTTACCATCTTTCTTCGGTACCGGAACCACATTGGCAACCCACTGAGGGTAAGAAGTTACTGCTAGAAACCCGGCGTCAAATTGTTTCATAACCTCAGCCTAGATTTTCTCGGACATCTCTGGGCGCATACGGCGAACCTTCTGTTTTACGGGAGGGCATTCTTCCTTGGTAGGCAGGTGATGAACCACAATGTCGGTATCCAACCCAGGCATATCTTCGTAAGACCAGGCAAAGATTTCCATGTAGTCATGCAACATCTGAATCAACCGTTTCTTAACACTAGGCTCCAGATTTGCACCGATCTTGACCTCTTTCTTGTCTACCTCTGTACCCAGATTCACTGATTCCACCGGCTCTTCATGTGGCTGAGTGGCCCTTTCTTCCTGAAGTAGCAGTCTTGCAAGCTCACCAGACACTTCTCAATCATCTTCACCTTTGTCTTCGGCTAAGTTGATCGGATTTTCGAAGTTATAACTGGCAGTAGCAGATTCGTTACCAGTGAGATCCATAGTGGATTGGGACCTGTATATGTGAGTGTGTGTAAATAGCTGTTTTGCAATATATAATAAATAAATACAAGGAGCGCGAGATTTGAGATGCAAAAAACGTCCAATGCTTTTATTAATGATATATGAAAATGACACACAAAAGCCCTCACAAATGAAGCCACGGTGCCCTGGGTAAGACATCGGGCCATAAAGTTTCACAATATTGTCTGTTACAAATTCAAAACAAAAGAGTTCATTACTGAGTAACAAAAGTAATAGGGATGAAGTCTTTTGCTGTCCAGTTGTTTGGTCCACCGTTGGTCGTAGGGTAGATCCAGCTGTCGAATTCAGATTCCTCCCCGTCATCTTCAATGGCATTTACTCCCGAGTTGCTGATGAACACAGAAGGTCTTCCAATCCTTGCACTACGAACAACCCTTTGAGCTTCTGCAGTGAAACCCAAACCAAACTTGTTAGTCTTCTGAGTGAAATCAGGAAGTCGGACCCAGTTTGCATACTCACCCTTCTCAATAACGGCCCAGACATCCTTTAAGGAAGCCATCTTCAAAGGAGAACCTTCAACCACAGTCTCAGCTGATGCCAGTGTGTGAGGAACCTCTCCAAAGTGTTGAAATGGGGTCTCAATGAACTCCCCATCCATCTCTATGTACTGGAACGAGTTGAGGTGGCTGACCATGTACTCCTCCTCCCCTTGTATTGTCACAATCTTCCCTCTGACCGGGTACTTCAACTTTTGGTGGAGCGTTGAGGTTACGGCTCCAGCTTTGTGGATCCATGGACGACCCAGCAAACAAGAATAGGATGGCCGAATTTCCATCACGTAGAATGTAGAATTGAAGACCTGAGAACCAACTCTAATTGGAATATCGACTTCACCATGCACCATCCTTTTAGACCCATCCAAAGGCCCTGACAACAATGTTACTTGGCTTTAGCTCCAACCCTTCGCAATCCAACCTGTCTAGAGCTTTCTTAGGCATGATGTTCAATGAGGAACCAATGTCAACCAACACATGTGCAAGAGTGGTGCCCCTGCATTCAATGGAGACATGCAGGGCATCATTATGGTTCTTCCCTTTAGCAGTCAGATCAGCGTCGGAGAAACCCAAACCATTATCAGCAGTTAAGTTGGCCACACAATCGGTAAACTGATCAGCTGATGTCTCTTGTGGCACGTGGGCCGTCTTCAGGAAGGTAATCAGAGCCTTGGCATGGGCCTCTGAACACAACAACAGTGATAACATAGAAATCTTGGAGGGGGTTTGCCCCAGCTGCTCAACTACATTATAATCACTCTTCTTGATGATCTTCAGAATCTCTTCCATCTCCTGTTTGGAAGCTTCAACATTGATGGTCTTTGGTGCCTCCGTCTGGGCAGGCATATCAGTGGCGATCCCTTTGCCCCGAGTGTCAGATGACTCGGCGACAGGGGTAGAACTAAGAACTTGATCAGGAATGGCATTAGGCACACTTGCAGGTGTGATGACAATAGGTCTTCGGACAGCTGGTGGAGCAATATCAGGTGAGAAAAACCTATCGCTACGGGTGACTTTAGCAGGCCCGGTAATGTTGCTGATGCCGGTATTAGTATCAAACTCTTGCTTAACTCCAAGAACATAAACATTCGCCCCATAGTACCAAGGGGCAGCTTTGTCAGAGGTGTAGGGAATAGGCCCCGGAACAGTGATGATTATGGGTGCAATCTTCTGAACAGGCGCAATTCTATCAGGCTTCCTCGAGGGAGCCTTGGGAGAATTGTTGAAAATGGTAACAATGGAAACTTCTTCAGTAGGGGTGGCAGGAACAACAATCTTCTCAAACGGGATTTCCTTATTATCCATCAAGCTTTGGATACCTGACTTCAAAGATGGGCAACCAGTAGGTGAAACAGAACACATATGGAAACCTTCACTACATCCCGGAAATAAACCGGCTAGCAACAGGTTCCTCTTGACGGTCATCAGCGGGGTAACAATGTCATCCACAGAGGCTACAAACAAGTCTTCCTCTACAGCATTTACTCCATGCTTGGGCATGGGAGCAGTCACAACATTAGGCCTCTCGGGAGCCTCGAACTCAATCTCCTTTGCATCGATTAGATCCTGAACCTTATTTTCAGAGCCCAACAATCATCCGTATTATGCCCCGGGCTGTCAGAGTGATAAGCACATCGGGCGTTAGGATTGTACTTTGGGGATGTTGTGTTTGAAATCTTCGGAGCCTCTTTTAGAGTCACCAGATTGGTCGTCAATAACTGTGGCAACATATGAGATAAGGTCATACTGAGACGAGTGAACTGCCTTTGAGGTCTCTCACCCCTTTGTTGGTTGTGATGCTGAGGAGCACTAGCAGGCTTTGAAATAACAACCGCGTTGACAGCTTGGCGGTGTTCAGATCTATTCTGTCTCCTTGAACCGTAGACAACACTGGATTCCTTCTTATATGGTTTCTTCTCCGTGCTCGATGAGGCACCCTTCTGTATCTTCCCAGCCTTGATACCAGCTTCAATCCTCTCACCAATCAAGATAAGGTCTGTAAACCCGGCTGAAGAGTTTCCAATCAAATGGTTAAAGAATGGACCAGACAGGGTCCCCAAAAACATATCAACAAGTTCACGATCAGTTAAAGGTGGTTGCACCCTTCCGGCAAGGTCTCTCCATTTTTTAGCATACTATTTAAATCCATCACCCGTCCCTATTGACATACCCTGGAGTTGGGTACGCGTAGGAGCGAGGTCGGAATTATATTGATACTGCTTATAGAACGCAGTAGCCAAATCTTCCCAGTTACGGATACTGGCTTCATCCAACTGATAGAACCATTCAATCTGAGTCCCTGAAAGACTGTCCTGAAAGAAATGGATCCACAAATTCTTATCAGCTGTGTAAGGCTGGATCTTCCTTACATAAGACCGGAGGTGCAGCTTTGGGCAGGAGGCTCCGTCATATTTGGAAAAGGCAGGTGCCTTGAATTTATGGGGAATCACCACCCCAAAGGATAAACCTAGGTCTCCGAAGTCCAGCCCGGGCACGTTCTGTATCTCCATAGCGCTCAAGCGGTCCTCCAACTGTTTATACCTATCCTCAGTAGGAGGATACTGTTCTTCATCATAATCTGTCTCGTTGTCGGAGACCACGGGGCTAGGAACCCTTCTCTCTTGTGGGTTGTCTTTCCCTACAGATGAAGTGGTCAGATCAACCTCATTCTGCAGTCCATTTCCAAATCTACGCCCAGTGTTGAACAGGACGGTCCTCTTCTTCTTCTTCTTCCTCTCTTTCAGAATTAGGGTCTTCAAGTCCTGTTTACCCTTGGCTAGGCTCATAACCAACTCTTGGAACTGGGCATTCTGGGCCTGGAGGGCCTTGATAGCTTGCTCGGTGGAAGGTTCAGTAGACATGATGATTGCTGAAATAAACAGCGAAGAAGATAAGCGACCTGTAAAAAGGGTACCTGTTTATGCAGTGCATGAGATGAAATGCGTATGATTTATGTTTTCAAAGACAATCGGGATTCAAATTTATAGACAACAAAGGAAACACACTTTATTAGATTTAACTTCAGAATTTAAACTGTTCAACAAATTGCCCTTAGGCGTTACAAGAATGGAAATACTGAAAAGTAAATAAAACCATAAAAGAAATCCTCAAAGATCCATCAATGTTCCCATGGCCTCTTCTTCTCAGTGCAGATATAGTCATTCAGGATCCGCTCGTTCTCCAATTGCTTAGTCAGCTTCTGGATCTTCTGTTCTTGTTCGTTGAACCTCTCCCGATAAGAATCCCGTTCTTCCGGAAGTTGCACCCAAGACCTCTTCAGTGTGCCAATATCAGTGGGCGTATGAGGATGGAGAATAGTTGGAGGAACCCCGTCTTTATCAGCAACTTCAAGAGTAATAGGCCTGACAGCTTCGTATGGCATACCTAACTTCTGGGCATGGATGCGGACCCATCTGAAATATGACTCCATTGGCAGAGAAGTTTTTGGTCCCCACTCAAGTGGGTCAGATTTGTGAACTCTATCCCAAGCCCTGATGAATCTACGACGCAGCTCGTCACTATCTACCTGAAAATCAAAGACGATATGAGGTATCAACATCTCATGAGGCCCTTCTCTTCTGGCTCTTCCAAACTGACGGCGAGCTAAACATGGGTTATAAGAGATTCCTCCACGGGTTCCGATCAATGGAACATTAGGATACTCTCCACAACGATCAATGACGGCCACCTCATCTAAGCCTCTGAGAGTCCAAATAATGTCATTATCAGTAAGAGACATTATCCTATGAGCCCAGCCCCTTCCTTCTTTGTTCTTCAGTACAGATTTAGGGAGGTGTGAAATAAACCACCTCGACAATAAAGGAGCACAACACATCAAAGTTCCCCGCTTTCGGGCAGTACGAGTATAGAGCTGGTAAAGGATATCACCCAAGAGAGTGGGTACATGGTTCCCAGATATGAAGATCCTTATGGCATTAACATCAACAAAGGTGTTAGGATTTGGAAACAATACCAGACCATAGATTAAGAGAGCCAGAATGTCTTCGTACGCTTTGAAGTCTAAGTCATTCCAGAAACAATTAGCTTTGCCAACCAGAAACTTAGCCAAAAAGCCCTTAACTCCACTTCTAGTCTCCCAGTTAGCCATTACCTCCTCTTTGGTCAAGTGAAGGGCTGCTGCAATCTCTTCAGGCCTAAGAGTCTTTTCCCAACCAGTGAATGGAGTCTGCTCCAAAACAGAGATACCAAGCAACTCATAGAATTCTTCCAGGGTAGGGACCAGCTGGAAGTCTTGAAAGGTGAAGCAATGGTATAGCAGATCATAAAACTGGACCAGGACACTCATCATTTGTTGGTACCACTTTGAGGTGACTAAACCGAGAAGAGAACCATGCCTCCTGATGAAGGAAGTAGTGTCTGGAATCCTGTCAACCAATTCTTTAAGCAAAGTAGGTGGTTGAACAAAGTTGAGCCGGATAGTATTCCTACGCATGGGCATCATGATGTCCTACAAAACAGAGCAAAGATGAAACCTTCTTGTCTTTGAAATGGGTTAGTCCTTATGTAGGATGTATGCAATGTTATGATGTTATGATGTCATGGTAAAGGCACACCACAAGTATTCCCAAAAGGCAAACATGGTAAAGGCACACAAGTCACACAAGAGAGCCCTTAGATTTCAGGCTGGCATGAAGTTTAGGTACTACCCTATTTAGTTTCAGTTGGTTAAGACCTGTCCTAAAAATAGTAATCGGGTTCTAGAGGATCTCAATATCACTGACTACCCTCAATCAGTCATAATTCCAGTTTGGCAACCTTTTCTTGCGGCCGAAACCATCGCAAGAGTTTAGTCTCAATGAGCGTAGCGTACTGCTACTGTTCTATGGCCAAGTTGGTCAATTTAAGGTTCTAAGGTCAGTTGGTGCTTAATGACTCCTCAGAAGACCCATATTCTCCTCGTTCCAACACAAGGGATATCGGTACAGACTAAGGTGTCACACCAATGTAGCTACTGCTTCATCCGTGTTGGTCTACGCCGGACAGATCCCTCACAGTTTATTGCTACTTACCTAAAAAAGGGTACCCCCAGATCCGGGTTAGGATCTATAAAACTCCGTTACAAGCCCACAAAATTTTAAAGCATACAAAGCATACAATCGAAAACACAAGTGATCTAATCCTAAGGTACACCTCACTTATAAGAGTTCCCGAGCAGAGTCGCCAGTTCTGTGATCGGTGGGAATAGAACTGACTGTTTTTTAATGCTGGTTCGCGTTTGCGTTTCGCAAAATGTCGTGGTAAGCAAGAGTCACCACCGTCTTTTATTTAATCCAACAAGGAAAGGACAAAAGCACAGCAAAATTCCTTTTCGAGATGTTTCTCGGGTTCGGGAGGTAGATTATAGAAAGGGAAGGTGTTAGCACCCTTTCTATCCGTGGTTATCCATGGGCTCTTAGGTACTTGCTCACTATGTTTTCAAAAGTTTTGCTTTTCTTGTGTTTGTGGGTTTTGAAAAGAGTTTTGTTTGAAAACTTCGATTTAACTCTTGTTTCTGTCCTCAAGAGTGTATGAAGTGTTTTTGAAAACTTTGTTTGAAAAGTGTAAGTGTGAAAATTTTGTTTTGTTTTGAAAGAGCAAGTACCTGAGAACCTCTACCTACTCAAAAGGAATGAAGCTGTGTAAATGTCCTTTAGACAGTGCCATCCCACTATTGAGGAGTAGGTAGCACCGTCGTTGGAGTTTTTGGGTCAATTCGATTTTAGGGATGTGTGGTCACTAAAGCAATGTTAAGACGCCTTAGCGGTAACCCTAATGTCTTAGATCATTTTTTATCGAGGCAACCTGTAGCGATAAAAAAAATGTAGCGGGGTAAATCGGAGATCAAATTATTGATTAATTCATCTCACAAAAGCAAGAGTCGCCACCGCGCTTTATTATTTCCAAGGTAAAAGGGGAAAGAGCAAAATAAAACCCTAAATATGCAATGTAAAATAATACTTTTTAAAAGTAATAAAAATACAAGGCGTTTTTGAAAAGAGATCTATGGTTCGGGGGTTGGTTATACAGTGGGAAGGTATTAGCACCCAATGTATCTATAGTACTCTATAGGAACCTTTTGAAATATCTGTTTATTGAAATGTTCGTTTGATTAAAAAATAAATTGTTTTGGCCGAAAAGGGATACGGACGGGTTTTTGAAGATACGACGACCTAATGTCGAAGTTTTGGCTTAAAAGGTATATGTTTTGAAAAGATTGAATATTTGGGGAAAAATTGTCTTAAGTTTTAATGAAATGAAAACATTCGCGTGATTGGACTTGAGGACATGAAGTCAACAAATTTAATCGTTTTTTCCCTTGGATTTAGACGTAAACTGAATAATCAAATAAAGATGAAATAATCAAACAGAAAATTATGCAGATAATGATTAAGCAGCTAAGTGATATATGATCATGTATTTTTTATATTTTTATCTAATATTAATTAAAGCGAGGGAATTAATTAAATAAAATGAAATGTTTTTTTTTTAATTTTCTATTTTTTTATGTTTTTATGTTTTTTATGTTTTTTATGTTTTTTATGTTAATATAAGATATTGCTTTAAGAATTATTAAATAATTAAACTAAATTAAGACTTAAAAGGTTATTAACTTAACTCTAGTTAAAAGGGAACACTAAAATTATTAAATTAAACCTAAGGTTAAACTAATAAAATTGGTCAATTATTAAAATTGTTTAATTAAATTATCTCCATTTTGATTGAGTTTTATAATCAAACTAAATTAATAATAATTCAAAAAAGGTTAAAGAAAAAAATAAAAATAAAAGTATTAAGAAACAAAGGGGGTAAGACATAAACTAATTACATGGGCCAAAGGGGTTCCAAAGGGCCTAATCAGAAAACAAACAGAAATGAGGGGGGTGTGCTAAAGAATTTCGCTGGGGCTTAGGCAGGAAATAGGTAAGGCCCAATTATTTTATAATTTGTTTTAGGGTAAACATTGTTTGTTTTAGTGAATTAGGGTTAGCAAAAGGGGTTAAGGTTTTGACAGAGGCGCCGCTTGTTTGCTCGTATCGTCTTCTTCTTAATTCGTCCTCATCTTCTCTCATGCCCTGAACTCTCTTGCCCAAAGGCCACCGGTACCTCAACCTTCTTCTTCCATCCGATGAAAAGCTAGGGTGATCGATTCACGGTACAATTTTCATCTTTATTTCGTTAAGGTTTCCATTGTTTCATGTTATGATTTTGTGTCCATTTGATTTTGACTTCGTTTTTCTTACATGATTATTTGAGGGATTTGAAAGTAAGAGAGGGAGAAATCGTTACCTGGAGACGGAGGAGGAAGGTTGGGGGTACGCGTAGGAGGCCAAGACGGCGGGATGAAACGCGTGATGCTTGCTTCAGTTTCCTGGTATTTCGTTTCTTATTTTCGTTTAGTGATGAAGCTCCTGAAAACAAAAACTTTGTTCTTCCTCCTGCTAGCCTTTGTCTGCTTCACTGTTGCCTTTGGATACTTTTCTCTCTTCTTCTTTTGCTGTGATTTTGTACGCTTTTCTTAGTGGCCTATGATGAAGCTCTTCTGAGGCCTTGCTTCTGTTGCCTTGAACATGCTATTGTTGAAATGTTGTTTTGACTAGCTTGACTTCTTCTTCCTTTTGCTTTACTTCTGTATGCTTTATTAATGGCTTATGATGATTACTTCTGAGGCCTATGTGGGTTTGGACATTGGTTGATAAGTTGTGTTGTTCTGGTTTTTTTGCTTTGGTGGGATTGACAGGTTTTATGGTTTTTTAGGCCATAAGGTTTATGTTGGTTTTGCTTCAGGTTTTGGGTATACTGGTTTTTGGTTTGGCCATGTTGGTTGAGGCTTTTACAGGTTTCAACAGGTTATGGTAGCAGGTTTGTGGTTTAGGAAATGGTTTAGGTTTTTTTGTTTATGCAGGTCATGGAAATAGGTTTGTTTTGCTGGTTTCAACAGGCTCAAAACTTAAGCAGGTTTGGCCTTTGACAAAGGGTTTAAAGGTTTTATGGTTTTAGGCCATAAGGTTTTGAAATGGCTATTCTGGATTTTGGTTTGGCCATGTTGGCTGAGGCTTTTACAGGTTTCAACAGGTTATGGTAACAGGTTCGTGGTTTAGGCCATGGTTTTACTGGTTTTATGCAGTAGGTTCTTGAGGCTTTTGCTTTGAGACTTGGAGAAAATGGTTTTTGTATTTTTCTTGACAGTTTTTGAGTTGGCCTCCAAACAGGTTTTTGATATCTCTTCTTTTCTTGAAGGACTTTGTTGTTATAACAGTTTGCCTCCCTATTCTTGAGGTTTACGTTACAGGTTGTATATATTTTTTGGCGTATTTTCTTGATACTCTGCACTCTTACTGCTACATCAGTTTGTTTGGTATCCCTTTCCATGCTTTCCTTTTCTTATTATGTTACTGCTGTTGGTTTTCTATCCTATTTCTGCCTAAGGCCAAAACCTGTAAACCACACTCTTTCTCTCTTCTCTCTCCTAAGTACAATTGAAACACTAAAATGTTGTATGTACTTTACTTGGTTCTGAAAAAGCAAGCTGGAAAATGATGTAAAATAGAAATATTTTCTTGCATAGTTTGATTTGCACACTTCCTCTTTGTCAATCATATTGTACAGCATGGAGCCTATTTTTTTTGGCCTCTTCCCACATGCTTTGGGTAGTTAACGTTGCACTGGCTTTGACAATTTGGAACTTGACTATGCATATGTTGTTTTGTTTTTGAAATATGCATTGGATTTTGAATTATGTAGTTTTCAATTAAAATGTGCAATTGATTTTTAATTATGCAGTTTATTTTGAAAAAATGCAATTTTGACAAGAGTGAATTTGTGCATATTTAAATTTGTGCGTTCATATTTGTCAATAAAAATTCATCCCTTTTTGTGAACCGGGAGAAATCCCGTGATTTGCAAAAAGGGTAAAAACTGATTCCAGCCGTTTGCTTTTAATGATGAACGCTAAAATTAATTTTTGCTTTTAATTATATATTCATTTCTCACTTTTCTTTTAATTCTTTTGCAGGTAAAATCAAATGAGCATTGAAGAAGTATCGGATAGAAGATGAAGATTTAGAACTTAGGAAAATAGTTTTTATTTTACTTTAAACTTTTTATGTAATTGTCATTATAAATACTTTGTACATAATACAGTATTTAAACAACACTTGTAATAATTAGAATAAAGATGAATAAAATTCTATTATTTCAATTAATTCTTTTCTTCTTTCCAATTATTTATTTTATCATTTATAATTCTTTAAATTATATAATAACTGAAAATCAATTCCAATTATTTAAATTTAGAATGATAAACAATTAAATAAACATCATTGACCAATTAACTTCTCTTCAATTATTTACTTCATTATTTATAATTCTCTAAATTGTAATAACTGAAAATAAAATTTCAACTATTTAAACTTAGAGTAATAAATAATTAGATAAACATTGTTGATCAATTAACAAACCTCTTTTCAAATATTTATTTTATTATTTATAAATCTTTAAATTATATAATAATTGAAAATAAATTCCAATTACTTAAATTTAAGATAATAAATAATTAATAAACATTGTCTGATCAATTAATAAACTTCTTTTCAAATATTTACTTTATTATTTATAAATCTTTAAATTATATAATAACTGAAAATAAATTCCAATTATTTAAATTTAAGATAATAAATAATTAATAAACATTGTTTTAGCATTGATCAATTAATAAATTTAGCGTTAAAAAATAAACAGCTCTTGACTTGAAAAAGTTATGAATTTTAAATCTGCTTTGAAAGTAGATAAAAATAGGTCAAAACCCTTGCAGTGTAATGATGCAGATGGGAGATGGTATCTTAGGTCAAAATTTGGGGTACAACAGCTGCCCCTATTTAAGTTTCTTCTATCCGGAGATATGAAGATTAAAATCTTCGTCTCGACGAGATTGAAGGTACTTAAATACATAATACGCAAATTTTTACCCTAAGATACCGCCATTATGTTTGATATGAATGTAATGATTGAATTCACAGAGAAAGATTTCGTATGGAACAAGACAATGCTGGAGAAATCAAACCCCAACAAAACACAGAGACATGGATTATACACTACTGGGGAAATGAGCCATCGATTTCAAGTAATGGACTCTTGACGGCGAATAAAATTGAGGGAATACGACCTCTGACCCTAACAAAGAAGGCATCTTGCATAGGCCATAAAACAGATTATTGACCCAAAAATAACAGTGAGTTCACAACTCAAGGTCAACGATAGACAAAAAGTATCAATATTGCTGTTGATGGATTACCAATTTCTGAAGGTAAAGATTCATGACAAACTTCTCTGCGAGATTTCCCGAGATATACCAATTAATGCTGAGATATAATATGGTTGTAGATACACAAGCTGCTCAAATAAAGAAGTCGTCACTTGCTGTCTTCCCAAAAAATATTATGACATACAAGCTGCTCAAATAAAGAGGCTGCCACTTGCTGTCGTCCAAGGGTGTCAATAACATACAAGCTGCTCAAATAAAGAAGCCGCCACTTGCTGTCTTCCAAAAAAATACCAATAACATACAAGCTGCTCAAATAAAGAAGCTGCCACTTTCTGTATTCCAGAAAAATAATAACTTACAAGTTTCTCAAATAAAGAGACTGCCGCTTGCTGTTTTCCAAAATAATAATAATGTACAAGTTGCTCGTGAAGAGCTGCCGCTTGTCGTTTTCCAAAAATAATAATAACGCACAAGTTTCTCGTGAAGAGCTGCCGCTTGTCGTTTTCCAAAATAATAATAACGTACAAGTTGCTCATGAAGAGACCGCCGCTTGTCGTTTTCCAATGAATAATAATAACGCACAAGTTGCCTGTGAAGAGCTGCCGCTTGTTGTTTTCCAATAATAAAATAACGCACAAGTTGCTTGTGAAGAGCTGCCGCTTGTCGTTTTCCGAAAATAATAATAATGCACAAGTTGCTCGTGAAGAGCTGCCGCTTGTCGTTTTCCAAAAATAACTCAAATGGAAATTGTGATGATACTGGCAGAGTATAAAATCCTCGTCAAAGAGAACCATGAATAAATCCTTCCCGAGGAGATCACATACTTAAATGTGCAAAATAAATGCACCAATCGTCTAGGTCGCGACTTCACTGGGGAAAATCATGAGATAGCCTATGCAAGAGACAACAACTTCATCCAGGGATAAACTAGAGAGAAAACAGTCAAACAAGACTCCAACCAATGAGATAGTAACTCGATTGGGGAATTCATCCTATCCAGAAATGGACAGGGTAGGCTAAATCAAAAATCATCCACGAGGATTAGCTCAGTTGGGGAATTTAGAAAGGAAGCACATTTTCTACCTAAGCTAACCTTCTACTTGGAAAGAAACATGTACGTTGTTTGAATAAACAGAGTACAACCAAAATCAACGGCAAATGTGAATATGCATGCGTGATATAAGTGTAAGTGAATAAATGAATGTTATGCTGACGAAACGAGCAGACGGAATATCTTGAAGACAACAAGATGTCACAACATAATAGATACTCGGCCAATCTTAAAAAAAGACGGAAAATAACTGGAACTGGAACCCCAAAGCAACGTCGGAGCGTACCACACTACAAGGCTCAAATCTTCTAAGGAGACAAGTATTCAAATCCAATCTTCTAACACCAATAGACCACTGGCATGAGACAAAGCGTACCACACTTCAAAAATCAGCTCAAATAAAGATAACCAAAACAACGCTTAACTGGAACAACTGGGGAGTCACCAAACTTAGTACCACGAGAAACGCAAGTTTAACACAACCAACACCTCATGACGATTTTGAAACGAAACATGTTCATCATGCAAGGATAAGTTACTGTATTGTTTCGCATTTCATGGCTTGACCATCCTCGGAACAACTGTTGATATTCATTTCATTATTCACGACACATTTTTAAAATAAGAATACTTTAAATAACTTTGTTTCAAATATTTCCGTAAAAATTTTGATTTTGCCCACAAAAGGTAAATGCTCAAATTTCATTAATAAGATGGTAGTTCGCTAACAACGCGACTCCAGCGGTTTACAAAAGTTTGGGAAATAGTACATGAAAGAAGGAAGTCACACAAAAACAATGATCACTATTCTCCCTAACAACTTCGGATTCCGAAATGTGCTCAAATGCCAAGACCAGTCTGACCAAAAGTTTGCCTAAGCCGCCCTTTCGGGTTTTCAACTTAGCAAACTGTCAACTCAAACCTAAGCGAAATATTTCTTGACTGCATCGGCGTTCATGGAGCGCGGGAGCTCTTCACCGTCCATATTGGTGAGAATCAAGGCACCTCCAGAGAAAACTTTCTTAACGACATACGGTCCTTCATAATTCGGAGCCCACTTGCCCCTAGAATCAGGTTGGAAAGATAATATCTTCTTGAGCACAAGGTCACCTTCTCTGAACTCGCGTGGTCGAACCTTCTTATCAAAAGCCTTCTTCATTCTCTGCTGATACAATTGACCGTGACACAAAGCTGTCAATCTCTTTTCTTCAATTAAATTCAACTGATCATATCTACTTTGACACCATTCAGCCTCAGAATGTTTAGCTTCCATCAACACTCTCAGAGACAGAATCTCAACCTCCACGGGGATTACTGCTTCCATACCATAAACTAGGGAAAAAGGGGTTGCTCCCGTTGAAGTTCGAACTGAAGTACGGTATCCATGCAGAGAAAACGGAAGCATTTCATGCCAATCTTTATAAGTTACCACCATCTTCTGGACAATCTTTTTGATATTCTTGTTAGCGGCTTCAACAGCCCCATTCATCTTCGGTCTGTAAGGAGAAGAATTATGATGTTCGATCTTGAACTCCTCACAAAGCTCTTTCATCATCTTGTTATTCAAATTCGAACCATTATCAGTGATGATCTTGCTCGGGATACCGTATCGACAAATGATCTGATTCTTGATAAATCTGACTACCACCTGTCTGGTTACATTAGCATAAGATGTTGCTTCCACCCATTTAGTAAAATAATCGATCGCTACCAAGATGAAACGATGACCATTTGAAGCTTTGGGTTCAATCATTCCAATCATATCAATACCCCACATAGAGAAAGGCCAAGGTGAAGAGATAACATTGAGGAGGGTCGGTGGCACATGTATCTTGTCCGCATAAATCTGGCATTTATGACATTTCTTCACATATTTGCAGCAATCAGATTCCATTGTCATCCAATAGTAACCAACTCTCAACATCTTTCTAGCCATTGCATGTCCGTTGGCATGAGTGCCAAAGGATCCCTCATGTACTTCTTGCATCAGCATGCCTGCTTCACGTCTGTCTACACATCTGAGTAGGACCATGTCGTAATTCCTCTTATACAAAACTTCTCCATTGAGGAAGAAACTGCTTGCTAATCTTCTCAACGTCTTCCTATCTTTATTGGATGCCCCAGGCGGGTACTCTTGAGTTTCAAGAACACGTTTAATGTCATAGAACCACGGTTTGTCATCGGTGACCTCTTCTACTGAGAACACATGAGCAGGTCTGTCAAGGCGCATAACTCGGATTGTAGGCACATCGTTCCAATCATTTACTTGAAACATTGAAGACAAAGTAGCTAAAGCATCAGCCATTTGATTCTCATCTCTAGGGATATGATGTAATTCCACTTTGTTGAAGAAAGTTAACAATCTTCTAGCATAATCTCTGTAAGGGATCAAACCAGGATGACGAGTCTCCCATTCTCCTTTGATTTGATTAATTACCAATGCCGAATCTCCATAAATATCAAGAATCTTAATCCTTAGATCCACTGCTTCTTCGAGACCCATAATACATGCCTCATACTCAGCCATGTTGTTCGTGCAGTCAAACTTCAATCTCGCCGTGAACGGGATATGAGTACCTCGGGGAGTGACGATGATTGCCCCAATTCCATTTCCATAAGAGTTCACAGCTCCGTCAAATATCAAACCCCAATGGGATTCGGGATCAGGTCCTTCTTCAGGTAACGGCTCTTCACAATCTTTAGCTTTCAAGTACATAACGTCTTCATCTGGGAAATCAAGCTTGATGGATTGATAATCGTCAATTGGTTGGTGAGCCAAATGGTCGGCTAAAATACTCCCTTTAATTGCTTTCTGAGTGTGATACTCAATGTCATATTCAGATAACAACATCTGCCAACGGGCTATTCTTCCAGATAAGGCGGGCTTCTCAAAGATATACTTGATCGGATCCATTTTGGAGATCAACCAAGTGGTGTGGTTAATCATATACTGGCGCAGACGGAGAGCAGCCCAAGCTAAAGCACAACAGGTTTTCTCAAGCAATGAGTATTGAGACTCACAGTCTGTGAATTTCTTACTCAGATAATATACGGCATGTTCCTTTCTTCCAGTCTCATCTTGTTGACCAAGCACACATCCCATGGAATCCTCCAATATAGTCAGGTACATAATCAAAGGTCTTCCTTCCACCGGAGGAATCAAAATGGGAGGTTTAAGCAAATATTCTTTGATGCTATCAAAATCTCTCTGACAATCTTCTGTCCACACACATCCCTGGTTCTTTCGGAGAAGCTTGAAAATCGGCCCACAGGTAGCAGTCATATGAGATATAAATCTAGAAATATAATTCAGTCTCCCAAGGAATCCTCTTACTTGTTTTTCTGTCTTGGGTGCGGGCATTTCCTGAATAGCTTTGACTTTATCAGAATCTACCTCAATACCTTTCTGACTGACAATGAAACCCAGAAGTCTTCCAGAACGAACACCAAAAGTGCACTTGTTGGGATTCAGATGGAGTTTATACTTTCTCAAACGCTGGAATAACTTCAACAAATGTTCCAAATGATCTTCTTCAGTTTGTGATTTAGCGATCATGTCATCTACATACACTTCTATCTCTTTATGCATCATATCATGGAACAAAGCAGTCATGGCTCTTTGGTATGTTGCACCAGCATTCCTCAAACCAAACGGCATAACCCGATAACAAAATGTTCCCCACGGTGTAATGAAAGCGGTCTTCTCCATATCTTCTGGTGCCATCTTGATTTGATTGTAACCAGAGAAACCATCCATGAAAGAAAAGACTTTGAACTTTGCGTTACTGTCGACCAATACGTCAATGTGCGGTAATGGGAAGTCATCCTTTGGGCTAGCTCTATTCAGATCTCGATAGTCTACACACATCCTAACTTTGCCATCTTTCTTAGCAACAAGCACTATATTGGCTAACCACTGAGGATAGACCGATGTAACAAGGAAACTTGCATTAATTTGTTTTTGAACTTCTTCTTTGATCTTGTCAGCCATATCGGGACGAGTCCTTCTCAACTTCTGCTTAATCGGCGGACATTCAGGTCTCAACGGTAAACGATGCTCCACAATATCGTTGTCCAAACCTGGCATATCTTGGTAGGACCAAGCAAACACATCAACATACTCTTTGAGAAGCTCCAACATTTTCTCTTTGACCTCTGGGATAAGCAATGCTCCGACCTTGACTTCCTTCTTATCTTCTTCATCACCCAAATTGATCAACTCTATAGGTTCTTCAAACGGCTGAATAGTCTTTTCATCGTGCTCAAGTAAACGGGAAATTTCATCAGGAATCTCTTCACTATCCTCTTCTTCGGCTCTGAACACAGGGAATTCAAAGTTGGGAGAGGGCATAGGATCATTGTTTTCAATGGTTAAGTCATGGATTAATCTGCACATATGATTATGCTTTATTTTAGAAATCGATTAATATGAATGTTGTACAAATGAAACAAAATATTATTATATTTTCCTATTACTACCAATTAATTTTCATTATTATTTCCCAGAAAAAGTGAAAAATAAAACAGTAGTGGACAAAATAACATTTTTATTCATGAAGGGAAATACTTGAAACAAAGAGCCCAGACGTTTCTCTTTTGCCTTGGGCAGAGCAAAAGGATTTATTTTCATCATAGCCCGACACAAATACTTTTCTCCTTGGGCAGAGCGAATTTTTTTTTTAAAATAAAACAAAACATTACTCAGAAATGTGCATCACAACAGGAACATCAACAACAATCCAGTTCTGGCAAACCACTCCGTGCGTTACAAAGTTGGGTAAATCCTCTTCAGAATCGTCTCCTATTACAGCATCAACTTCAGGAGGAGTCGGATGGATAAAACCTGCACTTCGGAAAACTTCTTGAATCGGACGAGTAACTACTTCCTGCTTGACTCTTGTAGACACGGGATGAAAACCAAGACCTTCTCCAGACTTGTTCTCGGGCAAAGTCAACACCTGGCCCCAACCTTCAGCCGAACCACTTTCAACCACTCGTCGCGCATCCTCAAAATAAGAAATAGATGTCCCTTGCTTCTTCACTTCATTATTAGCAACAGATAGAGCTTGGAATTAGGTTCCAACATCCTCATCAGCATCAATAAAAGAGAAAGATGACAAATGGCTTACCACCATAGCCTGCTCTCCACCAATCATTACCAGCTTTCCATGCCTTACAAACTTCAATCTTTGATGGAGCATGGAAGTGACTGCCCCTGCATCATGGATCCATGGACGACCCAATAGGAAACTGTAGTCGGCACGAATATCCATTACTTGAAAAGTGATCTGAAAAGTATGAGGACCAATTACTATAGGAAGATCCACTTCACCAATGACAGTCTTCCTAGAACCATCAAACGCTTTAACAATTACTCCACTAGGTCTCATGGGAGCACCTTGATATGAGAGTCGAGATAATGTAGTTTTGGGCATTACATTTAACGACGAACCTGTATCTACCAACACACTTGATAAGGTATCATTTCCGCAACTTATTGAGATATGCAAAGCCATATTATGGTTCCTTCCCTCCTCCGGAAGCTCTTCATCACTGAAACCAAGATTGTTACACGAAGTAATATTTCCCACAATTCCATCAAATTGGTCAACCGTCACATCATGATCCACGAATGCCTGGTCCAAAACCTTCATCAAAGCTTCTCTATGGGCACCAGAATCTCTCAGTAAAGCAAGCAAAGAAATCTTGGAAGGAGTTTGCAAAAGTTGGTCCACAATCTTATATTCACTTCTCTTGATAAGCTTCAGAATCTCATCATCCTCAGGATGAGGGATAGGTTCATTGGATCGGCCTATCTCAACCCTTGGTTCAACATTTCTCGCTGGAATTTCTGCCGGTATGGGCCTCCTGACTTGAACTTCTGGTCTCTTCAAAGGTACTGCTGCAAAGACGCGTCCACTTCTCGTAACTCTACTCACATCAGCAATGTTAACAAAAGACGGCCTTGTCGGTATAGGGACTTCTACCCCATTCTCAATCATTGTGGCATTATACTTATACGGTATAGCTTAGTCTGAGTTGTAAGGCACAGGACCAGGTGGGTAAATGATCAAAGGATCAACAGGTGCAGTCTGACTGTCGTAAACGATTTCTACTGATTCAGGAAAATTGAATTGTGGTATTATAACATTCACTTCATCCTCCGGATCTCTGTCATATGTAATAGTGATAACCCTCTGGTCTAACAACTTTTGAATATCCTCCTTCACAATAGGGCAATCAACCTCTCTTGAACAAAATTCACAAACATCATAATCATGCTGATGCCTAACAAAGGCAAGTCTTCTTACACTCTGATGTAACCTGATCAACGACTCTCTTATGTGCTCAACTTGAAAAACTCGAAACTTTCCCGGACAACCTTCCACCATATTCACTGAGGCTGCCCCATGCCGAGGCAAAGGATTATCTCTAACATTTGGGTTAACATCCTTGAAAGACAAGATACCATTCTTAATCAACCTCTGCACGTCCGCCTTTAGAGCAAAACAATTTTCAAGGTTGTGCCCCGGCGACCCTTGATGATATTCACAAAACTGATCCGCCTTGTACCACGGAGAAGTACTATTTGGTGCGATAGGAGGAGGTTTCGTCGTTATGAGATTCTTTCTGATAAGAGCAGGGAACAATTCAGTATAAGTCATAGGAATGGCATCGAATTGCGGTTTTCTTGGTGAACGGTTCTGGTTGTTGAACGGATAAGCCTGTTGTCGAGGCTGCTGCTGAAATGGTCGTTGTTGAGTTGGTGGGGTTTGATGAGCTGGGGTCATCAAAGCTGGGCGGACAGCCGGAGTGACTGCCGCAACGTGTGAGTAACCTCTCCTCGGTCTCCCTGGGAACAATGCACTGACATCCTGTTCTTTTCTTTTCGGGAAAACACTTCCAAACTTCTTAGTACTGCTAGACGAACTCCCTTCTTTAACCAAACGCCCTTCACGAATCCCTTCATCCAACCGCATGCCCATGCTTACCATTTAGGTGAAGTCACTGGGTGCGCTGGCAATCATTCTTTCATAGTAAAAGGAACCTAAAGTCTTCAAGAATATCTTCGTCATCTCTTTCTCCTCAAGAGGTAGATAGATTTGATCAGCAATTTCACGCCACCTCTGGGCGTATTCCTTAAAAGATTCTATGTCCCTCTGGGACATCGCCCGGAGTTGATCCCTGTCCGGTGCCATGTCAACATTATACTTATAATGGTGAACAAAAGCTTCGCTAAGATCGTTGAAGTTGCGGATCCGAATGCTGTCTAAACCCATATACCACTTTAGAGCAGCACCCGTCAAACTGTCTTGAAAATAGTGAATCAACAAGTCATGATCATCAGAATATGTAGACATCTTTCTCACGTACATAGTCAAGTGACTCCGAGGACACGAATCACCCTTATATCTTTCAAAGTCTGGCACTTTGAATTTTGCTGGAATCTTGACATTCGGAACTAAACAAAGGTCATGCGTGTTCTTCCCAAACAAATATTTTCCCTTTAACGCTCTGAGCTCCTTCTGCATTTCTTGGAATTGGTCTTGAAATTCTTTCATTCTATCACAAAGACCCAAACTTTCAGCAGGCTCGGTAGGATAAGTAGGTTCATTCAGGTATGGCACGGAGTGAACCACAGGAGCGACAGTTGTCATTACCGGTTGCGGAAAAGGTGTCACAGACGGGATTACCAGCGGCATGGCAGTTGTCTCTGGTTGAGGAAGAGACAAAGCAGGTTGAAACAAAGGTTGTACGATAGGCTGATACCCCTCTGGCACAAAGTTGTAAGGCATTCCCCACGGAAAACCTTTCGGCATCTGATGTTGAAGCGGAGAGTTGATTTGAGTCACAGATGTTGGAACGGTGACAATCTCGGAAACCACAGTAGTTGAAGTCTGAATCTCAGCAGCTGTAGTCGATGGCTGATTCTGAGCAACCATCAAACTTTCCACTAGCGCAGTTAAATTTTCCATACCGACACGAAGGGTAGCGACCTCCTCACGAAGCTCGTGGTTTTCCTGTTCCAGATCTTCCATCTTTCTCTGACGATTGGCTCGAGTATCGTATCGATGAGACAACTTGACAATCTATCGGAGTGGAAAAAGAAACAAGGATAAGACTCTAGAAAACATGTGAAGTGGAATGTTGGATGATGCATGATATGTGATGCAAATGATAATTCATTTTAATAGTTTTTCAAGGAACTTCAATAACTTTGAACACATCAATGGTAAAGGAATTTGGAACAACAAAAACTCAATCCATTAATCAAAAGCGGTAAATTACAACTTACAACTTTGGAACAACAAAACAATAAATTACAACTTTGGGATAACAACCCAATAATAAAGCAGTAAACTACAACTTTGGAACATGAAGCCCATAATAAAGCAGTAAATTACAACTTTGGAACATGAAGCCCATAATAAAGCAGTAAATTACAACTTTGGAACATGAAGCCCATAATAAAGCAGTAAATTACAACTTTGGAACATGAAGCCCATAATAAAGCAGTAAATTACAACTTTGGAACATGAAGCCCTTTTACAGAGTTTTACAAAATGACATCAATAAAATAAAACTAAAAGCTAAAGATCACTCAGAATCATCAGATGAAGGACCAAATGCCAACTGTAACCGGAGCTTCCCGATCTTCTCTTCATAAAAGTCTTCCATCTCTTTCTTCTCAGCTACCAGTCGATCAATGATTTCCTTTTATGGATTAGGAACGAGAGCAACGCTTACCGAACCTTCCTTCTTTCTCTTCCTTTCACTAGCATACTTCTTCAGTAAAGCATCCTTTTGACGAAGCTTCTCATCATGATCATTGAACCAGCCGTCTTGAATAAATAGCAAATCCTCCTTTTCCTTTAGTTGTCGAGTCAGGACCCGATTCTCATATTCAGACATATTATACTTTTCTTTCCAAGCATCTCTCTCGGACTTCATCCTAGCCAGATTTCCTTGGTATTCTCCCATATTCTCGATAGGGATATCAACAGATGACGATGCAACAGTAAGGAATAAAGGTTTCTCAGGTTTATAGGGCATCTTGAGAGCACAAGCCCTAGCACGGACCCATTGTAGGTAAGGCTCCAAAGAAACGGCACCCCTATGTCCTAACATGTCTCTCCCTTTCCTATGGATGTGGCGCCAAGCTCCTTCGATCTCCCTCTTAGCTGCTTGGTGATCTTGTCCTTCCTGTAGAAAGAAACCACTCACGTGGATGTTGTTTGGCTTGTCCCTCATCGGGTATCCAAACTGACGGCGCGCGAGAACAGGGTTATAGTTAATTCCACCTTTCGTACCAAGAAGAGGCACGTTAGGAAAAGCACCACAGCTATCGATGATCTTCACGTCATAGTAAACTCGATTATACCAATCAATGTCGAAATGAGTGAGAGCCATAATTTTTGGCGCCCATCGCGGCTCCTTCTCGAGATCCCAGAAAACATCAGACCTAGGTAGATGAGAAACATACCACTGATACAGCAACGGTGCACAACAAATAAACATCCCTCCTTGATAAGAGTTTCGAAGATGGATGGAGTAGTAGGTACCTCCTAGCAGCGTAGGGACCGGATTTCCAATCAAGAAAATTCTGATGGCGTTGACATCCACAAACTTATCAACGTTAGGGAACAAGAATAGACCGTAAGCAAGTAAAGTAAAGACGTCTTCGAAGGCAATAGTATCTTTTATCTCAGTGAAATGACGAGCTTTCCTTAACAAAAATTGCACAGACAAACCTCGGATTCCCCTTTTGTAGTCATGTTCTCCTCTATCTCTAATTTCTTCAAGTGGGTGATGGTCGCTATCTCGTGAGATTTGGGCTCTTCTTCTAATCCAGAAAAAGGAACACAGTCGGTGATCGGCAACCCAAGTATGTAGGAGTACACTTCTAAGGTGGGCATTAACTGGTAATCCGAAAGGTGAAACATCGATACAAAGGATCGTAGAATTGGACCAACATATTAAGGATGCCTTCCTTCATCTTGCGCTTTATGAGAGGTATAATGGACCCATACTTTTTCTGAAAATATGTCGGGCTCTTGATCTTAGGAATTAAACTCTTCAGTTCTTCGATCTCGGGCTCCTTAAAACTAAAACTTCGAGTGTTTCTCCTTCCAAATTCCATAACACCTGAGATGTCTTGCAAAAATCATTCCTAAGTTCCTTGAAAAACAAGTTTTTTTACAAAAAATGTTGATGAATGCATGAATGAATGATAATGCAACAGTTACACACAAGTTCACAAACATGGGGTTCAAAGGTTCAACATTTCGTGCATGGAGTCAAAGGTAAAGCCCACCCCAAGGTATGTACTAACGGTTCAATCACACATGTAAGACAAGGTTCTAAGAGTTCCCAGAGTCTACATTCCTCCTTCGGATATTACCAACATCTTGATTACTCAATAATTAGCAATATTCTCAAGAGAAACTCATCCGAGCGTAGCATCGCGTAACAACTACTTCCGAATTACTCCGTTATAGTCTCCGCGCTACACCTAAAAAGGCCAAGATGGGTTAGGGTTCTACGGTTCTCAATTTCTCTGGCTCCTAGGTCGAAAATAATAATGTCTTCCCGATTACTCGGTAAACAAATATTAAGTTCAAGAGGGCCTTCCATTGAGTGGGGGATCTCATGCCTCCTTCTTCGGGATTACTCCCTCAAAGTTAACATGACTGTACCGCCCGTCCTATTCCTTAAGTGTAACTTAATCCGGGTATAGGATTCGTCCTTTGCAAAAAACCCAAACAACCCCAATTTAAACACATAATCAAACAAATCAAATAATAATAAAACAGATAAAACAAATTAGGCTTAACCCACTTAGGGATGGACCAGCAAGAGGTCAATCTGTCCCCAGCAGAGTCGCCAATTCTGTAGCGATAAAAAAAATGTAGCGGGGTAAATCGGAGATCGAATTATTGATTAATTCATCTCACAAAAGCAAGAGTCGCCACCGCGCTTTATTATTTCCAAGGGAAAAGGGGAAAGAGCGAAATAAAACCCTAAATATGCAATGTAAAATAATACTTTTTAAAAGTAATAAAAATACAAGGCGTTTTTGAAAAGAGATCTATGGTTCGGGGGTTGGTTATACAGTGGGAAGGTATTAGCACCCAATATATCTATAGTACTCTATAGGAACCTTTTGAAATATCTGTTTATTGAAATGTTCGTTTGATTAAAAAATAAATTGTTTTGGCCGAAAAGGGATACGGACGGGTTTTTGAAGATACAACGACCTAATGTCGAAGTTTTGGCTTAAAAGGTATAAGTTTTGAAAAGATTGAATATTTGGGGAAAAATTGTCTTAAGTTTTAATGAAATGAAAACATTCGCGTGATTGGACTTGAGGACATGAAGTCAACAAATTTAATCATTTTTTCCCTTGGATTTAGACGTAAACTGAATAATCAAATAAAGATGAAATAATCAAACAGAAAATTATGCAGATAATGATTAAGCAGCTATCAGATTCCATTGTCATCCAATAGTAACCAACTCTCAACATCTTTCTAGCCATTGCATGTCTGTTGGCATGAGTGCCAAAGGATCCCTCATGTACTTCTTGCATCAGCATGCCTGCTTCACGTCTGTCTACACATCTGAGTAGGACCATGTCGTAATTCCTCTTATACAAAACTTCTCCATTGAGGATGAAATTGCTTGCTAATCTTCTCAACGTCTTCCTATCTTTATTGGATGCCCCAGGCGGGTACTCTTGAGTTTCAAGAACACGTTTAATGTCATAGAACCACGGTTTGTCATCGGTGACCTCTTCTACTGAGAACACATGAGCAGGTCTGTCAAGGCGCATAACTCGGATTGTAGGCACATCGTTCCAATCATTTACTTGAAACATTGAAGACAAAGTAGCTAAAGCATCAGCCATTTGATTCTCATCTCTAGGGATATGATGTAATTCCACTTTGTTGAAGAAAGTTAACAATCTTCTAGCATAATCTTTGTAAGGGATCAAACCAGGATGACGAGTCTCCCATTCTCCTTTGATTTGATTAATTACCAATGCCGAATCTCCATAAATATCAAGAATCTTAATCCTTAGATCCACTGCTTCTTCGAGACCCATAATACATGCCTCATACTCAGCCATGTTGTTCGTGCAGTCAAACTTCAATCTCGCCGTGAACGGGATATGAGTACCTCAGGGAGTGATGATGATTGCCCCAATTCCATTTACAAAATAAACTAATTAAATTTGATAAATAAAAATATTATATATTTTGTTCTCTGATTTTATTATGAAAAAAAATTAATTATTTTAGTTAGTAGTTAATTAAGAATTAAAATAAATCAAGTAAATAAATAAAATGTTAAAAGAAAAGAAAAGAAAAGAAAAGGAAAACTCAGGGGGTTTGGGCCCAAAGAGGGTGTTTGATCAGCAATTTCCCAGGCCCATTATGCTTCAGCCTGCTTGACTTTTCTGGATTTGCTATACATGCGCTGACCAAGGAGTATGGTGGTCCTTCAACTTTGGCCACTGGATCTTGGCCTGAAGCCACTTGGCGTGTGGATCTCTAAGGCCTATGGTGGATTACGCGTGGGGTGCTGCACATGAATATATGAAGAAAAATTGAATAAATGTTTTGGGGGACCTGGGATTCGAACCCAGGTCCCATTGCTCATTGACCAGCGTCCCAACCACTCAACCACCTGCATCTTTTTGTTATTATAATATACAACAATTAACATATATCAAACAAACGCTTATGCCTGGAAAAAAAAAATGCGTGCTGATTCAAACCCACGAACCAGATGATAACACGTCATCATCTTCAAACTTGGTTTTGCATAATTAGAATCAGATAGCGGGGGTTTTTAACCTCCACTACCTCCCTGCACGAAAAATAGCGAATAGACACAGAGCAAACGTACATATTTCGCGAGGTATGTGTTGGAATCGTCTTGGCCTCACGATTTCAACCATGTATCCCATTGGTTCCTATTTTTCCTGGTTTGGAAAGCCCTATTTGAAAGCTTGAAAACCCTAGAAATTCAATCATGGCATCTCTCGATTCAGGGCACTATGGTTCAATTCAATCATTCCATTAGCTTTGTATGATCTCTATCAATGCAAATCAATCAAAAAAACATGTCAAATGCGTATGAATTAAGAGATACAGTTTTGATTTATAAGTGCAAACTGTGAGATGGTATGTCGCGATTCCTTGAGCTTTGATGCTTGAATTTGATTGCAAATCACTCCTGGTATCTCCTGCAAGGTGTTTGGATGGACAAGGCACCTTGAATTGGCCTAGATTGCAAGAATAAGTTTTGAGTTTTCTTGAAAATTCTTGAAATTGATATGGCCGTTCTGCAGTCTTTCAGTCGTGTGTTAGGTTATGGTTGGCTTGCTTGCATATAAGGGAATCAATTTAGGTCAAAATTTGGACCCATACCCATGTGCATTGAAGATTAAATCTTTGATTGATAAATAAAATATTCTTGATTTTCCATGATTGAACAAGTTGCCAAAATTGGATATTTTTGTATCTTTTAGCTTGTGCACGAATTGGTCAGCATATTTGGATCATATTTGGTTCACAAATAGGTTTAAGAATCAAATCTTGTATTTTCTTATAATTTAAATTAATTAAATGAATTAATATATATTAAAAATCCATTTAATCAATAAATTTAAGAAAATAAATCCAATTTAACTTGGTGGGTCGTGCATAGGCCATAGGTGAAGTTTCAAAAAGAGATTTGAGGCCCATTAGCAAAAAGAAGGTGTTTTGAGCAAAGTTGACTTTTGCAAATTCATGAAAATTGCCCAACTTCTCCAATGCATAACTTGCTCAATTTTGATCATATAACCATGTTCTTGGACATTTTGGAAATCCCTTGAAGTCCTCTAACCAATGCTTTTGGTCCCATGTGATTTGGATTTACCGATCTCAAGTTATGGCCTTTGACTCAAAGTGTACTTTTGTTGACTTTTGAAATTGACCTATAATGTAAAAACTTGTAACTTTTTGTGAGAGCATTTCTTGATCTTGAGGTGTGAAGATGGATTGTAGGAAATTTCATCCTATTCAAAATGAGCTTTGGATGGGATTTTTATAATAAACCATGAAAGAGTTATGCCCTGGTCAAGATACAGTTGACTTTTCTACTGTCCAAAAATAGTAACTTTTGCACCTTGATGATTTTTGAGCTATTCTTGTGGGATCATGATCAAGACTTGATCAAATGATGATTGTGAACTCAAAATAAGATGTTGACCAAAAATTCTGACTTTTGACTGCAAAATGACCATTTTGCCCTTGTAGTTGACTGTAGATCAAATGGGGCTTTTGACTGTGCAAACTGGCACTGTGAGTCTTGAAACTTGGCATGTAGGTGCTTGAGAATGTATATAGGCCTATGAGACTTGATTGAACCATTTAAAACCCCAAATTCCTTGAAAGAACCAAAACCCTAATTTCAGCTGTTTACTGCTTAGGAGATGGTTTGACTGTCTAACTCTTGAGCCCTTGAGCAATTTGAAGATCATTCTTGACAAATCTTGAGGAATATGGGAGGGCAAATTTTGGGGTACAACACTAAGCAATGGCCTACAAATAGGATTTTGTGTTTCTCAAGGAAGATTTAGTTTTTAAGGTCTCAAGTGGATTGCATGGTCTCTCATATGTCTCCAAGAACGCTCATACCAAGTTTCATGCTTTGAATCACAAGTTTTCTCAGTTAATGGCTCAAATGACTGAAAATCAACTGTATTGGGAAAAAAGTCAATTATGGTCAATATACAACCAAACTTCAAGATTTTTGGTCAACATCAATATTTTGAAGTCATATTTATCATTTGATCAAGGTTTGATCATGATTCATCAAGGAAAACTCTCAAATCATCAAAAGTCAATAGTTGCCAAATTAGGGTTTTGTTTAGGATAAGTCAACTGAGCTTTGACCAAGTATAACTTTCACATACTTCATCAAATTTTCCTCAACTAAAGATAATTTAGAAGGAAATTAAATTCTCTATAACTTTGTCTCTCTAAGCTCAATTCCAAAAAATGCTTCATTTGAGAGATATGAGCCAATACATTATAGGTCATTTAAAAAGTCAACAAACGGACACTTTTTGTCAAGGCAACTTACATCAAGATAAAGTCTTCAAATGAAAAAGTGTCCAACATAGAGATTATAGAGGACATCTTGGGCTTTCAAAAAACGTCCAAGATCACCTTCAAATGATGAAAATTGAGAGAGTTATGACCAGTGCAAGTTGGGAAATTTTGAGCAAATGCATGAAGTTCAAATTGAGCAAACTTGATTTTTTGGACTAATGGGCTATTGTTTCAGAGCCCAAACATGTTTTACACTCCATATGCACCTCAATACTTGTTCATACACCTTTGTTTTATTTTTTATTTTTTATTTTTTATTTTTATTCATTTAAAAGTCAAAATAAGATAAAATAAGACAAAGCTTATTACAAGAGTCCAAGCCCATAATGTGTTGACCTAATTCCATGCTATATATTCTCCTCAAATTAGAAAAGCTACCCACGAAAAAAAAAACTTGCAAGAAACCATCTTTCAAAATTTTCAAATTTGTCAATATAGGGTAACTTGTAAAACCTATTTTTAGCCGTTTTCAATACATACCAGCCATTCCAATCAATCCCAGGAAGATCATAGGGTAAGGTTGGATCATTTACAATGATCCAAACGGCCAGAAACACATGAGCATGTGTCACGATTTCATCATTGCATGATTTTTACATTTTTGATTTTCGTTATGTTTTAAGATAAACTAACCATGCTAATGTGTTCATGAGGTCTCCATATGCAGGAAAAGATAATCGCATGACCTTCATGCTATTAGAATCATGATTTTCCATATTTACACTGATCTGAGTTGTTTTGATCATACCTCACAAACCATTGTGTTTTAGTAAAAAATAATGACTCCATTGAATCTGCAAGCCTTGATTTAGGGGAATATGGTACTCTTGGATCCCTAATGTTTCTTGTTTTGCAGGTTTGAAGAAAAGAATCTACCAGAGAAGACAATCGGTGTTATGGCTCTAACACCTCTCTAACCTATGCAATAATTTGATATTATATACGTTTTGTTTTGTTTATATCAACGGATGTACAACCACCCCAGTAGCAAGCGAGCGTGCGTTAATTCATACATATATCAGGGCGTGGGTTCAATCCAGGCGCTTCACAATATATATTTTTTTTTCATGTTTTCTCTCTTTTACAGATCCAGCGCAGCGCATCCTTACGCATCCACCATACACTCTGTCACGCCTCACCCTTAGATCTGTATAGATCTGATCCAATGATCCTAGATCCACATGCACATGATGTACCTCCTCTGGCTGCATGTACTGGATTTCTTGGGCCTCTCCTCTTTGGGCCTAGCGAATTTTGTTTCAGCACCCCCAAAATTGCTTCGAAACAGGCCCAATTCTCGTTCTCTTTTATATTTTTCATTCTTTCAATTATTTGTTTAATTATTTAATTAAAAAACCAAAAACATTAATTTAGGTTAATTAATTAGGTTATTTTAATCACCTTTTTTTAAAATGATTTAATTAATTAATTTTCTTAATTAAAATTAAATAGATTTTTTAGTTTTTATTTATTTAATTAATTGAATTTTTTTCACTAAATTAATTAGTTTCTTAGGTTTGCTTTTTACAAATTCATCACAAACCTTCTTTATCACAAAAATACCAACGAAATATTTCATTTTTCTATTTATTCATATTTTCAGATCACCCGTACTTTCGCTAATATAGTTTATTATTCTCGCACTTTTTATTATTGTTAATGTTTCCCGGTTTATAATAGTAATTAGGGTTTACTTTTCGCATATCTATTATGTAGTTCTCCCAAAGCATTGTAATAGTTTTGTACCCTAAAATTTTCCCTCTCATTTCACTAAACACGTGCCTCTAGAGGTCCTCAATTGCTCAAGGATGACTAAGGATTGACCAAACAAATCCTCCTCCTAAGGCAACAAGCTTCAAACTAGGGTTTCACTCCTCATAAAGATGGTTGAAGACCAAGGGTCCAAAATGCTTTACATGGTCCCAATATGTTCTCAATATCATCCATGTCAATTTTCATGCCTTGCACAAGAAGTTTGCTCAGTCAATTGCCCAGATGCCTGAAAATCAATTGTATTAGGTCAAAAGTCAATTGTGGCCCACATATAGTCAAACTTCAATATTTTTGGTCAAAATTAACATTTTGAAGAGATATCCATCATTTGATCAATGGTTGATCATAATTCCTCATGGAATTCCCCCAAATTCATCAAAACCCAAAAGTTTCTAAATTAGGGTTTCATAGGAAAAGTCAACCAAACTTTGACCAGGCATAACTTCTTCATACTTTATCAGAAATTTTCCATCCAAGGCTCATTTTTAATAGGGTGAAATTCCCTGCAATTCATCTTCAGCCCACAAGTTCAAAATATGCACTCATCAAAAGACATGAATTTCTACATTATAGGTCCTTTTGAAAAGTCAACAAAAACACCTTTTGGGTCAAAGTTTCTTACATGAACATGGAAGACCCAATTGAGATGAAAGCAAAAGGGTTGTTTTGGGGACATCCTAAGCTTTCTAAAAAGTCCAAGAACGCCCCTCTAGGATTAAAATTGGAGGAGATATGCCTTGTCAAAGTTGACCATTTTTGCAAAATTGCCAAAAGTCAAATATGCTCAAAAATACATTTTTTGTCAAATGGGCCTAGCCTTTCATGATTGAAGCTTGTTGGAAACATGGTCCACGACCAAAAATCAGCATCCACACTTTATTTGCTTATTTATTTATTTTATTTTGATTTTTATTTATTAAAAGTTAGATTAAATCAAATAAATTGCAAAAAATATAAAAGATTGGTTTTTGATCTGATTTTTGTCGGAATCACAATCTAATTAAGCTGGCCAAATCATATCAAATTTGATCAAGGGATAATTGGAGAAAATTGGCATGATTATGCTTGTTTTGGAAAGATATCATATAACAAAGAAATAAAATCAAATTTCCATGATTTACAAAGATTCAAACCATTTGTGTTGCCCTAATTCATCACACTATATATATTGAACAAGAACAATTCACAAGAACAAGGATTGAGGTCGTGCCAGGCATTAAACAAAACTCAAAATTTTGGCAAAAAGGTGTGGATCGGTTTCCAACCTAGAGGGCAATTCAAAGCATTTCAACACTCCCAATTGTTTCCTGGAGCCTCTCTGAAGCTAACACGGTCAGTTTCACGTATTCTCACGCCCAGAATCGCCCCCTAGACTTCACACGGTTTGCTTTCTTTTTCAAATTCGTTTACAATAATTCTTGCATCATAAACATGTTCTAATGATATATTTGTGTTCATTGACATATTTGTAACATGTTTGAATGGTTTAATTGATGATTCGGTGCCTGTACTCATAATTGCCATTGTTAGGGTTTGCTTTTCCATTTTAGGCTTTTTCTATACAGGTTAAATTGGCCCAAGAAAAGGGTACCATGATGCTCGTGAGGTCAAGATGAATTGATCTATGTACTCACAATTGATTTATCATGCTTGTTGTTGATTTTTGAAACTTGCAGTGCTATAGCCATGAAGCTTTGTCCGTAGGTAGAACTATTGTACCTAAAACAACGGACAGGGGAAGAAGAAGACAACGTGGTTGATAACCATGGGCCTGTTTGAATAAAACGCGCATTTTTTATTTTTTCCGTTTATCCATTTTGTTTTATATAATATATATTGTTGTTATTATATTGACAAATAAGACATGTAGCTCAGTTGGTTAAGCGTGCGTATGTGTGAGTGGGAGGACCTGGGTTCGATCCCAGGTCCCAGCGTTTTCTTTATTTTCTTAATATTTGACAACAGGTTCCATACTCCACGCATCAAGGATTCTACCATGCAACCCAAAATCCTACCAATGGATTGTTCATACTCCAGATCTAGCGTTTAGTCAAGAGAGGACCATGGTACACCATCAGAAAGAGGATGCACTGAATCTAGCACAGGGAGTGGGCTCAGCAGTTCTTGGGCCTGAACAATTCAACATACACCCCCTGATTGCTTCTAAACAGGCCCAATTTCTTTTCTTTTTATTTTATTTCCTTTATTTTAATTATTTCATTAATTATTTCCTTTTACAAATAAAACAAAAATCATTTTTTATCATTAAATAAAAAAATCACACAAACATTAAAAATCATTTTTCATAAAAATATTTTATTTCATTAATTAATTAGTTTAATAAAAATTAGGGCAATTTAATTCCTTTTTTATATAATCTAAAAATAATTAGAAATTAGGGTTTGATTTTGTTTATAACCTAATTAATTTTTTTCTCAAAGATAACCTAAATCTTTTTTCAATTAGATATTTTAGGTTTTCCTAATTCATTCTCGCATTCAATTCGCCGCGCGCATTTTTTAATTTCCTTTTTATTATTATTGTAACTGCTCCGAGTTTGTAATAGTAATTAGGGTTTCAATTCTGCATCTTTATTTTCGGCCAAAATAATTATGTATCTGCAAAAGCCCTGTAATAGCTAGGACATTTAACTTTCCCGCATTTTATTTCCGCAAACTATAAACTGCTTAGATGAATGTTAATAGGATTGTATGGAAAACAAACTGAAAATTAATACAGTAGAAAACCCTAAATATGCAAAGATAAATTAACTGAAAATTACACTCGCACATGCTCACTCCTAGGGTTTACTCCACTCCGGTTGCCTTCAGTAAACGATCATGAAGTATAGGATTTGTTAGTGGTTGTCCTCTAGCCTCGAAAGATCTAAAATGACCCATTCAGATGTTGCCTCGGAAAAAGATCTTTAAGGCTTTAGGATGATTACTAACATTTCTAACATTGCTTTTGTGATCGTATTTGTCCCTTCTAATGTCCCTAAAAAAATCCAACGACGGTGCTACCTATTTCTCAATAATGGGATAGCATTGTCTAAAAGGGAAACGAACAGACCTTTTTCGAGTAGGTAGATTAGTTCCTAGGTACTTGCTCAAACAAAAAAAAACTTTTTCACACTAATACTTTCCAAACAAAGTTTTCAAAAACAACTTCGTAACACTCTTGAGGACAGAAACAAGGGTTAAAACGAAGTAAAACAAAAATTCTCAAAGCAAGCACACACAAGCAGTTTTCAAAATGAGAAAGTACTTAAGAGCCCGTGGAAAACCACTTATAAAAAGGGTGCTAACAGTTTCCCTTTCTATAATCTACCCCCCGTACTCAGAAATATCTCGAAAAAGGTTTTTTATGTTCTTTTTCCTTTTCCTGATTGGATAAAATAAAAGTCGGTGGAGACTCTTGCTTACCGCGACATTTGCGAACAAAAAACGCAAACCAATATTATCAGTCGGTTCTGCCACCGTATCACAGAACTGACGACTCTACTGGGGACGAAAATATAAAGTGGGGTAAACCTTAGGATCTAGGTCATATTTAATTACTTTCTCTTGATTGTCTTGCTTTCTTTATATTTATGGGAACTGTTTGGGTTATTTGATCATACACCCAGATCGGGAAACACCTTTTAGGTAAGTAGCAATAAACTGTAAGGGAGCTGTGTTGGGGTATACTGACACGGTTGAAGCAGTAGCTACGTTGATGTGTCACTTTCGTTGGTACCCGTAACCCTTGAGTCAATCAGGGAGATGTACGGGGCCTCCGCGTGGTGTCATAAAGCATCAACTGACCTTAGAACCTTTAATTGCACAACTTGGCCAGTAGGACGTAGCGAGATGGCCGGCTTTGGTGTATGCCCAAGGTTGACAGATACTCGATTCTACACTCATTGAGGTTTGACTTCTGAGTTTTGTTTGATTACGAGTCAATCGTCGATTGAACAAGGCTTGGGGGAAAGATCGGTGATATTGAGATCCCTTTAGAACCCGATTACATATTTATATGACAGGTTGAACTAATCCAGCTTCAATAGGGTATGACCTTAAAACTCAAGTAGGTCTTAAACCTAAGGACTTGGTGTGATTTGTTTGTGTTTGCTATACCTGTGATTTATCATGACATCATAAACATCATACCATATCATATCATATCATACTAACTGTTTCAAGGGTTTCTAAGGCTCATCTTTGCTTTGTTTTATAGGATATGGAATCCGCTCGCAGGAACACTATTCAGATTAACCTAGTGAAAGTATCTCCCCAATTAAGGGACTTGGAAGTAAGGATTCCCGAAAGCTCTTCTTTCACTGAAAAGCATGGTCAGTTGCTCAACTTGGTCATTGCAAAACCTGATGAAGAAATGTTGAAAGTGCTGTTTCAGTTCTTCGATCCTCTGCATCACTGTTTCACATTCCCGGATTACCAGTTAGTGCCTACTATGGAGGAATTTTCTCAATTATTAGGGATACCCATTCTTGATCAGCTACCTTTCAGCGGTATGGAAAGACATCCCAAACCTGAAGAAATTGCTAAAGCTCTATCCTTACAACGGTCCGACATAGTGACAAATTGGGGAACTAGGGGGAGTGTTCAAGGAATTTCAGTTAAATTTTTGTTCGAGAAGGCTTACTATTTTTGGGGTACCCTGGATCTACAAGCTTTTGAAGAGGTTTTTGCGCTCCTTGTCTACGGGATGGTATTGTTCCCTAATGCGGATCAATTCGTAGATGTGAGAACAATTCAGGTTTTTTCTGTCTCGGAATCCGGTACCTACATTACTCGGGGATATTCTACACTCTCTGCATGCTCACACTCTAAAAAGAAGGGGGATCCTCCAATGTTGAACTCCTCTATTGGCTAGGTGGTTTATTTCACACCTGCCCATATCTACTTTGAAGAATGAAGAGAGGAATATCAACGCCTACATCGCGCCAAAGAGGATGCGCTCATGGGAAACCTAGTCTTCTTTTTGTTTTATTTTGCTTAATTGTTCTCTCAAAATACATTATTTGTAACAATTCAAGTTTACTAATACAATTCGCATTTGTTCCTTTTTATTTAAGCAAATTTGAGCCTTTAAGAACCCTTGAAAACATTGCATACATATCATACATATCATTGCATAACATGATTCATAACAGGTTTCTCATCTCCTCCGCTGTTTATTTCAGCAATGGCTCTTAAGCAAATTGTGAAAGATCTTCAGACTCAGAACACGCAGTTCCAGCAAATGATTGTGGCTCTGGCCAAAGGACAGGAAGAGCTGAAGGCTCTGATTGTTAAGAAGAACACTAAGAAGACCAAGAGGACAGCCGATGTGGCACTTATAAGCAGAAGGTATAGAGGGCCTCCAAGACGGGTTATTAATTTAGCTTCCTCATCTAAAGAGGGAGAGAATCAAGAGGGTGAAGCCAGAGAAGAGGACCCTAGTCCTAAAGGGTCTGACAATGAAACTGATTATAATGAGGAATAGTACCCTCCGGCTGATGAAAGGTATAAGCAGCTAGAAGAGCGTCTGAGTGCTATGGAAATCCAGAAGGTTCCTGGGTTAGATTTTGAAGAGTTGGGTCTAGTCTTCGGGGTTGTCATCCCCCAAAATTAAAGGCACCGGTATTTGCTAAGTATGATAGGGTCTCTTGTCCTAAAATGCATCTCCGTTCCTATGTAAGGAAGATACAACCTCATACTGCTGACAAAGACTTGTGGGTTCACTTCTTCCAAGACAGTCTGTCTGGAACACAACTGGATTGGTTCTATCAGCTGGAAAGAGCCAATCTTTGTAACTGGGAAGACCTTGCTTCTGCATTTTATAAGCAATATCAGTATAATGCAGACCTCACTCTCACCTATACACAACTCCAAAATATGTCTATGGGTTCGAACGAGGGTTTCAAGGATTATGCTCAGAACTGGAGAGATTTGGCTGGAAGAGTTCAACCTCCCTTGGCTGACAGGGAGCTCGTGGATATGTTTCTGGGAACTTTGACTGGGCCATTCTTCAACCATCTGATTAGAAGTTCATCGGCGGGTTTTATTGAACTGATCTTAACAGGAGAAAGAGTGGAAGCTGGAATCCGAAGTGGAAAAATTCAGAAGGATGCCTCTTCTAGTGCTGCGAGGAAGCCGTTTGCAGGTAAAAAGGAAGTCAATGCCTTCTATAACCAAAAGAATCAGAATCTAACTGAGCTCCATCTGGCGATAGGGGCTATTATGATTCTTAAACCTGCACCTGCTCAGCAAAGAAACAATCAGCCAAGAGCAGAAAGACCAGCTAGACAATTCACTCAGATCAACATGACAGTGTCTCGGGTTTTACCTCATTTGCTGAAGTCCAATCTGGTTACTCTGAGGGAAGCTCCAAAGAATCCGAACACCACCTCTACCTACTATAAACCGAATGCTCGTTGTGCTTACCATTCGAAAAGTCCAGGCTATGATACCAATGACTGCTGGGCTTTGAAGAACAAAGTACAAGATCTGATTGATGCTAAGGAGATTGAATTTGATCCCCTGGAGACTCCCAACGTTATCACTTCCCCTATGCTGAAACATGGTCGGGGTGTTAATGTCGTTGAAGAAGTTGTGTTTGTGACTTCTGTGGAAGAATTGGTGACCCCACTCATGACTATCAAAGGGAATTTGCTGAAGGCTGGTTTATTTTCGGGATATGATGAAGGTTTCCACCTTTGTTCATTTCTACCGACTGGTTTCTCGTTGTTGACGATAGGTGTTCAGCGCCTGATGGATGACAAAGAGATTTTGTTTGAGAAGACTCTTGTTCCAACTGTTTCCTGTGAAGATGTTGCTATCATAACCATTTCCTACAATCCTCCCAGGGCCTCCGCTGAGAGACCCGTCAGGATTACATTAATTCCGAAGGTGACTCTGTTGATCATAACCATTCTTGGACCCATCCCATACTCCTCGGACAAAGCTGTTCTTTGGAACTATGGGGCCGACGTTTATTACCACGGCGTAAATAAAATTGAACATACTTAAATACTTTTCACAATATTAATTCAATATTTTTTACAAAGATATTAAAACTCACACAACTATCTCAGACTTCCTCTGCAACCTTCATAACGAGCAGCACGAAGTCAATATCTGACCATGCAGTGAGGAGACTATATCAGACTCCCCACCCCACATCTTAATCAAATCAAATTCCAAAATAGCTAACCAATTACAAACTATTTTTTTCTACTAACATAATCAAAACTCAAGATTATTTTCGAAAAAGGATTAAGGAGAATTATTTTCAAATTAACTGTGAACTGCGTCTACAATCACTCAACTTACAACCCAGACAAAGTTCAAGGATAATTCGTAAAAAATTCTACTCAACCCTAAAAAACACCAACCCCTACGAACTACGAATTGAGACTCCGATTCCTCATAAGAGGATACGTAGGCATACGATCAAAAATCGTGGAGAGTCTTGCTAATTAAAACTTAAAACCATGTTTACCTCAAACCTAAACCTAGAGCTTAATATCCTTGTGAACAAGGGGGATGAAAGGTGCCTAACACCTTCCTTTCGTCTAATTGAGTCTGAAACCTAGAATATCTGTCCGCGAATTAGGGTTTTCTGTTAGGCTCCCTTCCCTAGGATAAAAAATAATAGTGGCGACTCTAGATTAAAAAACCAGTCGCGACAATGAGAGATATAAAACATTAATAGATTGACAATAATAAAAAAAGAAAATGTACTTATGTGCACCAAACTTGCAGAACAGACACGTCAAGCCAATGAAAATCCACCAACAATTCTCTGATACACTTAGCTGACATATAGAAATTAGTGACACTCACACAATGACTTAATTCCATTTCCAAATATGTGTCAGCTATTTTCAAAACCATGAGTAACAATCTCTGAACATCGTCAACTTCCAAGTCTTTTGTGCTTCCCTTTGCAACTAAGCAACTTCCTTTTCCGCTTCCATCGACAACTTCCATTTTTAATGCATTTATTATTACCTATGCTTTGTGATAAACCGATAGACCTAAGTGTCCCCATTAAAGATTGTTGCAACACCTTACGCTCTTCCCAAAACTTTTGATCAAAATCAGCTCTAATTATTGCTTCCAATTCAGATGAAATTTGTGAAAATTATTCATTTACATCTATATGTTGTCCTTGACATGAATACGACCTTCCAAAGTAAGTGCTTTGCTTATGGTGTTTTCCAACATCACGAACACGACTGCCATGCTCAAATTTTCCAATGTCTTATGTTAAGATATCGTTACGTCCTTCCGGAACAAAGGTACCTTTTTCAGCTTCTTCAACTAGAGAATCCTACATAAGGAAATAACCACAACTAATTTCATTAGTTTTTATCAATCACAAATATAATGATACTTGAAGTTATTTCCAAATTCTACTTACAATTTTCTCAGCAACAACTTGTGTAAACTTTGATGTGTATTCTCCCCCTTTCTTTTGATGTGCTCTCTTCTATAACTCATGGTGTGACGGTGGACATGCACTACCAGTATCATCTAATGTGGAATCAGCCGTCGATGACTTCCTTTCATTCATAATTCTCTCCTCAAGCAATCGATACCCTCCACGAGATAATACGTGTGGGTATACATTTCTAGCCACATTTTCTGTACCCTTTTGACTTTTTTCCTATTATAAGATCAAAAAGTTATTAATCATTAAACATAATTAAAAATGTATGCACGAAAATATATAACTTCTACTAACCTTAAATTCAGGGGTATCTCGAGTCTTGAGAAACTCTTTCCATGTTTCATCTTTAATATAACTATACTTGATATATGCATGAGGGAGTTCTTTCTTGGGCTTTTTAATATATTGGTTCTCTGAGTTGTGTCTTAAAACCTCTCCATCTCTCTCCCACATATTTAATCCATTCTTTCTTCAACTGATCCTTCTTTGGATCTTTACATTCTGGAATAGTGAAATGACCCTACACATATAGTATACGACATATGTTTTTAATTAGTATATGATTATAAAATATAATAAAGTGTTGAGTTTAAAATACCTTAACATCAACCCAAATAGCCTCTTTTATGCCGTCGTCTACGTCTTTCCACTCATTTTTAAAATACTACAATTCTGCCAAGCAAGAGATGTTATATAACTCTTAAAATTTGTAGCATTTTTATAAACACCAGTACATTCATAGGTTCTTGGATCAAACTCAACCTTTATCTTTTCACCCATTTAATGAACTTTGTCAATTTTTGCTATCAAAGTGAGACCTTTAACTCTTCTTTTTTTAGGGTTACTAGATGAAGAAGGATTGTCGGTTGAATTACCCATATATCTGTTTATACAAAATAAAAACAATTAGAAATCAAATTAAGCGCAAAATAAAAACATTTAGACATCAAATTAAGCACAAAAATAACAACATTTAAACATCAAATTAAGATCAAAACAAAAACAATTAGGAATCCAAGTAATATCGAATTAACTTATAAAGAAAACCATACTAATACTCCCATATCCCTTCTTCATGATCTATGCAAACAACATGCACATCATCCTCTTCATTTTCTTCAATGAAGGTAGGCACATTTGTTGAGAAAGGAGCAGTTTCAAAAATATCAAGATTCACATCTTGATTTTCATCACTATCACGCACATTTCCTTGTAAAACCATTGACCACCTTTTATTAGAAGGATTTGTGACATAAAACACTTGTTTTGCTTGATATTCCATGATGAAAGGTTCGCTCGCATAAGATAACATGCTAAGATCAACCAGTGTAACTCTAAATTCATCGATTCTCACACCATTGTTGATATAAATCCATTTGCATTTAAATATAGGAACTTTAAACACAACATAATTAACTTCCCAAATCTCTTCAATCACCCCAAAGTAGCGTGTAGATGCCATAATGGGGTTTTTATTTTTAGCACTAGAGAAGTGCATGGACTCAGACACAATCATAACCCCATAATTTTGCATGGTACCACAGTCATCCTTTGACTTTGTATAAAAGGAATTTTTATTAATATCATATCCATTCCAAGTTATTATGTTACATTTAGGATCAAAGGACAACCACTTAATTGTATTAGAAGCATTATCATCATTAGAAATTTTTTCTTTAAACCACTCAGAGAAACTCTTATTATGCTCTTTTAACAACCCTCTTTCATTCATCTTGGGATACTTTTTCTTTATGATGCTTTAGTGAGCAGATAAGTAAGGTTGAACTTCATCCATGTTATTCAATATATACAATTGTGCTTGAACAAACACATTAATACTTAGGCTCTTGTCCTTTAAACCTTGTGTTCCCACACCCTTACATCTTCCATCATGACGAGACTTGGGAACCTCTACAGCATCCACTCCTGACAAATAGTGAGAATAAAACTCAATTGCTTCTTCTGCAATGTACCTCTCAATAATTGATGCTTCCGGATGGTGTTGATTTTTTGTGTACCCTTTTAGGAGCTTCATGTATCTCTCTATTGGATACATCCACCGTAAAAAAATTGGACCATATAATCTAATCTCCCTTACTAGATGAATAATCAAGTGAACCATAATGTCAAAAAATAAAGGAGGGAAATACATCTCTAATTGGCACAAGATAACTGCAGCCTCATTTTCCAAATCATCTAACTTTAATGGATCAATGGATTTACAACAAATTGCATTGAGAAATAAGCATAACCTAGTTATAGTCTTCCTAACATTGTTAGGAAATATCCCACGAATAGCCACTGGTAGTAGCTGTTGCATTATGACATGAAAATCCGGAGATTTATGCCAACTAATTTGAGATGTTTACCTGATACAAGCCTCTTGACATTTGATGAGTAAAGATGTGGCACTTTGATACTTTATAAATACTCACAAAAACGTTTTCTCTTTTTTGGACAATCTGTAGCAGGCAGGAGGAAAATATGTCTTGTTACCTATATATTGTGGAGTTAACTCTTCTCCTATACCCATCAAACCCAAATCCAGAAGAGCATTAATACCATATTTTATCTTTCCTTGAATGTTAAAAAGTGTTCTGATTACACTATCACATACATTTTTCTCCACGTGCATCACATCAATACAATGTCTTACATCAAGACTAGACCAATATGGAAGATAAAAAAAATCGACCTCTTTTTCCATGTATTTTTCACAGTAGAACGCTTTTGGTACTTTCCAAAGACAACATTAATGCCCTATTATTGTTGATAAACTTCCTCTCCGGTTAAGGGCTTTGGAGCAAAACCATGCTATTGTTCCCCATTGAAAGCTTTCAGAAATCTACGATATGAATGATAACGATTTAGAAATTTCCGGTGCCCTAGATAAACAGTCTTCTTTCCTTTTACAAGCTGATGGTAACACGTGTCTTGTTCATATATAGGACACGCTTTATGCCCTTTAACTTTATACCCAGACAAATTGCCATATGACGGAAAACCGTTGATGGTGTAAAACAACATGGCACGCATATTGAACTGTTCGCCAACATAAGCATAAAAAATGTAGTTGTTTAGGTATTGGCTTGCATTTTTGGTTAAACCAGGTGTATGAATGTCATGACTGATGTCATAACATTCTAGTTTATTAGGTACAGATTTATTAGGTACCTTTGCAGAAAAATATTGTCATACAGGTACTGATGTTTATGAGTGTGTGACTGAGCATTTTGCAAAATGATCACATTTACCAAAATCAGTAAACAGGAATTCAGATGTCATAACAAATGTTAAGACATCCTGTTCTGAACTAACAGGTATGCAGTTTGGTTAATTCTGAGTTTTTTCAGGAAAATGACTCAGTCTTTCCAGAACAGAATCATGCGTTTTCTTTGGGTTAACCTAGCTCAACCCCAACCTGGTTGATCTAGTCCTGTGACCTAGTCTTAAGGTCAAACGGATTTAACCCTAGCTTTTTGTGGAAACCCTAACTGAAGATGCAGCTGCTATATATTCAACAGAGCTGCTGTCTTGGAATGCATCCCTTTTTGACAGAAGATCATTTAGAAGCTGTATAGTTTTAACTATTGTAATCCAAGCAATTATCATTGTGATAAGTGACTTGGAATAGGTTTTAATTGTAAGGGTTGTGTATCACTCAAAGCTTTGAAGCAAGAGTGTTTGTATGTCTCTTGACTAAAGCTGTGAAGCAAAGTCAAGTTAGGTTTATGTATCACTCAAAGCTGTGAAGCAAGAGTGTTTGTGTTGCTTGATTAAAAAGCTGTGAAGCATAATCAAGTGTATGTTTTGAAGAGTGTCTTCATCAACTCATTAGTCAAATTATTTTATGTATCACTGCTGTGATTGAGGGGGAGTGAGTAGGAACTCAGGTTTAAGTTGTACTTAGATTGAAGTTGAATTGGGTAGGTCTTAAGTGAAGGAGATAAACTGGTTGGTTTATTCCTGAATTAATATCTCTTATAGTGGATTTCCTCCCTGGCTTGGTAGCCCCCAGAGTAGGTGTTGTTGCACACTGAATTGGGTAAACAATTGACTGTGTTCTTTACTGTCTTTGTATTTATTGTCTTATAGAAAGTCAGATACGGTGTCATAACATTGAACGTGACATTGAGTATCTGCAGCCAGAATTTCAATTGGTATCAGAGCAGGCACCCTGCCTATATTACTGGGTGAGATCTAGGGATATCACTTTCTGGCACTATGGACAAAGAAGGAGTTTTTGGAAATAGACCACCCATTCTGGATGGAACAAATTATGACTACTGGAAACCTCGTATGATTGCCTTCTTAAAATCTCTGGACAAAAAGGCTTGGAGAGCTGCTGACAAAGGATGGATCCATCCCACCATAACTGAGAAAGATGGGACAATCAGTTTGAAGCCTGAGGAAGATTGGAGTAAAGAAGAAGATGAGTTAGCCCTGGGAAATTCCAAAGCTTTAAATGCCTTATTCATTGGAATTGATAGAAACATTTTCAGACTAGTACATCAATATGAATTGGCCAAGGAAGTTTGGGACACTCTCAAAACTACTCATGAGGGCACTTCCAAAGTGAAAATGTCAAGGCTTCAGATGTTGACTACCAAGTTTGAGAATCTAAAAATGATGGAAGATGAAACCATTCATGAGTTTCACATGAACATCTTGGAGATTTCCAACACCTCAGGAGCACTGGGAGAAAAGATGTCAGAAGAAAAATTGGTGAGAAAGATTCTCAGATCCTTGCCTAAAAGATTTGCAATGAAGGTAACTGCCATAGAGGAAGCCCAGGACATCAGCAAGTTAAAAGTGGATGAACTAATTGGGTCTCTTCAGACTTTTGAGATGGGGATCACTGAAAATGGTGACAAGAAGAACAAGAGCATAACACTTGTATCCAACACTGATGTTGAAAACAAGGAGGATGAAGAAGAAAATATTTCAGAAGCTATAGCCATGCTTGGAAGAAAGTTCAACAAACTCATCAAAAGAATAGATCCAAAGTCAAGGTCTAATGTTCATAACATTCCCTCTGACATTGACAGTTCCAGCAGAAGACCAAGGTCAGAAGAGAAGGGAAATCAAGGCAGAGGAATTCAATGCCATGGCTGTGAAGGATATGGGCATATTCGAGCTGAATGTCCTACCTTTCTTAAGAAACAAAAGAAAGGAATGACTGTTACTTGGTCTGACTGTGATTCAGAAAGTAATTCTGAAGAAGAATCTGCCAAACTAGTTACTGCTCTAACTGGTGTTTGTACCTCTGAAAGTGACACCAGTGATGAAGAAGTGACATTTGAAGAACTGGCTGATACCTACAAGAAATTGTGTATCAGAAGTGCTGAAGTCTGTGTGCAGAATGAGAAACAATCAAAACTCATCATAAAGCTGGAGGCTGAAAAAAGGGCAGATCTTGAAACTATAAGTCATCTAGAAGGGGAAGTTCAATTGCTGAACTAACAACTGATCCAAATGACCAAATCTGTCAAGATGCTGACTAATGGAACAGACAAATTGGAAGAGATTCTTCAAGTTGGACAAAATGTGGGAAACAAATCCGGACTAGGATTTGTGGAAGCCAAGAAATCTAGTACAGACAAGAAGATCAGGCCTGTTAAATAAATGTCAAAGCAGATGTCTCAACACAACTCTCAACATCAGGAACAGAGACATATGAAGAAAAGGTACCAAAGATGGAGATGTCATCATTGTGGGAGATATGGCCACATAAAGCCTTTCTGCTTCAGATTGCATGGATACCCTAATCAGAACTCAGGTGTCAAACCTAAGTCTAAAAAGGTACCACATGCTCCTAAATGGAAGAAAAAGGCTACTGCCCTGATAGCCCACACTTCCCTGAGGGTCTCTGCAAAGGAAGACTGGTACTTTGACAGTGGGTGTTCCAGACACATGACTGGAATCAAGAACCTCCTCAATAATGTTAAACCTCACACCACCAGTTTTGTGACCTTTGGAGATAGTGCTAAAGGTGAAATCAAAGGAGTTGGTAATTTGGACTGCCCTGGAGTTCCAAGTCTGAATGAAGTACTGCTGGTAAAAGGGCTGACTGCTAATCTCATTAGTATCAGTCAATTGTGTGATCTAGGATTCAAGGTCAATTTCTCAAAATCTGAATGTCTTGTAATTAATGAAAAACAAGAAATTGTCATGAAAGGAGTCAGATCTAAAGACAACTGTTACTTGTGGGAGCCTGAGAACACTAATCTCTCCTCTGTGTGTTCCATTGCAAAAGAAGAAAAAGAGGTGAAATTGTGGCACCAAAAACTTGGCCATCTTCATCTAAGAGGTATGAAAAGGATTATCTCCATGGAGGCAGTCAGAGGGATTCCAAGACTGCAAATTGATGAAGGAAGAGTTTGTGGTGAATGTCAGGTTGGTAAGCAGACTAGGATGTCACATCCAAAGTCAAGACATCTGACCACCTCTAAGGTTCTAGAACTTCTTCATATGGATCTGATGGGACCAATGCAAGTGGAGAGTCTTGGTGGAAAAAGATATGCTTATGTGGTTGTGGATGATTTTTCCAGATTCACCTGGATTAACTTCATTAGGGAAAAATCTGATGTATTTGAAGTTTTTAAAGAATTGTGCAAAAGAATTCAAAGAGAAAAGGAAGGGTGTATTGTCAGAATCAGAAGTGATCATGGCAAGGAATTTGAAAACAGCAAGTTTGATGATTTCTGCTCCTCAGAAGGAATTAGTCATGAATTTTCTTCTCCTATAACTCCTCAGCCAAATGGAGTTGTGGAAAGAAAAAACAGGACCATACAGGAATCTGCCAGAGCAATGATACATGGCAAAAGACTTCCTATGTATTTTTGGGCTGAAGCTATGAATACAGCCTGCTATGTCCATAACAGGGTCACCTTGAGAAAGGGAACCTCATCCACCATATATGAACTCTGGAAAGGAAGAAAACCAACTGTGAAGTACTTCCATGTGTTTGGCAGCAAATGCTATATTCTGGCAGATCGTGAACAAAGAAGAAAACTGGACCCTAAAAGTGATGAAGGCATATTTCTAGGATACTCCTCAAACAGCAGAGCTTATAGAGTATTCAATTCCAGGACCAAAGCCATGATGGAATCAATAAATGTTATAATTGATGATTATCATGAAGAAATAGATGTCCCTTGTAATGTTGAGACATTCTTTGAGACTTCAACCCAGCAAAATGATCTACCCAACACCTCCACAACAGAATCTGAATCAAAGGAAGCTAGCAAAATCCCTTCCATCAGAATTCAGAAGGATCATCCAAAAGAGCTCATCATAGGAGATCTCAATAGTGGAGTCATTACAAGATCTAGAGAAATCATCTCAAACTCTTGTTCTGTGTCCAAAATGGAACCAAGAAATGTCAAAGAAGCTTTAACTGATGAATACTGGATTGTAGCAATGCAAGATGAACTGAACCAATTCAAGCAACATGAAGTTTGGGAACTGGTTCCTAGACCTGAAGGAACTAACATCATTGGCACAAAATGGATTTTCAAGAACAAATCAGATGCTGAAGGAGTTGTCACCAGGAATAAGGCAAGACTTGTTGCTCAAGGATTCACTCAGGTTGAAGGGGTTGATTTTGATGAAACCTTTTCACCTGTAGCCAGGCTGGAATCAATTAGACTCCTATTGTCAATTGCTTGTCTTCTGAAGTTCAAGTTATTTCAGATGGATGTGAAAAGTGCCTTTCTAAATGGGTACTTGAATGAGGAAGCTTATGTGGAACAGCCTAAAGGCTTTGTGGATCCAAATCACCCTGATCATGTCTACAAATTGAGAAAAGCTCTATATGGCCTGAAACAAGCTCCTAGAGCATGGTATGACAGGTTAACAAAGTTTCTCTCAGACAAAGGATACAGAAAAGGAGGCTTGGACAAAACACTCTTTGTCAAAACTGAAGGAGGGAAGTTGATGGTTGCCCAAATATATGTTGATGACATAGTGTTTGGAGGAATGTCAGAACCTATGGTTAAACATTTTGCTGACCAGATGCAGGCTGAATTCGAAATGAGTCTCATGGGAGAACTAACTTATTTTCTTGGACTGCAAGTCTCACAGATGGAGGACTCAATCTTCTTATCTCAAAGCAAGGATGCTAAGAACATTGTAAAGAAGTTTGGTATGGAGAATGCCAGTCATAAAAGGACTCCTGCTCCTACTCATTTAAAGCTTTCCAAAGATTCAAGTGGGGTTAAGGTGGATCAAAGTCTGTACAGAAGCATGATAGGAAGCTTGTTGTACTTAACAGCCAGCAGACCTGATATTGCTTTTGCAGTTGGAGTTTGTGCAAGATACCAAGCTGATCCCAAAGTCAGTCATATCAATCAAGTGAAGAGAATTTTGAAGTATGTGAGTGGAACTTACAACTATGGGTTGCTATATTCTCATGGCTGTGAACCAACTCTGACTGGTTACTGTGATGCTGATTGGGCTGGTAGTGCTGATGATAGAAAAAGCACCTCTGGAGGATGTTTCTTCTTAGGAAATAATCTGGTTTCTTGGTTCAGCAAGAAACATAATTGTGTGTCTCTCTCTACTGCTGAAGCTGAATACATTGCAGATGGTAGTAGCTGCTCTCAAATGATCTGGATGAAACAGATGCTTACTGAGTATAATGTCACACAAGATGTTATGACATTGTACTGTGACAATCTGAGTACAATCAACATTTTCAAGAATCCCATTCAGCATAGTAGGACCAAACATATTGACATAAGACATCACTTTATCAGAGACCTTGTAGAAGAGAAGACAATCAAATTGGAACATGTTGCCACTGAGCTACAGCTGGCTGACATTTTTACCAAGGCTCTTGATGCAAATCAATTTGAAAACTTGAGGGGTAAGTTGGGTATTTTCCAACATGAGGAATTGTAGCAATTAATTTTGCTTAAAACAAGGGTTAAAGGAGTTATGCTTGTTATGATTGGGTTAAAATTATATTTTCCCATTTCCTTCAATTCTTTTAAGAAGTTGAATAGACACTCCTTTTCTTCCTTCTCCTCTCGTCTCCTCATCAAAGCCCAGTCTCTCAATCTGAATTTTCTCTTCAGTTGCTGTTGGTCCTCTAAGACTGTCAAAATGTCTCAAACACCATCATCATCCAATACGAATATTTCAACCTCTTCCTCTGATGACAGTGCTTAAAGGTTGCTGGAGTTGCTGTTTGGTGGTGTTGCTGGTCCCTGGTGGAGTTTGCAAAGTGTGTTCAGTTCTTTGTCTTGTTGTGTTACTTTTTCTGGTTGACTATATAATCTTTAAGAACATGTATCTTTGGCCCATTTGTGGCTAAAGAGGGGGAGATATATTTTGGTACTTTATTAGACATTATATTTTTCTGCAGTCATATTTTTTTCTGCTGCTATCTATATCTGATTACTTAGGGGCTTTAGCCAAAAATCTGCCAAAGGGGGAGTTTGTAGTTGTTTAGGTATTGGATTGCATTTTTGGTTAAACCAGGTGTATGAATGTCATGACTGATGTCATAACATTCTAGTTTATTAGGTACATATTTATTAGGTACCTTTGCAGAAAAATATTGTCATACAGGTACTGATGTTTATGAGTGTGTATCTGAGCATTTTGCAAAATGATCACATTTACCAAAATCAGTAAACAGGAATTCAGATGTCATAACAAATGTTAAGACATCCTGTTCTGAACTAACAGGTATGCAGTTTGGTTAATTCTGAGTTTTTTCAGGAAAATGACTCAGTCTTTCCAGAACAGAATCCTGCGTTTTCTTTGGGTTAACCTAGCTCAACCCCAACCTGGTTGATCTAGTCCTGTGACCTAGTCTTAAGGTCAAACGGATTTAACCCTAGCTTTTTGTGGAAACCCTAACTGAAGATGCAGCTGCTATATATTCAACAGATCTGTTGTCTTGGAATGCATCCCTTTTTGACAGAAGATCATTTAGAAGCTGTATAATTTTAACTATTGTAATCCAAGCAATTATCATTGTGATAAGTGACTTGGAATAGGTTTTAATTGTAAGGGTTGTGTATCACTCAAAGCTTTGAAGCAAGAGGGTTTGTATGTCTCTTGACTAAAGCTGTGAAGCAAAGTCAAGTTAGGTTTATGTATCACTCAAAGCTGTGAAGCAAGAGTGTTTGTGTTGCTTGATTAAAAAGCTGTGAAGCATAATCAAGTGTATGTTTTGAAGAGTGTCTTCATCAATTCATTAGTCAAATTGTTTTATGTATCACTGCTGTGATTGAGGGGGAGTGAGTAGGAACTCAGGTTTAAGTTGTACTTAGATTGAAGTTGCATTGGGTAGGTCTTAAGTGAAGGAGATAAACTGGTTGATTTATTCCTGAATTAATATCTCTTATAGTGGATTTCCTCCCTGGCTTGGTATCCCCCAGAGTAGGTGTTGTTGCACACTGAACTGGGTAAACAATTGACTGTGTTCTTTACTGTCTTTGTATTTACTGTCTTATAGAAAGTCAGATACGGTGTCATAACATTGAATGTGACATTGAGTATCTGCAGCCAGAATTTCAAAAAACATCCACCCCTTCCTCCCAAAACACTCTTAAATCATCAATCAGTGGGCTTAGATACACATCTTTGTCATTTCATGGTTGTTTTAGGCTCGAAATCATCATCGATAGCATAATATATTTACGCTTCATGCACAACCTAAACGATAGGTTGTAAATCATCAAGAGAACATGCCAAGAATTATGGTTAGTACTTAGATTACCAAATGTATTCATTCCATCAGTAGAAAGTCCAATTCTAAGGTTTCTCAACTCTTTGCAAAAATTTGGAAACCAAGAATATATTTTCTTCCATTGTAAAGAATTAGCTACATGGCGAATTTGTCCATCACAATTTCTTTCTTCTGCATGCCATCTAAGATTCTTTGCGTCATTTACATTAGTGAATAGTATCTTGAACCTTGAAATTACTGGTAGGTACCATACCACTTTCGCGGGAGGACCCTTTTTGACCACTTCATCTTCACTAGAATAACCATATTTCTTTTTGTAGCTTGACACCTTGCACTTTAGACAATGATTATAGTTTACATACTCTTTTTGGTATACTATGTAGTCATTAGGGGATGCATGTATCTTTTCGTACTCCAAACCCATCAGACACAATATTTTCTTTGCCTCGTAATAACAAATTGTCATTATGTTACCTTCTGGAAGCATTTCTGTCAATAATTCAAGCAATTCGGTAAAACTTTTATCAGTCCACCCGTTATTTGCCTTTAGGTTAAACAATTTTAACACGGTTGACAAACATGTAAAATTTATGCATCCCAGGTACAAAGGTTTATCCTTGTCACTGCATAAAGTATCATACGCATGTGCCCTCTTAATCAAATCTTGTTCAATATCACACATCATGTCTTCCAAAAAATTATCCATATAGACACTAACATTATCTCTTTGGGACACGTTTGAATTTGCTACTACTTCACCATGCCATATCCATTGTGTTTAAATTTGATAGATCCCTACACATATTAGATGATCCATGATTTCTTTCTTACTAAGTTTTGGTTCTTGATTTGCACAATAAACACATGGACAGAGAAAAAGTGCATGAAGACTTTTTTCAGCATTACTTTCAGCAAATTGTAGAAATTCCTTCACTCCATGTTCATACTCAGCACTTAATCAATTAGCTCTCATCCAACTACGATCCATACCTATGTTCCGAAATTAATGAATACATAGTTAAATCATTAGAATTTTTTATTTCTAATATAATTTTTTAATAATTAATGTTTTTTAACATTCTTTACTTGTTAGATCACTCCACAAGGACTTAATATAGGAAGCTCCGTCACAAATAATATAGAATTAGGATACGTTCTACTTATCTGTCCTTGAATGTTTCTAGTTTGGATAGAAATATACATTTATAGGAAGTCCGATGGGAGAGTAGCACTACTACAAGAATCCATAAGGGATTCTTTTAAACATAAAAATTGTAACATAATATGATGTCGTGGGATTGAAACTTGGTTGGTTGATAGCATGCAAGATTAAATAAAACTAACCACCAAACCACCGTTAAAACATGTTCTAAAATAATCGAAATACATGTATACATATTAAAAAAACTCATCCACTCACAAATAGTGGTTTAAAACAACACTTTAATTTGTTCTAATTTAAATCCATTCCTTTAGATAAAATGTAATTTAAATATGGTTTGTTTCGCATCTCCCCGGATCCGTTTTGAAGAATGAGCAAGGTTTGAGGTGGTCCAATAGGCTGATGTCACTCAGACATTCGGATATCCACTGGTGTTCTCGATCCTTGGAGGACATTACTATCATCAACCGTTGTGGAGAATTCCCTAATGTCCCTCTGCTTGGCATTAAAGGAGGTATCACTTATAACCCTTGCTTATCTTTGTGACAGTTTGGGTACGCACGAAGAGATGGTCCACATGATACGCTCATCAAAGGTGTGGTGTTCTACTATGAAAGTGACGATCAAGGTTACCATCAGAGGTTTATACGAGCTTGGAGGATGGTAAACAAGGTGGACAGTAGGACGTTAGGGCACAAAAATTCTATTCCCCTTGAGCCTTACCTTAGGTGGGTACGAGCTCGTGCTCAGAGTCTCGCAATGCCTTACCCCTCCATCCTCCCTGTCATCATAGAGCCTGTTGTTGAAGGAGATGTCCCATATACTGTCCTTCATCCCAATATGCCTACCTCTCTCGAAGACTTGCAAAATAATTGGATTCAACTAAAGGAAGAATGAGATACTTTTGAAGCCCGATTCTACGCCAGTGAGAAGAAAGTTCTGGAACTCACCAAGCAGCTTCATGAAGAGTGGAGTCTGAACGCCTACATCGCGCCAAAGAGGATGCGTTAAACCTTTTTGTCTTAGAGTCTTTGCATTTTATTTCTTTCATTGTAAACCCAAAAAGGCATGATGTACTCAAACTTGGATTTATTAATGCAACGCGTGTTCTTTTTTTGTCTAAAAACAAATTTAAATATCTAATATCCTTGAAATCATTTGCATATGCATCGTCATTCATCATAACACAAACATGTTTCTTACAACAGGTCTCCTTATCTTTCTACTATTTATTTCTGTGAGATGGATATTGAACAGACAGTAAAGGATCTCCAAGCGCATAACGCTCAATTCCAACAAATGTTCTTGGCTCTGGCAAAAGGACAAGAGGATTTGAAAACTTTGCTGATCAAAGAGAAGAAGAAGAAAGCAAAGAAACCAGTCAGTGTTTTGAATCTAGGAAGAAGGTTCAAAGGACCAGCCAGGCGAACTCTAGATTTTGAAACCTCGTCAGATGAAGGAGATAATCGAGAAGGGAGAAACAAGGAAGGAAATGACCACCCGGAATCTAAAGAAGAGGAAGAAGTGGACTACTCTGAAGAAAAATATCCTTCAGCTGACGATAGATACTAGCAGTTGGAGGATCTCCTATATGCTATAGAAATCCAGAGGGTACCCAGATTGGGTTTTGAAGAGCTAGGACTTGTCATCCCACAAAAAATCAAGGTCCCCACTTTCGCTAAATATGATGGTGTCTCTTGTCCAAAGCTGCATTTAAGGTCACACGTCAAGAAAATTCAACCCCATACTGCTGATAGGAACCTATGGGTGCATTTTTTCCAAGAAAGCTTGTCAAGAACACAGTTAGATTGGTTCTATCAGTTGGAGGGGACCAATATTCGCAATTGGGAAGATTTGGCTGCCGCTTTATACAAGCAATACCAGTATAATACTGACTTAGCTCTAACTCGAACACAATTGCAAAGCATGTCTATGGGTGCAGGTGAAGGTTTTAAAACCTATGCTAAAAAATGGCGGATCTCGCGAGAAGAGTCTAACCCCATCTATATGACAAATAATTGGTAGATATGTTCTTAGGCACGCTATCTGGTCCATTCTTCAACCACCTGATCGAAAGCTCCTTGGGTGGATTTATTAAACTAATCATGACTGGTGAACGGGTAGAAGCTGGTATAAAAAGTGGAAAAATTCAAAGAGATGTATCCTCGAGCACGATGAAGAAACCCTTTACCGGAAATAAGGAGGTCAGTGTTGCATATGACCATAGGAATCAAAACAAAATTGAACGTCGCTCGACGGTTGTGGCTATTATGATTTCCAATCCTGCACCAAATCAGCAGCAAAATTATTAGCGCAGGCCAGAGGTGCCCATGAGTCGATTCACCCGAATCAACATGACCTTGTCCCATGTTCTGTCACATCTTTTGAAGTTCAATCTGGTGACCCTAAAGAAAGCTCCCAAGAACCCCAATACAACCTCTCCTCGATACAACCCGAATGCTCGATGTGCCTATCATTTTGAAAGCCTGAGGCATGATACAAACGATTGTTGGGCCTTGAAGAATAAGATACAAGACCTTATCGAGGCAAAAGAGATTGAGTTTGATCCCCCATAAACACCTAATGTGATAACAGCGCCAATTCCCAAACACGGTAAGGTGTCAATGCTGTTGATGATGCGTGTTTTGTTTCCTCTGTGGATGATTTAACTACTCCTCTTTTGACTATTAAGCAGAATCTATTACGAGCCATCTGTTTTCGGGATGTGATGAAAGTTTTTAATTATATATGTCTCTACCAAATGGCTTTTTGTTACTGAAGATAAGCGTCCAATGTCTGATGGCTAGCAAAGAAATCCTGTTTGAAAAAGTTTCTCTCACCAGAAATTCCTGTGAAGATGTCTCAATAATCACCATTTCCAACAATCCTCCCAGGGTCTCCACCAAAAGACCCGTCAGGATTACATCTGTTCCAAAGTACGCGCCCCTAATCATCACCATGCCAGGGCCAATACCATATTATTCAGATAAAGTTGTTACCTGGAACTACTGGGCTGACATCTATTACTATGGCGTCAAGCAAGATCTGTTGGCTATCAAAAATGAAGTTTCAAAAGACATTTATCCCGACGTCATCAATATCGTTGGGACCAGTAAGATAACAAGAAGTGGAAGAATCTTATCACCCAAGATCTCTCCAAAGACCATTGTTACTCCTGTAATTATTCCCGCTACCGCTCCTACCAGCATTCCCAGTAATACTCCCGTTGATAATCCTACTATTGTCCCTGCTGCCAAGACAAGGGGCAAGGAGGTGTTATCCGAGCCTGTCTAGAAGAAGACACATCCAGAGGTCATTCTTGAAGCTTCCAGTAAAGAGATGGAGGAGATACTAAAAATAATCAAGAAAAATGACTACAACATAGTGGAACGGTTGGGGCAGACCCCCTCGAAAATATCAAATTTAGCCTTACTTTTATGTTCTGAGGCCCATGCCAAGGCCTTAGTAAAAATTTTAAAGACCGCCCGCGTGCCCCAAGAGACTTCCATTGACCAATTTGAGAATTGTGTGGCCAGTCTAACTGCTGTTAACATATTGGGTTTTTCCGACGCCGACTTGACTCCCAAAGGAAGGAAACACAACGATGCCTTGCACTACGCTAGCCAATGTTCTGGTGGATACGGGCTCATCGCTGAATGTATTTCCCAAAAATGATCTTGACCGACTATATTACGAGGGACTCACTTTAAAGCCTAGCAACATTATGGTGAGGGCCTTTGATGGTTCTAAGATGACAGTGCACGGAGAAGTTGACATCCCTATAAAAGTTGGAACTCAGACTTTTGATTCAAATTTCTATGTAATGGATATTCGCCCTTCCTATTCCTGTCTATTGGGCCGACCCTGGATTCATGGTACTGGTGCCGTCACCTCTACCTTACATCAAATGTTGAATTACTCAATCAAGGGAAAAGTCATCATTGTCCATGGGGAGGAGGAATACATGGTTAGCCACCTGGATTATTTCAGGTACATGGAAATGGATGGTGAGTTCATTGAGACTCCATGTCAGAACTTTGAGGAGGTCCCACAAACAATTATAGCAGCCAATAATACTACCAAGACTCCAAAAGTTACCAGACCGCCATTGAAAATGGCCTCTCTGAAGGATGCTAGAGCAGTGATTGAGGAAGGTGGATGCATTATCTGGGGTCAAATTCCGGATATTCCCTACAAATCCAACAAATTTGGTTTGGGTTTTACTTCGGAAGCACAAAGAGTTGTTCGACGAACTCGCGCTGGGGGACCACCTTTACGTATCAGCAATCGGGGAGTCAACACAGTGGAAGACAATGATGGCAGTTGTGACATGGATGAGTGGATTTTTCCAACCGTCAGCGGAGGACTCAACAATTGTGAAGCCAAAGAATTTGACCCTATTACTTTTATTCAAGAGTAATTGTCTTTTAATTTTTTGTCAGACTTGTAATAATTAAACAATTTAGACTTTAAAACCTTGTGTCTTACCCGAGGCACAACGGTCCATTTATGAGGGTTGTTATTTCATCTTCATATGTCATCAATAAATCATGGACGTTTTTGCATACAAATTTTACCCTATTTGTTCTTCTTTTTCTACCTTTTTATTTTTCAAAGATAGTTATGCTCTTACACACTTACATATCAAAATGCAGATCCACATCCACTCAGGATCCCATGGGTAACGATTCTGCTATGGCCTATCATGACTTTGAAAATCCTATCTACCAAGCCGAAGACGAAGGTGAGGAAAATTGTGAGGTACCAGGGGAACTAGCCAGGTTATTGCAACAAGAAGAAAGGACCATACAGTCCCATGAAGAGCCGGTTGAAACAGTTAACTTAGGTACTGAAGAGGACAAGAAAGAGGTCAACGTAGGTGCCAACCTAGAGCCTAGTGTCAAGAAGCGCTTAACTCAGTTACTACATGACTATGTTGAGGTCTTTTCTAGGTGATACGAAGACATGCCAGGACTCGGCACTGATATCGTCGTCCATCGTCTGCCGACAAAAAAAGATTGCCCTCCGATAAAATAGAAGGTATGCCGCATGCGGCCAGAAATGTCAGAAAAATCAAGACTGAAGTCATGAAGCAGTTCAACTCTGGATTCTTAGCTGTCACCTCCTACCACAATGGGTCGCCAATGTTGTTCCAGTGCCTAAAAAGGAGAGTAAGGTACGTATGTGTGTGGATTACAGAGACTTGAATAGGGAAAGCCCCAAGGATGACTTCCCGCTTCCCCATATCAATATTCTGGTTGACAACACCGTACAATATAAAGTATTTTCCTTCATGGATGGTTTCTCCGGATACAACCAGATCAAAATGGCACCCGAGGACATGGAAAAAAACGACCTTCGTCACACAGTGGGGTACATTCTGTTACAAAGTTATGCCATTCTGGTTAAAGAATGCTGGGGCAACCTATCAACGTGCCATGGTAGCTCTTTTTCATGACATGATCCATCACGAGATAGAAGTCTATGTGGATGACATGATAGCCAAATATCAAAGCGAAGAGGAACACCTGGACCATCTACAGAAACAGTTTGAAAGACTGAAGAGATACAAACTAAGGTTGAATCCGAATAAATGCACTTTTGGAGTGAGGTCCGCTAAACTCTTAGGATTCGTTGTCAGCGGAAAGGGTATCGAAGTGGACCCTGCAAAGGTAAAAGAAATACAAGAAATGCCTGCTCCTCGCATGAGAAGGAAGTTAGGGGGTTCTTAGGACGACTAAATTACATTGCCCAGTTCATTTCCTATCTAACCACTACTTGTGAGCCAATCATCAAATTACTAAAGAAAGATCAAGTGGTGGAATGGAACGATGATTTCAAGGTTGCCTTCGACAGGATCAAAGAGTACCTTCAAGAGCCTCTCATTTTTATGCCTCCAGTCGAGGGAAGACCTTTGATCATGTATCTAACTATCATGGAAAATTCAATGGGGGTGTGTGCTGGGGCAGCATGACGAGTCTGGCTGAAAAGAGAATACAATATACTACCTGAGCAAAAAGTTTACCGACTGTGAAACCAGATATTCACTGCTAGAGAAAACTTGTTGCACTCTGGCATGGGCTGCTCGCCGGCTAAGACAGTACATGTTGACCCATAATACCTTATTAATATCCAAGATGGATCCAATTAAATACATATTTGAGAAGCCCTCCTTCTCTAGAGGAATAGCAAGATGGAAGATGGTCCTGGCTGAATATGACATTTAATACACTACCCAGAAAGCAATATAAGGAAGTGTGTTAGCCGATCACCTTGCTCATCAGGCTATGGATGACTATCAATCCATGAATTTCGAATTTCCGGATGAAGATATCATGTTGGTAAACAATTGTGAAGAACTCAGACCATATGATGGACCTGAACAAGGATCCTGATGGAACTTGGTTTTTGACGGAGCTTCCAACCCACTCGGCAATGGCATAGGCGCTGTAATCATATCCCATGAAGGATGTCATACTCCCTTCACTGCTAGGCTTTGTTTTAACTGTACCAATAATATGGCGGAATATGAAGCGTGTATTATGGGTCTCAAAGTTGCCATAGATTTGGGAATCAAGTCCTTAAGTGTGTTTGCAGATTCAGCCTTAGTCATCAGTCAGATCAAAGGAGAATGGGACACGAAGCATCCTAATCTCATCCCCTACAAAGAAAATGTGTTGACATTAATCCCACATTTTGAGGAAATTACTTTTGAGAATTTTCCACGAGAGGAAAATGAACTAGCCGACGCGCTACCCACTATGTCATTCTTGTTCAAAATCAGGTGGGATAATGAGGCTCCCCAGATCACCATTGAGCAGATGGACGAACCAGTTTACTGTCACGAGATCGATACTGATGAAGTAGTGACCAAGCCTTGGTTCCATGAAATTAAGAGATACCTTGAGGCCCAAGAATATCCAGAGGGAGCTTTAATCAACGACAAGAAATTCCTGAGAAGATTCTCTGCTAAGTTATTCCTTAGTAACTGAGTTCTCTATAAGCGCAATCACGACTCTACTTTGCTTCAGTGTATAGACAAGAGTGAGGCAGAAAAAATCATGGCTGATTTACACGAAGGCAACTTTGGCACCCATTCTAGTGGGTACACGATGGCCAAAAAGATCCTCCAGTAAGGATACTATTGGTCCACCATGGAAGCAGATTGTCATCAGCATTCACGAACCTGTCACAAGTGTCAGATTTATGCGGACAAAGTACACGTGCCTCTGGTTCCTCTAAACATCCTGACTACTCCTTGGCCATTCACAATGTGGGGCATTGACATGATTGGAGAGATCAAACCTATAGCTTCTAACGGACACTGCTTCATCTTGGTTGCCATTGATTACTTCACGAAATGGGTTGAGGCAGCTTTATTTGCTTCTGTTACCAAGAAAATTGTGGCCCGCTTCATCAAACAGAATCTTATCTGTCGGTATGGTATTCTAGAGAGAATCATTACAGATAATGGTACCAATCTCAATAATACTATGATCACTGCACTGTGTGTGCAATTCAAGATCCAGCATCATAACTCTTCTCCTTACCAGCCGAAGATGAATGGCGCTGTAGAAGCCGCTAATAAAAATATCAAGAATATCATACAAAAAATGATAGTGACCTATACGGACTGGCATGAGATGTTACCATTTGCTCTCCACGGTTACCGTACCATGCTGCGCACATCAATAGGGGCAACTCCTTTCTCTTTGGTGTACGGCATAAAAGTTGTCCTACCAATTGAAGTCCAAAAACCTTCTCTGAGAATCATAAAGGATACATGATTGAATAAAGATGAATGGATTCAAACTTAACTTGACTAGTTGAACTTGATTAATGAGAAGAGGCTTACAGCTGTCTGCCATGGCAGATGTACCAAAAATGTATGATCAAAGCTTTTAACAAGAAGGTCAGACGTCGGGTATATCGGGTTGGTGACTTGGTAATCGAGCGTATCATACAACCACAAGATGATCCCAGGGGCAAATGGACTTCTACATACGAAGGACCATTTGTGATTAAAAACATTTTTTCTGGTGGAGCAATGATCTTAACCATTATGGATGGAGACGACCTTCTACACCCTATAAATGTGGACAGAGTTAAAAGATATTACGCATGAATAAAGACCCGCTAGGTCGACTGGCCTAGGAAAAAATTAGGGCATCCCGGTGAACCAAAAGGGTTCGAGCAAAAGTAGGCAGAAAATACAAAAAAATTTGTACACCTGGCAAGCTGAAAACCTGAAAATGCGGCTTAGGCAAAAAAGGTCTCTTTCATCTTTGACTGCTAGCTTAAGTTATTTATATGGTTGATTCGTGGGAAGAAAAGCCACAAATTTCATGTTTGAACTTTTCATTTTTGTTGAGAGATGAAGAAGATACAGGTCCTTTGGCTGGAGGTTAAAGATGAAGTGTAATCAGGGCGCATTTTGTATTATATATTTATTGTTTCAGTTATATTAACAGATGTACAGCCACCTCAGTGGTAAGGCAGCGCGCTGGTAACCTCAAGGTCGTGATTTCAAGACCCAGCGCCGCCTTTTGCTTTATTTCCTTTTCACATTTTCACTTTTTTTTGTTTGTTTGCAGCGTTGGGCTCCCCTTTGCTGGGCCTAATCATTTTTTCACATATTACTCCTTGTGTTACTGATCTACCCCCCTGACTTTTCTTTACATTTTTTTATTTTTGATTTTATTTTTTATTTATTTATTTATTATTATTATTATTATTATTATTATTATTATTATTATTATTATTATTATTATTATTATTATTATTATTATTATTATTACTATTATTATTGTCATAAACCATAAAAAATCCAAATTTATTTATTTTATTTATTATTTGTACTTACATATTATATTTCCTCCATAAAACAAAAGACTAAAAAATATTTTCTTAAAGACAAATTAATTTCTTTTTTCCTTAAATAATTAATTCTTAGACTTAGGATAAATTGATATATTATTTTATTTTTTTAGATAAAATTAATATTAGAACTTAGGTTATTATAATTAATATTTATATTATTTTAAAACCTTTTCATAAAAAACCATAAAAATCCTTTTTTCAAATTAATTTCTTTTCCTAATTAATTTAAGTTAATTTTATTTAATTTTAATTAATCATTTTCTTTAATTAGGTCAAGAGAAAAAACCCTTTCATAAAAACAACAAAAATCAGTTCTTTTTTCCATTTATATTCTTGCATTTTTTAATTTTCAAATTTGTACAATATTTAATATGGTTGTAATAGATAATTAAGTTTAATTTTCTTGCAATCCCTATTTGTAAATTTGTATACCCCCCTCCCCTAATGATGTAATAGCGTAGTAATTTTACTTTTCGCAATTTATCGCTTTATATATATGCTAGTAATTAGGGTTTGTATGAGAAGATACATTCAACAATTAGAAAACCCTAATCAAAGACTAAACAAAGCATGAAAATCAATACACTTGCACACGAGCACCCCTAGGGTAAAATTCACTTGGTTGCCTTACAAAAATGGCCATGTTATGCATGTGAGGTATCTTAGAAAAAACAAGTAAAAATACAAGATCATAGTCCCTCGATGATGCTATCTATGTTGCCTTTTCAAAATGATCTTAGTCCCTAAGGAAAGATGCTAAGGTACCTTGCAACATTGCTAATCATGGTTATATGATGACCCATGCCTGTCCTGTTTACATCCAAAGATAGGGTTACTTACCAAATCAATGGTAAGATGAATATGTCAAAGGAAAGAGGAAATAAACATGAAATACTTTTGAGTAGGTAGAATATTCCTAGTTACTTGCTTACTTTCAAAACAAAACATACTTGCTATTTTCAAAACAAACACCAACACTTTCAAAAATATCTTTCAAACTTGAAAACATTTCCAAAAGATCAACACTTTGTATACATACTTACGAACTAGAATCATTACAAAGTTTTCCTAAACAATGACGCCTTTTCTAAATACTTTCCAAAACCATACAAAGCACAATTTCAAACAAAAGCAAGTGATCTAGCAAGTAACTAAGAGCCCATGGAAAACCATGGATGAAAAGGGTGCTAATAACTTCCCTTTTCATAATCTACCCCCCGAACTCCAGAAACAATCTCAAAGGTCTTTTCTGTGCTTTTTCACCTTTCCTTTTGGATAAAAGAAAAGTCAGTAGAGACTCTTGCTAACAGCAACATTTACGATAAAACGCAAAACACCCAAGTCAGTTCTCCCATCGTATCACAAAATTGGCGACTCTGCTGGGGATAATTCTAAAAGTGGGGTTACCTTAGGACTAGATCACATTTACTTGGTTTCATTATTTGATTTGTTTTCTTTACATTTTGGTTCTTTGTTTGGGTTTGAATCCTCTACCCGGATTTGGGATACCTTATAGGTGATTAGCAATACATTGTGGAAACTGTGCGGGGTATACCGACATGGTCTAAGCAATAGCTATGTTAGTGCGACATATTTGTGGGTACCGGTAGCCCTTGAGTAGTCAAGGAGAATACAAGGCCGCTGAGTGATGTCATGAAGCACTAATGAACTTTTAGAATCTTTACTTGACCAACTTGGCCGTTAGGACATAATGAGATGACCGACTTTGGTGCAGTCTGAAGTTGGTAGATAATCGATACTACACTCATTGAGGTTTGGTTTTTTGGGATATTTCGATAGCCATTTAAGAGGCTTGCACTGAATCAATGCCAAAGGAAACAAACCAGTGATATTGAGCTCCTTAGAACTCGATTACTATTACTAGGACAAGTTTGAGCCAACTAAACTTCAAGAGGGTACTTACCTATGAGACTCCATGCAAGCCTAAACCTAAGGACTTGTTTGTTTTATTTGTATATATTTACTTGTACATAACATCATAAACATCATAACATCATACTCATACTCACTAACCATTTCAAGGATTTTTGGGATTTATCTTTGTTCTTTTTTGTAGGGAAAACCATTCAAGTCAATCTCGTAAGGATCCCTCCTTAACTTAAAGAGCTAGCATTAAGGATTCCTGAAAATTCTCCATTTACCAAAAGACATGGTCGCCTCCTAAACTTGGTCACCTCCAACAATGATGAAGACATGATGAAGGTGCTCTTTCAGTTCTTTGATCCCTTACACCATTGCTTCACATTTCCCGATTATCAACTTGTGCCGACTTTGGAAGAATTCTCCCAACTCTCGAGGATTCCCGATCTCAATCAACTACTTTTCAACACTACGGAAAGAGATCCAAAGCCAGAAGAGATTGCTCAAGCTCTACACTTGCAACCATCTGATATCACAACTAATTGGGAAACAAGGAGCAGTGTCAAAGGTTTCCTAGCAAATTTCTTGTTTGAGAAAGCTCAAAACTGTTGGAACTCTTAGGATTTTCAAGCCTTTGAGGAAATTGCGGCTCTCCTCATCTATGGGATGGTTTTGTTTCCAAATACTGACCAACTCATAGATGTGAATGCCGTCAAAATCTTCATGTCTCGTAACCCGGTGCCTACTTTTCTAGGGGATATCCTACATTCCTTTCACACTTGTACTATGAGGAAAAGAAGTATTCTCATGTGTTGTACTCCTCTTTTGACAAGATGGTTTATTTCGCATCTTCCCCAATCTGTGTTGAAAAATGAGCAAGGTTCAAGGTGGTCCCATAGGTTGATGACGCTCAAACATTCAGATATTCATTGGTGTTCCCGATCTATGGAGAATGTTACTATCGTCGACCATTGTGGAGAATTCCCTAATGTCCCTTTACTTGGCATTAAAAGAGGTATTACCTACAACCCTTGCTTAGCCTTAAGACAATTTGGTTACGCCCAGAGGGATGGTCCCCATGAGATGCTTATCCAAGGATTGGTATTCGACTGCGTGAATGACGATCAAGGTCACCGCCAGAGATTTATCCGAGCTTGGAGGATGTTGAACAAGGTAGATATCAAGGCACTAGGACACAAGAATTCCATTCCCCTCGAGCCTTACCTTAAATGGGTACGAGCTCGTGCTCAGAAACTTGTGATGCCTTATCCCTCCATCTTACCAGTCATCATGGAGCCTGTGGTCGAAGGAGATGTTCCCTACACTATTCTCCATCCCGACATGCCTACCTCTCTCGAAGACCTACAAAAGGGTTGGATCCAGCTGAAGGAAGAACGAGATGCTTTCGAGGCTCAATTTTATGCTAGTGAAAAGAGGGTCTTGGAGCTTACGAAGCAGCTACAAGAAGAGCAAAGTGTGAACGCTTATCTCGCACTGAAGAGGATGCGTTCAGTCTTTTTATCTTAGAAAGTTATTTTGTAAGCCAAAGAGGCATGATGTAATATTTCTTGTTTTGTCTAATGAGAAATAACGTTTTTTCATTTCTTTTGTCTATACAAATTTAAATTTCATTAATCCTTGAAATCATTTGCATGTACATATTCCATGCATCATAACATGACATGTTTTCGCATAACAGGTTTCCTTCTCTTTCTGCTGTTTATTTCAGCAAGATGGATCTAGAGAAAACTGTGACGGATCTCCAAGCCCAAAATTCTCAGTTTCAGGAAGCTCTACTAGCCCTAGTCAAGGGGCAGCAAGATATGATGGCTTTGCTGGCTGTTAAGAAGAAGCCAAAGAAGAAATCTCTACTCAACATGGGTAGAAGGTTCAAGGAGACAATTCGTCAAATCCCAGTAGGAGGAGACTCATTTGAAGAGGACGAGAACCAGATCGATGAGGTCAAGAGTACTCAGGATGAATGTTTTAATGATCAAGAATCTGATGATGATTATTTCAACGAGCAGTATCCACCCACTGATATCAAATACAAACAGTTAGAAGACAGATTGAAAGCTGTTGAAATCCAAGCCGTCATCGGTTTAGATTTTGATGATTCGGGTTTGATCTCTGGGGTAGTCATTCCCCACAAATTCAAAATACCAATCTTTGCAAAATACGACGGGGTTTCTTGTCCAAAACTCCATTTGAAATCTTATGTGCGCAATATACAACCGCAAACTGTTGATAAGAAGTTCTGGGTTCACTTTTTCCAAGAGAGTTTGGATGGAACGCAACTTGAATGGTTTTATCAGTTAGATGGTTCTCGTATCAATACTTGGGAGGATCTAGCTACTGCCTTATACCATCAGTATCAGTACAATGCCGACTTGGCGCCGACGAGGGTTCAGTCGCAAGATATGACCATGGGGAAGAATGAAGGATTTAAGGAATATGCACAAAAATGGAGAGACCTTGCTAGTAGGATCTAACCTCCCTTGACTGATAGGGAGCACATCGACATGTTCATGGGAACTTTATCTGGTCCTTTCTTTAATCTGTTTGTTGGCTTCTCTTCTTCTGGTTTCACTGAATTGATCTTAACCGGTAAAAGAGTTGAAAGTGGCATCAAAAAGTGGGAAGATCTCTGTGGCATCTACCTTCACTCCTAATCCTATCAAGAAAACTTTTGCTACATGTTGTACCCCAAAATTTTCCCTCCCATATTCTTCAAAGTTTTGACAAGCATCATCTCAATTTGCTCAAACCTACTCAAGGGTTGCACAGTTTAAACACCCTTCTAAGCCAGTCAAATTAGGGTTTTGGTTCTTGCAAGGAAGTTGAGGTTTTCAAGGGCTCAATCAAGTCCCATATGCTCATATACATTGTCAAGCACCTACATGTCAAGTTTCAAGGCTCACAAGGTCAAGTTGCACAGTCAAAAACCCTAATTGCTTCACAATCAACTGTAGGGGTAAAATGGTCATTTCGCAGTCAAAAGTCAAAATTTTTGGTCAACATCTTATTTTGAAGCCACAATCATCATTGGATCAAATCTTGATCATGATTCCACAAGAATGGCTCAAAAATCATCAAGATGCAAAAGTTTCCATTTTTAGACAGCTGAAAAAGTCAACTGTAACTTGATCAAGGCATAACTTTTTCATGGTTCACCAGAAAAATCCCATCCAATTCTCATTTTGAAGGGGAGGACATTTCCTACAACTCATCTTCACATTCCAAGTCCAAGAAATGCTCTCACAAAAAGTTATCAATTTCAACATTATAGGTCATTTTTAAAAGTCAACAAAAAGGCATTTTAAGTCAAAGACCATAACTTTATATTGGTAAATCAAAATGACATTGTACCAAAGGCATTGGTTAGAGGACTTCAATACCTTTCCAAAATGTCCAAGAACATGTTCATATGATCAAAATTGAGCAAGATATGCATTGGAGAAGTTAGGAAATTTTTGTGAAATGGCAAACGTCAACTATCCTTGAAACTTCAATTTTTGACAAAAGGGCCCACTTTTTCCACTTGAGTCATCTTTGCCATGTCACCCACGTGTCCCATGATTTATTTCAAGATTAAAGATTAATTTTTCTATTTTTATTTAATTTTATTTGATTTAATTCATTTTAAATCTTTAAAATTCAAATAAAAATCAAAAAAATTAATTAAGGGATATCTTTGAGTTTGAATAGCCTTAATACATCATGAAACACATACCAATTTCGTGTACATCCTATTTCAAGCATAAAAATTCAAATTTGGAGCAAAAAAGGCAAGTTGTTCAATGGTGGTTATGGAGGAAATCAAGACTTCATTGCAAGGCTTCAAGGCTCCTTATTGTGATTGATTCTCATTCATATACACATATGCAAGCCTTCCCACCCTCATGGACGAAAAAAAGGCATCCCTAAAACGGCAGAGCAAAAACTCAGAATTTGTCAAAAAAGTGTGAGATCTAAAGCAAGGTTACAGGCAGTTTCAGACAAAACAAAGCATGTGAGATCCTTCATTGCCATACCCTGAAACTAAAGAGACCTTTACCACGCCCTGAGACTCCATATCAAGCACTGTAAGTCATCACAAACTCACCCCTGTACACGAAATCGTGTTTCTCTATTCTTGCATTTTTTTTGGAAAATAATGGCATAATCATACTCCTTGTTTGATTTCTAACATAACCATATTGTTCAATTTCATTTTGGGGCTTTGTATGATGATACCCGCATCTAGGGTTTGCATTGTTTGTTTTTAGGCATTCTTTCTCCAGGCACAATCAAGACAAATCATAAGCATGAAGGGATTCAGGAGGTGGAAACGAGATCAACTATGGTCTTGAAATGGATTTTCATGGCCCGAGGAGCATTTTCAGAGCAAGCCTGCGAAACCACCTGCGGATAAAAATCCGCAGGTAAAAAAACCAGTATCAAAGGAAGAAGACGCTGATGCGTCCCCTCCTCATTCGTTGTTTCAAAAAGCGTGCGTTTTTATATTTTTTTCAGGCATATGCTTTTGTTTTCTAATTTAATAATTGCGTGTTATTTTGATAATGAATGGAACGTGCAGCTCAGTTGGTCAAAACCTTGGAACGTGAACAATGGGACCTGGGTTCGATTCCCAGGTCCCCCATATATTTCTTCATGTTTTTCTTAACATATTCCAGTGCAGCGTCACATCAAATAATTCACCATAGACTCACACATCCAACATGCCATGTGTCCTCAGACAGTCATCCAAAGGCCAGGAGAGGGAGGAATACCATGTTCCAAGTCAAACGCGCTCTGGACAATCAAGGAGAGTCAAACGTGGCTTCTTAATGGGCCAGAATTCAACACACCTCCTATTTGGCCCAACCCCCCCCCCCCCCCCCCCTCCCTTGGGTTTGCAATTTTTCTTTTTTATATTTTATTTGTCTTATTTTATTTTTCCCTTTTATTAACAATTAACCAATTAATGTTTTCATAAAAAAATCAAAAAAAGAACTAACATTATTACTATTATTAATTTCATTTTATTTTTGTAAATAAAATATTAACAAATAAATAATTTAATTAGGTCAACTTTAATTTCTTTTTCTTTACAATTAAAATAATTTAGAATTAGGTTAACTTAGAATTTTAATTCTTTTAATTTATTTCATAAAAACATAAAAAACACAAAAAATATTTTCTTTTAATAAATTAATTAATTAGTTTAATTATTGGTTATTAATTTCATTTAATCACAAAAAAAGACAAAAATTCAATTTCTTTTCTTAAAAGGGTCAAAACCCTTAGGACATTCCAATTTAATTTTTATTCGCGCGCATTTTATTTTGATTATTATGTAATTTCTTTCAAGAATGTAATAGTAACTAGGTTTACTGCTTTCAATTTACTTTCCGCGTTTTACCAAAACGGGTCTTTGTATTTTTGGCGATGTATAGACCCGCGCCTTGTAATAGCGTAGAATTTATCTTTCCGCAATTTACTTTCCGCACCCCTAACTGTTAAATGCATGAAAGAATGTATGGTAAATAAAACAACTCGTAGCTCACAAAATAACAAGACAAACATTAACTGAAAAACAACACACAAAGCACATGCCACTCCTAGGGTACGCTTCACTGGTTGCCTCGAAACGTGGTCATCAATTATAGGGTGTCTTAGAGGTCGCCCTCCTGTCTAAGATCCAGTTGCCTCGAAACGGTTTCCTCGGATAAAAGGATCTAGGACATTAGGGTTACTTCTAAGGCGTCCTACCATTGCTTAGGTGACCACACTGTCCCGATAATCGAATTGACTCGAACAACTCCAACGATGGTGCTACCTACCTCTCAATGGTGGGATAGCACTATCTAAAGGACTCTTACACAGCTTAATTCCTTAGGGTAGGTAGATGACTCATGGGTACTTGCTCTTTTTAAAACAAACAAAATACTTTTCACACCTTACACTTTCAAAAAGTTTTCAAACAATACTTCATACACTCTTGAGGACTGATACAAGAGTTACCTAGAAGTTTTCAAACGAACTTTTTTCAAAACCCACACACACTTGAAAAGCAAACAAACTTTTTAAAACATAAGAGCAAGTACCTAAGAGCCCATGGATAACCATGGATAGAAAGGGTGCTAACACCTTCCCTTTCTATAAATCTACCTCCCGAACCGAGAGACATCTCGAATAAGGAATTTTGCTGTGCTTTTGTCCTTTCCATGTTAGAGAACATAAAAGACGGTGGCGACTCTTTCTTACCGCGACATTTCACGAACCAGCTTAAAAAACAGTCAGTTCTATTTCCACCGATCACAGAACTGGCGACTCTGTTGGGGAATTAATAAAGTGAGGTGTACCTTAGGAATAGTTCATCATCATGTTTTCAATTGCTTGCTTTAATTGCTCTAAAATTGTGGGCCTGTCTTGGGAGTTTCATAGATCCTAACCCGGATCTGGGGGATACCTTTTAGAAAGTAGAAACAAACTGTGAGGGAACTGTGCGGGGTATACCGACACGGTTGAAGCAGTTTGCTACATTGATGTGGCACTTTGGTGAGTACCGGTAACCCTTGAGTCAAGTCAAGGAGAGTACGGGGCCGCCGCGTGGTGTCGTGAAGCATCAACTGACCTTAGGAACCTTACTTGACCATCCTGGCCTCTTTAGGGGTAGTGAGATGACCGATTTTGATGCAGTCCGAAGTTGGTAGATACTCGATACTACACTCATTGAGGGTTGTTTTCTTGGAATATTTTGATCGCCAGTTCAGTGGCTAAATCAAAACAATGAACATAGAAAACAACCATATGATATTGAGCTCCTTAGAACCCGGTTACTTTTGATAGGACAGGTTTTTGAGCCCACCAACTTCAAGAGGGTAGTACCCCAAACTTCATGCTGGCCTAAACTCTAAGGGTTGTCTTGTGTGACTTGTGTGCTTTCAAACTTGACTACTTGCATGCTTGTTATCTAACACATGCGTTTCTTGCAGGGTTTGTTTACAGTCCTTAACCTGGACTCATAACAGAGTTTACTTACATCACTCCATGCATAGCATAACATCATGCCATCATACCATTGCATACATCCTACATAAGGACTAATCCATTTCAAGGATCTCAAGGGTTTGTGATGCAGGTCATGATGAATCAAATGTCCAGCAAGGGGCAAAAGGGGATTTATTTTCTCCTAGCCAAGGTTGATACCTTGAGTCATGGGCTATGACCCACTCGATATGGTGAGCTTTGACTCTTGAAGAAGGACTCTCAACAATATGCAGGGTCTTCAATCAAACCACCAGATTCAAATTCTAACGAGCTTCTCTGTTTACCCCACGAGGCCCTTGAAAACATCGCATGCATACATACATATCATTGCATTACAGGTACTCTGTTCTACAGGCTGCTTAATCTTCTTCGCTGTTTATTTCAGCCATCATCATGAATCCTGAATCATCCAATGAACAAGCTATCAAGGCCCTCCAGGCCCAGAATGCCCAGTTTCAAGAGCTGGTCATGAACTTAGCCCAGGGACAACAGGAATTGAAGACTCTGCTTTTGAAGAAAAAGAAGAAGAGGACTGTTTTGTTCAACCCTAGACGCAGATCTGGGAATACACTGCAGAATGAAGTTGAGCGGACTACTCCATCTGTTGGGGAAGGCAGTCACCAAGAAGGAAGGGTTCCTAGTCCCGTAGTCTCTGACACCGAGACAGATTTCAATGATGAACAGTACCCTTCTGCTGAGGACAGGTACAAACAGCTGGAGGACCGGTTAAATGATATGGAGATTCAACGTGTGCCTGGGTTGGACTTTGGGGACCTAGGTTTATCTTCTGGGGTGGTGATCCCTCACAAGTTAAAGGCGCCTGCCTTTGCGAAGTACGACGGGGCTTCCTGCCCTAAGATGCACCTCCGTTCTTATGTAAGGAAGATCCAGCCTTACACGACAAACAAGAACTTATGGATCCATTTCTTCCAGGAGAGTCTTTCAGGGACTCATCTCGAATGGTTCTATCAGCTGGATGAAACCAACATTCATAACTGGGAGGACTTGGCTACTTCTTTTTATAAGGAGTATCAGTACAATTCCGACCTCGCTCCTACGCGTACCCAACTCCAGGGTATGTCGTTAGGATCAGGTGAAGGTTTTAAGGAGTATGCGCAAAGGTGGAGAGATCTGGCTGGAAGGGTGCAACCGCCTTTGACTGACCGTGAACTCGTCGACATGTTCTTGGGGACCCTGTCTGGTCCTTTCCTCAACCATTTGATTGGGAATTCTTCTGCTGGGTTTACAGATTTGATCTTGACCGGGGAGAGGATTGAAACTGGTATCAAGGCTGGAAAGATTCAAGAAGCTGCACCTGCTGATGCTCATAAAAAGCCTTACAGTGGGAAGAAGGAGTCAAATGATGTGCATAGTAAAAAGGGTCGCCATGATCAACATGTAGGGGTAACCCAAATCTATAATCCTAGGCCTGCTTAACAAGGACAGGGGCAGCAACGTAAGGAGGCCACACCCAAGAGACAGTTCACTAAGATCAACATGTCACTGGATCAAGTGCTACAACAAATGTTGAAGGCAGGGCTGATTACCTTAAGGGCTCCTCTCCGGAATCCAAACACTTCTGCTCCTAACTATCATCCCAATGATAGGTGCGCATACCATTCTAATAGCCCAGGACATACTACAGACAACTGTTGGGCTCTGAAGAACAAGGTCCAAGACATGATTGACGCCGGAGAGATTCAGTTTGAAGCACCAGAAACTCCAAACATAATCACTGCTCCTTTGCCCAATCATTGAAGGCTTTTGTTTATTTGAATTTCCGAGTTGTATTTTTTTTTTTGCTTATACAAACAATTAATGTCATAGCAAACTCTTTTACTTCATTAATGCACTGCATATGTCTGTTTTTGAAATAATCCAATTATTTTCACTATATTCAAATTGCTTTCATATTTTTTTTGTGATGATCAACGCTCGGTTAATAATACTAAGCCTCTTGAGGGAGGATGACGAAAACGATACCACGGTATTTACAGTATTCTTTTAAACAGACCCCGCTGATGAGGTACATGCATTGTTTCAATTCCTAAACAATGGAGTTATAAGGATGATAATCCCTTGTCAACCCCTTTGAGCCAAAAGAAGTAGGAGTTTTCTTTTCTAAAATTAAAACCCTTAATCATAACCTGGGGCAGGGTAGTTCTCTCAGTTGATCCAGGTGCACAGTGAATGGCATCAAAGAAGTCCTTACAAAACAAAAGACAATGATGGTTCTGAATGATCATAAAGACAGGTAGTCATCATTTCTCAAAATAAAAGCCCAACAAGTCAAAACCTATGAAGGAGACTTACAAAAACTGGGGCATCCCGCTGACTGTAACCACAAGAGAAACAGTTCAAGCAAAAATAGGGATAACGAAATCAAAAAAGAAAGAGGTCCTACAAACCCTCGACGACAAAAAAAAATGACTGCCTGTTTCAAAATAAACTGTCAATGTCCAAACCATCGCTGGAATATCATAGCAAAGACTCAAACAAGGTCTAATGCATGATTAGCTGAGTTTAGGATTGAAGAACATCACGAAGAGCGGGTGGGTACAAATACAATTTGAGCCTTTATCCTTTGTTTCTTAAACCGTGAACCAGGCCACGTTATAACCTTCAAAAGTCCTAGCTGAAGCATGGGTTAATTCGAAAGCATACTGTTACAAAGGTATCCTGACTCCTTAAGGCTCGCTGTAAAATCTTGAGTTGACATCACATGTTACATAATTTGCTTGTTTTACTGAAAAAATGCATTTTCAAAAAAAAAACTTCAAGACAGACATAAGCTTTGCATTCTTGATATAACACTGTTTGCATATGTGACTATTTATTTGAAAAGCAGAGAAATTCGCACGACAAATGTCTAATGAACAAAAGCACCTCCAATCAAGGGGCATGGCATGATCATTGTCCATCATCTGGGGCAGTTAAGTCAAGATTCGGAGAATCTCTCAAAAGGCCAACCAACTTGGGGCAAATCTCCATCTGGATCACTTGGGGCATTGGACGATCAAACGAAGATCTTCTGGTGGTATGACGACACAATACTACTGACAGTGACAACTCCCTGCATTCTGAGAGCGTGGACATAGTCGAGAAAATACAACGCATAATTAAAGACCCGCTAGGTTGACACACCTAGGAAAAAATAAGGGCTTCCCGGCGAACCAAAAGGTTCGGGCAAAATAAGGGATGAAAATGAAAAAATCTGTACACCCGGCAAGTCGAAAACCTGAAAAGGCGGCTTGGGCAAAAATGGGTATCCCGTTGGATTGAAAACCCGAAAGGGCGGTCCAGGAAAAAGTTAGGGATCAAAGCGTACGACTATGTCCCGTCATCTTGTCACTTACCTACCAGAAGAAGATTTGTCGATCAGCAGTTATCAAGGCCTCCACAGGCGTCTTCTCCCACAGAAACAGGGGCAATCAGAATTGTCTAAGCGATCTAGTTGCTTTGTCCACCAAGGTACCAAGGTAAGTTCGGTTGAAGAACGACCAAGATGCCTTCACTCCCCGTTGAGTAAGACCAGAATCATAAATACTCTCCCCAAGCAGAATTTGTCTCCCGTTAGCCCTAACAAGGCACTGTATCTCCAGCAAGTCAGCAATACTCTCCCCAAGCAGAGTTAGTCTACTGTCAGCCTTAAGGAAGTTGGGTACCCCCAGAAGATCTCAATATTCCCCAGCAAACGGAGTATACAGATGTTCCTAAGCAAGCATCCCCGACAGTATTGATCTAAGATTATTCCCCGGCGGAATACGGACACCCTTGTAGAGCCATTTCCCAGTACAGTTCAAAAGTTTCCCCAGGAAAGTTGAATCAATCTCCCCAGTAGATTCTGGAAGCTTATCCCCAGTAGATTCTGGAAGCTTGTCCCCTGCAGAATACGAACGCGTCTCCCCGGATTTATTCAAAGGTTATTCTCCACCAGAGCTTATAACTGGGTTATCCTCAGCTAATTGCCACGGAAAGATCGTCCTCGGCGAAGTTCTTCCTATCCCCAGCGGAGTTCATCAAGTCTTCCTACATAACTCATCAATGGTATCCCCAGCGGAGTTATCATCAAAATCTCAACGAAGTATCTCTTCCCACAGAGTATTCCCCGCAGAGTAATCTCTCCAACAAGTTTATTACCCCAACGGAGTCATCTTCTCCTACCGATATTCTTGCAATCATCCGCCCCAACGGAAACGAAGAATTCTACTCTTCAACGTCAGCCCAAGATTCAAACTCCCGGCATCCGTCAAGGATTTATTTTCCTAGACGAGAATACATTCATAAACATCGCATCGTCATGATACATGCATATATACATCATACAATCTCATTTTATGTTGAGAACATCATCGCTTGATCCATGTCATGCATTGCATGTGACTGACCTTACCTTTCAGGAAGGATACAGTTAAATGATCAGCTATGTCAAAGAAGACAGATACAGTCGAAAGAGACCAATCCAGTCAAAGAAGATAGATTCAGTCAAAAAAAGACAAGTCCAGCTAAATCCCAAAGGTTTTTCTGATGCTCATCCAGTCAAAGAAAACAACTCGTCATTAAAGACACCCGTCGTTATAGACATCCGTCATTATAGACACCCGTCATTGAAGACAACCAGTCATTGAAGACACCCGTCATTGAAGACAGCTCGTCATTGAAGACAACCCGTCGTTATAGACATCCGTCATTATAGACATCCGTCATTATAGACACCCGTCATTGAAGACAACCCGTCATTAAAGACACCCGTCATTGAAGACATCTCGTCATTAAAGACTACCCTTCATTGAAGAAGACTCGTCATTGAAGACAACTCGTCATTAAAGACCCCCGTCGTTATAGACACCCGTCATTATAGACACCCGTCATTGAAGACAACCCGTCATTGAAGACACCCGTCATTGAAGACAACCCGTCATTGAAGACAACCCGTCATTGAAGACACCCGTCATTGAAGACATCTCGTCATTGAAGACAACTCATCATTGAAGATAACCCGTCAGTATAGACACCCGTCATTGAAGACACCTCGTCGTTGAAGACTACCCGTCATTAAAGACAACTTGTCATTTAAGACAACCCGTCATTGAAGACAACTCGTCATTAAAGACAACCCATCATTGAAGACAACTCGTCATTAAAGACAACTCGTCATTGAAGATCACTCGTCGTTGAAGACAACCCGTCCATGAAGATAACCCGTCCAAAGAGACAACTCGTCAAGAAAGACAAAACCTCCTCTGGTTCAGTTAAATCCTAAAGATTTTTCTGAGATAACCTGTCGGTAGAGACAACCCATCAACCTTTTGAAGTTCCAGATTCGATACCTGTATCTAGCCAGGGCATGTCTGTGAGCGACTGAGTGAAGATCAACCCCTGTAACGGGCCAGGTAATTATCTTTCTTTCTCAGGTACGCAAGTTCTCGCTAAGGAATCTCTTACGCGATCGACACCTAGATGGCATCTATAAGCCCATCCACCTATCAACAGTCTCCAAATGGCATCTATAAGCCCATTCCCGACAAGGTTCTGTCACGTCTCCAAATGGCATCTATAAGCCCATTCCCGACAAGGTTCTGTCACTTCTCCAGATGGCATCTATAAGCCCATCCTCCTATCCACCATCTCTCCAAATGGCATCTGTAAGCCCATTCCCGACATCACACTGCTGATACTCTACTATGTGAGTGCAAATTTCTGGGCACAGAGTGTTCAATCATCTTCCACCCTCGGATCACGAAAGGCACACAAGCCAATCTACATCCTCAGGTCTAAGAAGATTGAACAGGGGCAACTGTTGTACCCCAAAATTTTCCCTCCCATATTCTTCAAAGTTTTGACAAGCATCATCTCAATTTGCTCAAACCTACTCAAGGGTTGCACAGTTCAACCACCCTACTAAGCCAGTCAAATTAGGGTTTTGGTTCTTGCAAGGAAGTTGAGGTTTTCAAGGGCTTAATCAAGTCCCATATGCTCATATACATTGCCAAGCACCTACATGTCAAGTTTCAAGGCTCACAAGGTCAAGTTGCACAGTCAAAAACCCTAATTGCTTCACAATCAACTGTAGGGGTAAAATTGTCATTTGGCAGTCAAAAGTCAAATTTTTTGGTCAACATCTTATTTTGAAGCCACAATCATCATTGGATCAAATCTTGATCATGATTCCACAAGAATGGCTCAAAAATCATCAAGATGCAAAAGTTTCCATTTTTGGACAGTTGAAAAAGTCAACTGTAACTTGATCAAGGCATAACTTTTTCATGGTTCATTAAAAAAATCCCATCCAATGCTCATTTTGAGGGGAGGACATTTCCTACAACTCATCTTCACATTCCAAGTCCAAGAAATGCTCTCACAAAAAGTTATCAATTTCAACATTATAGGTCATTTTTAAAAGTCAACAAAAAGGCATTTTAAGTCAAAGACCATAACTTGATATTGGTAAATCAAAATGACATGGGACCAAAGGAATTGGTTAGAGGACTTCAAGACCTTTCCAAAATGTCCAAGAACATGTTCATATGATCAAAATTGAGCAAGATATGCATTGGAGAAGTTGGGAAATTTTTGTGAAATGGCAAAAGTCAACTATCCTTGAAACTTCAATTTTTGACAAAAGGGCCCACTTTTTCCACTTGAGTCAGCTTTTCCATATCACCCACGTGTCCCATGATTTATTTCAAGATTAAAGATTAATTTTTCTATTTTTATTTAATTTTATTTGATTTAATTCATTTTAAATCTTTAAAATTCAAATAAAAATCAAAGAAATTAATTAAGGGATGTCTTTGAGTTTGAATAGCCTTAATGCATCATGAAACACATACCAATTTCGTGTACATCCTATTTCAAGCATAAAAATTCAAATTTGGAGCAAAAATGGCAAGTTGTTCAATGGTGGTTATGGAGGAAATCAAGACTTCATTGCAAGGCTTCAAGGCTCCTTATTGTGATTGATTCTCATTCATATACACATATGCAAGCCTTCCCACCCTCATGGACGAAAAAAAGGCATCCCTAAAACGGCAGAGCAAAAACTCAGAATTTGTCAAAAAAGTGTGAGATCTAAAGCAAGGTTGCAGGCAGTTTCAGACAAAACAAAGCACGTGAGATCCTTCATTGCCATGCCCTGAAACTAAAGAGACCTTTACCACGCCCTGAGACTCCATATCAAGCACTGTAAGTCATCACAAACTCACCCCTGTACACGAAATCGTGTTTCTCTATTCTTGCATTTTTTTTGGAAAATAATGGCATAATCATACTCCTTGTTTGATTTCTAACATAACCATATTGTTCAATTTCATTTTGGGGCTTTGTATGATGATACCCGCATCTAGGGTTTGCATTGTTTGTTTTTAGGCATTCTTTCTCCATGCACAATCAAGACAAATCATAAGCATGAAGGGATTCAGGAGGTGGAAACGAGATCAGCTATGGTCTTGAAATGGATTTTCATGGCCTGAGGAGCATTTTCAGAGCAAGCCCGCGAAACCACCTACGGATAAAAATTCGCAGGTAAAAAAACCAGTATCAAAGGAAGAAGACGCTGACGCGTCCCCTCCTTATTCGTTGTTTCAAAAAGGGTGCGTTTTTATATTTTTTTCAGGCATATGCTTTTGTTTTCTAATTTAATAATTGCGTGTTATTTTGATAATGAATGGAACGTGCAGCTCAGTTGGTCAAAGCCTTGGAACGTGAACAATTGGACATGGGTTCGATTCCCAGGTCCCCCATATATTTCTTCATGTTTTTCTTAACATATTCCAGTGCAGCGTCACATCAAATAATTCACCATAGACTCACACATCCAACATGCCATGTGTCCTCAGACAGTCATCCAAAGGCCAGGAGAGGGAGGAATACCATGTTCCAAGTCAAACGCGCTCTGGACAATCAAGGAGAGTCAAACGTGGCTTCTTAATGGGCCAGAATTCAACACACCTCCTATTTGCCCCCCCCCCCCCCCCCCCCCTTGGGTTTGCAATTTTTCTTTTTTATATTTTATTTGTCTTATTTTATTTTTCCCTTTTATTAACAATTAACCAATTAATATTTTCATAAAAAAATCAAAAAAAGAACTAACATTATTACTGTTATTAATTTCATTTTATTTTTGTAAATAAAATATTAACAAATAAATAGTTTAATTAGGTCAACTTTAATTTCTTTTTCTTTACAATTAAAATAATTTAGAATTAGGTTAACTTAGAATTTTAATTCTTTTAATTTATTTCATAAAAACATAAAAAACACAAAAAATATTTTCTTTTAATAAATTAATTAATTAGTTTAATTATTAGTTATTAATTTCATTTAATCACAAAAAAAGACAAAAATTCAATTTCTTTTCTTAAAAGGGTCAAAACCCTTAGGACATTCCAATTTAATTTTTATTCGCGCGCATTTTATTTTGATTATTATGTAATTGCTTTCAAGAATGTAATAGTAACTAGGTTTACTGCTTTCAATTTACTTTCCGCGTTTTACCAAAACGGGTCTTTGTATTTTTGGCGATGTATAGACCCGCGCCTTGTAATAGCGTAGAATTTATCTTTCCGCAATTTACTTTCCGCACCCCTAACTGTTAAATGCATGAAAGAATGTATGGTAAATAAAACAACTCGTAGCTCACAAAATAACAAGACAAACATTAACTGAAAAACAACACACAAAGCACATGCCACTCTTAGGGTACGCTTCACTGGTTGCCTCGAAACGTGGTCATCAAGTATAGGGTGTCTTAGAGGTCGCCCTTCTGTCTAAGATCCAGTTGCCTCGAAACGGTTGCCTCGGATAAAAGGATCTAGGACATTAGGGTTACTTCTAAGGCGTCCTACCATTGCTTCGGTGACCACACTGTCCCGATAATCGAATTGACCCGAACAACTCCAACGATGGTGCTACCTACCTCTCAATGGTGGGATAGCACTATCTAAAGGACTCTTACACAGCTTAATTCCTTAGGGTAGGTAGATGACTCATGGGTACTTGCTCTTTTCAAAACAAACAAAATACTTTTCACACCTTACACTTTCAAAAAATTTTCAAACAATACTTCATACACTCTTGAGGACTGATACAAGAGTTACCTAGAAGTTTTTAAACGAACTTTTTTCAAAACCCACACACACTTGAAAAGCAAACAAACTTTTGAAAACATAAGAGCAAGTACCTAAGAGCCCATGGATAACCATGGATAGAAAGGGTGCTAACACCTTCCCTTTCTATAAATCTACCTCCCGAACCGAGAGACATCTCGAATAAGGAATTTTGTTGTGCTTTTGTCCTTTCCATGTTGGAGAACATAAAAGACGGTGGCGACTCTTGCTTACCGCGACATTTCGCGAACCAGCTTAAAAAACAGTCAGTTCTATTTCCACCGATCACACTACAAATAAGGAAGTCAATGTTGTGTATGGGGCAAGGGCCCATACCAAGAAGAACGATTACCCATCTGTCAATGTTTTCCGAATCTCCAATCTAACTCTTACTCCAAGACCATCTACAAATCATCAACATTTTGAAACTGCAAGAAGATAACTTACGAGGTTAGGCAGGTTACTGTCTCAAGCCCTTCAACATTTGCTCAAGGCTAATTTAGTGACATTGCGCGATCCTTCTTCCAACCCTGACACCTCGTCACGGAAGTATAATCCGAATGTTAAGTGTGCTTACCATTCAAACAGCCTGGGCACGAGATTGACCAGTGCTGGGCCTTGAAGAACAAAATCCAGGATTTGATTGATAACAAAACTATTGAATTTAATCCTCCTCCAACATCGAATGTAATTACTGCTCCAATTCTGAAACATGACAAGAGTGTTAATGCCGTTGAAGATATAATTTTTGTTGCCTCTGTTGAAGAATTGACTACTCCGCTGAATGTAATTAAGAACAATTTGTTGAAAGCTGGGATCTTCCCTGGCTGTGAAAAAGACTGTGTGTGTTGTACAAGATAACTCAATGGATGTGAAGGGATGAAGAAAGGCATACAACGCCTGATGGATAGCCACAAAATTCTATTTGAAAAGACTCCACTTGCCGAAAGTTTTACTAACAAATGTGAAGACCTTTACATTATTACCATCTCCAACAAGCCTCTTAGGATCAGCTCCAAAGGTCCTATTAGGATTTCAAATGAACCCACTATTGCTCCCTTAATAATTACCAATCCCGGACCAATTCCCTACTCTTCAAACAAAGTGGTACCATGGAATTACGGTGTTGAGGTGTTCTATCATGGGATTAAACAAGATGCCTGGATATAAGAAGAAAAAGATGACAATGTTGGCAACATAGCTGGCTCAAGCAAAGTAACTAGAACTGGGAGAATATTTTCACCCAATATCTCACCACCAGTGGTTACAAAGATGCCCATTCGTATTACTTCTTCCAAGCCAAATACAGATACAAGAGGGAAGGAGAAGGTTGTTGAGCCTGATGTGATTGAAGTACCCTCCAAGGATGTAGCTGATGGAGAACCCTCCCCGCTCGCGAGATGGACGAGATTTTGAAGATCATAAAAAGAAGCGACTTCAAGGTTGTGGAACAATTAGGGAAAACCCCTTCTAAGATTTCAACGTTGTCATTGCTGCTTTGCTCCGACGCCCATGCTCGGACATTAATCAAGTTCCTAAAAAAGGCTCATGTCCCCCATGAGACAATAACAAACCAATTTGAGAATTGCGTGGCTAGCTTGACAGCTGATAATGGCTTCGGATTTTCAGATGCTAACTTAACACCTCTCGGGAAGAATCACAATAAAGGTTTACATGTTTCTATCGAGTGCAAAGGGACTACCTTAGCACATGTGCTAGTCGACACTGGTTCTTCTCTGAATGTATTATCCAAGGGGGCGTTAGACCTTCTAGACTGTGAAGGTTTAGTCTTGAAGCCAAGCGATATCATTGTAAGGGCATTTGACAGATCAAAGAGGTCTGTTCATGGGGAGGAAGATCTTACAATCAAAGTGGGCTCCCAAATCTTCAACTCTACCTTTTATATTATGGATATTCGTCCTGCCTATTATTGTCTGTTAGGTTGCCCATGGATCCATAAAGTTGGGGCCGTAACCTAAACCCTCCATCAGAAACTCAAATATCCAGTCAAGGGCAGAATAGTCACCGTCTGTGGAGAAGAAGAGTTTATGGTGAACCACCTTAACTCTTTCAAGTACGTAGATATGGACGGAGAATTAATTGAAACCCCATGTCAAGTATTTGAGGTTGTACCACCAATGATTGCTGCTACTAAATGTTCTTCTAATGAGTCTAAAGTTGTTAAGGCCACGCCAAAGATGGTTTCAATCAAGGATGCCCGTGCGGCAATTGAAGAAGGAAACTATGATACTTAGGGGTAACTCCTCGATATCCCGTTTAAAGCGGACAAGTTTGGTTTGGGATTTACCGTAAAAGCTCAGAAGGAAGTGAGGCGTGCTCGTGCTGGAAAGCCACCTCTCCGCATTGGAAGCCATGAAGTCAGCGTCGTGGGTGATTCTGATGAAGAAGATACATTTGAAGATTGGGTATATCCAACTACAACTGAGCTGAAGAATTGGCATACAAAGGACTTTGTGCCCATCTCCTTCATTGAGGAGTAATCTACTTGTTATTGCTTTTCTTTCAATTCAAGAACATGTTGTCTGTAATATTTTAGCAATGACTTTTCAGCCATTTTCCTGGCCCAGGGCACTTTGGTCCATTTGTCAAGGGTTTTATTTATGTTCATCTAATCATATGATCATTCAGTACATTGGACTCTTTTGCATTCAAATATTTGTGTTCATTGTCTTTCCTTTCTTTCAAATACATTTTTCAAAAAAAATATCCATGTATCTTACATGCACACACACACTCTTGCAGGTCCACATCCACTATGGATCCTATTGCCAATAACTCTACTATTGCCGACTATGACTTTGAATGTCCTATCAACTAAGCCGAAGACGAAGGCGAGGAAGATTATGACATACCGAGAGAGCTATCCAGACTTCTATTACAAGAGGAAAAAGCTATTCAACCGCACGAAGAGTCAATTGAAGTTATCAACCTGGGTACTGAGTCAAATAAGAAGGAAATCAGGAGCGGCGCTAGTTTGGAAAGAGGTGTCAAGAGCAGGTTGGTTCAGATGCTGCATGATTATGTGGAAGTATTTGCTTGGTATTATGAAGATATTCCTGGGTTGGATACCGACATCGTAGTTCATCATCTACCGACAAGAGATGATTACCCTCCTGTTAAACAAAAGGTTCGTCGCATGAGGCCTGATATGTCTGAAAAGATCAAAGCTGAAGTGATGAAACAATTTGATGCAGGGTTCCTAGCTTTAACATCCTATCCTCAATGGGTTTCCAATGTGGTACCGGTGCAAAAAAAGGACGGAAAAGTTCACATGTGTGTAGACTATATGGATCTGAATAGGGCAAGCCCCAAGGATGACTTCCCTCTACCACACATTGACGTCTTAGTTGATAATGCTGCTCAACATAAAGTCTTCTCATTCATGGATGGCTTCTCAGGCTATAATCAAATAAGGATGGCTCCCGAAGACATGGAGAAGACTACTTTTGTTACGCAATAGGGCACCTTCTGCTACAAGGTCATGCCGTTCGGATTGAAGAATGCAGGGGCAACATATCAAAGGGCTATGGTAGCTTTATTTCATGACATGATTTATCATGAGATTGAGGTATATGTGGATGATATGATTGCCAAATCACAAACTGAAGAAGAACATCTAGATCACCTGTACAAACTATTCGAAAGGCTGAAGAAGTACAAGCTAAGGTTAAACCCTAACAAGTGTACATTTGGAGTACGATCTGGAAAGCTTCTAGGTTTTGTTGTCAGCAATAAAGGTATTGAAGTTGATCCTGCCAAGGTAAAGGCCATCCAAGAAATGCTAGTCCCTTATTCAGAAAAAGAAGTCAGAGGATTCTTGGGTCGTCTCAATTACATTTCCCGTTTCATATCTCACTTGACTGCTACTTGTGAGCCAATCTTCAAACTCTTGAAAAAATTTCAGGTAGTCAGATGGAATGATGAACGCCAAGCTGCCTTCAACAAAATCAAAGAATACCTACAAGAACTTCCTCTTCTCATGCCTCCAGTTGAAGGAAGACCCTTGATCATGTACTTGACAGTATTAGAAAACTCTATGGGGTGTGTTTTGGGCCAACATGACGAGTCTGGCCGAAAAGAGCATGCTATTTATTACCTGAGCAAAAAGTTTACCGACTGTGAAACCAAATATTCACTGCTCGAGAAAACTTGTTGCGCTCTGGCATGGGCTACTCGCCGGCTAAGATAATATATGTTGACTCATACCACTCTATTGATTTCTAAGATGGACCCGATCAAGTACATCTTCGAGAAACCTGCCCTTTCCGGATGGATAGCCAGATGGCAAATGATCTTGATTGAGTACGACATTCAATACACGACTCAAAAGGCCATCAAAGGAAGTGTACTAGCAGATCATTTGGCCCATCAAGCTGTGGATGATTATTAGTCAATGAACTTCTACTTCCTTGATGAGAACATCATGCTGGTAACTGACTGTGCGAAACCTAGACCATATGACGAACCTGAACAAGGATCCCGATGGACTATGGTATTCAATGGGGCTTCCAATGCCTTAGGTAACGGAATTGGTGATGTGATCATCTCTCTTGAAGGTTGCCACACTCCTTTCACTGCCATACTATTCATCGATTGCACAAACAATATGGCCGAGTATGAAGCATGCATCTTAGGTCTGAAAGCTGCTATTGACTTAAGGATCAAGCATTTGGATGTGTTTAGGGATTCCGCTCTAGTGATCAGCCAAGTAAAAGGAGATCGGGACACTAAACACCCTAATCTTATCCCTTACAAGGAACTTGTGCTATCCCTAATTCCTTATTTCGAAGAGGTCACTTTTGAGCACTTCCCTAGGGAAGAAAACCAGTTGGCTGGCGCTTTGGCAACCATGTCTTCAATGTTCAAAGTCAGATGGGACAATGAAACTCCTATGATAACAATTTAAAGATTCGATGAAACTGCAGACTTCTATGAGCTTGACACCGATGCGTAAAAGCCATGGTACAATGAGGCGATGAGATACCTTAAATCACAAGAGTATCCAGAGGGGGCATCTATCAATGACATAAAGTTCTTGCGAAGATTTGCAGTCAAATTCTTCCTAAGTAACGGGATATTGTACAAGCGCAACCATGATTCAACTCTTCTCCGATGTGTGGACAAGAAGGAGGTAGAAGAAATCATGGAAGACATGCACGATGGTTTTTCGGTACTCACTCAAGTGGACATACGATGGCTAAGAAAATCTTAAGAGTCGGTTACTATTGGCCAACAATGGAGACTGATTGCCATCAACATTCAAGAACTTGTCACAAATGCCAAATTTATGCTGACAAGGTCCATGTGCCTCTTATCCCTCTGAATGTCATGACCGCTCCGTGGCCATTTGCAATGTGGGGCATTGACATGATTGGAGAGATCAAGCCCACTGCTTCCAATGGACATCGCTTCATTCTTGTTGCTATCGACTATTTTACTAAATGGGTCGAAGCCGCCTCATTTGCCTCAGTCACCAAGAATATGGTAGCCAGATTCATCAGACACAACCTCATCTGCTGTTATGGTATCCCCCAAAGGATCATCACGGACAATGGGACTAACCCCAACAATGCTATGATCACTGAGCTTTGCACTCAGTTCAAGATCAACCATCACAATTATTCTCCGTATAGACCGAAAATGAATGGTGCAGTCGAAGCGGTTAACAAAAATATCAAGATTATGCAGAAAATGGTAGTAACCTATAAGGATTGCCATGAGATGTTGCCGTTTGTTCTACATGGCTACCGTACTTCAGCTAGAACATCAACTGGGGCAACTCCCTTTTCTCTAGTCTATGGCATGGAAGTTGTTTTGTCAGTGGAAGTTCATATTCCCTCGCTGAGAATTATGAATAATTCAGGCCTAGGCGAAGACGAGTGGATTCAAACGAGATTGGATCAGCTGAACTTGATTAATGAAAAACGATTAACTGCTATTTTCCATGGTCAGATGTACCAAAAACGAATGATCAAGGCTTTCAACAAAAAGATCAAGCCTAGAGTATATCAAGTTGGTGACTTGGTGATAAAACGCATCATTCTACCCCAAGGAGACCCCATAGGCAAATGGACTCCCACCTATGAAGGGCCATTTGTAGTCAAGAGAGTTTTCTCTGGCGGTGCCATGATGCTGACTACCATGGATGGTGAAGATTTCACACAACCTATAAACGCAGACATAGTTAAAAAATACTATGCATAAGAGACCCGTTAGGTTGACACACCTAAGCAAAATAAGGACATCCTGACAAACCAAAAGGTTTGGGCAAAAATTAGGGATATATGCAAAAGATTATACACCCGTGTGATCGGTGGATCTGGAACTGACTGTTTAATGCTGGTTCGCGAAATGTCGCGGTAAGCAAGAGTCGCCATCGTCTTTTATTTTCTCCAACATGGACAGGACAAAAGCACGACAAAATTCCTTATGAGATAGTTTCTCGGTTCGGGAGGTAGATTTATAGAAAGGGAAGGTGTTAGCACCCTTTCTATCCATGGTTATCCATGGGCTCTTAGATACTTGCTCATTTGTGTTTTCAAAATATTTGTTTGCTTTTCAAGCGTGAGTGGGTTTGAAAAAGTTTCGTTTAAAGTTTCAGATCGACTCTTGTATCAGTCCTCAAGAGTGTTTGAAAAATCGCTTTGAAAGCTTTTTGAAAAGTATCGGTGTGAAAAGAAGTTTTGATTTGTTTTGAATTAGAGAAAGTATCTATGAGTCATCTACCTACCCTAAGGAATTAGGCTGTGTAAATGTCCTTAAGGTAGTGCCATCCCACCATTGAGAGGTAGGTAGCACCACCGTTAGAGGTGTTCGGGTCAATTCGAGTTTAGGGACAGTGTGGTCACCGGAGCAACAGTAGGACACCTTAGAAGCTACCCTTATGCCATGGGTCATGGACATAAGGACTTACTAAAATGTCCTATACTCGACGACCACGTTTCGAGGGTAAGGCAACAGTGAGGCGTACCCTAAGAGTGGTGTGTGAATTTGTGTATTGTTTTCAGTTATGTTTTATCTTGTCATGCATTTGGTGAGCTACGTATTGTTTTTAATTTAGGCCATTCATTCTTTCATGCGAAGTTTAGAATTTAAAAGTGCGGAAATTAAAGTGCGAAAAATAAAGTCCTACGCTATTACAAGGCGCGGGTCTATACATCGCCAAATTAACAAAGACCCGTTTTAAATAAAATGCGGAAAGTAAATAAGTTTCCTAATTACTATTACAAGGCTTGAACAGTTACATGATATTCACAATAAAATAAAATAAATGCGCGAAAGAATAGAACGTGCGAGGGCGTTGGACCCTTTAAAGATTAAATTGAAATTAAAAGTTAATTAATTATTAAATTAAGAAAAGGAATATTTTTTATGTTTTTGGGATTTAATAAAAATAGAGAAAATTAAAATTAGAAGTTAAATAAAACCCTAGTTCTAAGTTGTTTTTAATTGTTAAAGAAAAATATTCAAGTTTTAACCTAATTTACACTAGTTAATTAATTACATGGGTATTTACAAAATAATTAATAATTAATAATAATAATAAGAAGAAGAAATTATTTATTAAGAAAAAGAATAAAAATTCTAAAAAAACCTAATTTCTACATATTTTAGTTATTTAAGAAAAGATTAAAATTGAAACCTAATTTTACTAAATTGATTATTAAAAATTTATTTACAAAAATATTTAATGAATAAATTAATTAACATATTTTGATGTCTGATTTTTTTATTATGAAAATTATATTTTTTGAATTAAAAGAAAACAATTAAAATAATTAAAAGAAAAGAAAAGGAGAGAAAAAAAATACAAACAATGGGGGTGTCTGACCCAATTTGGGAGGTTTGTTGAAAGCAGTTTTGGCCCAAGAATAAAGCCTTTTTTTTTTTACCTTCAGGAATTATGTGTGGAAGGGTTGACTAGCGTGCATGATGATCTTCCCATTCTGGCCATCAGATTGAAGCTCCTGGACACTTGGCAGGCCTGAGCGTTGGGACATATGGTGGACCACTAGAGGGAAATTGCACCTGAACATGTTACAACAAAAATTATGGAGAATATGGGGGGACCTGGGAATCGAACCCAGGTCCCAGCATTTACCAGATGTATCAATTGCCAGTTGAGCCATATGCGCGCGTTGTATAGGTATTGGCAAGCAAACAATATAATACAAAACAAAACTTAGTGATATACAACGCGCCATAATTCAAACGCGCCAGTCATCATGAGCCACGTCCACCTTCTTCCTCATCTTTTCTGCAATTATGAAACAAATAGCGGGGGTTTTAAACCCCCACTAACAGCAATGCACAAAAATAACGATTAGAGCATGGGCAATTATAAATAAGGTGCGAGGTATGAGTTTGATTCGTCTTCCCGTCACGAATTCATTGGTATAGGTTTTAAGGCCTGATTTTACCATATGCGTGAACCCCTAAATCCAAGCTTCTGAAACCCTAGAAAGTGTTAATGGCAGATTCTTATTTAGGCAGCCATACTTCAATTGAATGGTGCCATTAGCTTCAGAATGTCATTATTAGTATAAATCAACAGTTAAAAATCATTAATCATGCATGGAAATTACAACACGATTGTGGAAAATTTTGAAAGGAAAGCAATTATGTTCTACCAATTCCTTGTGCGTGGAGACTGGAAAAGGATTGAAGCACGTTCAGGGAAGTCCCAGCAATCGTTTGGAATAGGTTTGGAGCTTTGAAACGCCTTGTAACTAGGTTTTTAGTTTTCAAAATTTTGGTGAAAAGTGCAACGTTGTTATGCAGCCTCTGGTCAATCTTTCGTGTCCATGAGCATTAGGTTTAGTCTTGTATATGTAACTGAATAGAATTAGGTTAAAAAACCAGCCCATAATCCATGCATTGATGATTTGGAGATTTGATTTTAAATGGTATCAATTTCAATCTTTTTGCCATGAAACTATTGCCAATCATGAGATATTGCCTTTTTGAATGTGAAACGAAATCCTTAGCACATAATGAATGAATTCTCTGCACAAAAAGATTTGAAAGATATTATTTGCTATTTTTTCATATTTAAATTTAATTAAGTGAATTAATAATAATAAAAATTCAAATAATTAATCAAAAATAAGAAAATAAATCCCTTTGAGGTCAATCGGTCGTGCATAGCCTTTGGGTAATGATTCATGAAAGAAATTGAGGCCCATTAGCATTTTTGAGGCCTTTTGTGCAAAGTTGACTTTTCAAAATTCCCAAAAATTTCCCAACTTCTACAAGGCATATCTTGCTCACTTTTTAGGATTTGATCATGTTCTTGGACATTTTGGAAAGTTCTTGAAGTCATCTAACCAATGTCCTTGGTCCCATGTCATTTTGATTTACCAATCTCAAGTTATGGTCTTTGACTTAAAGTGCCTTTTTGTTGACTTTTGAAAATGACTTATAATGTTGAAATTGATAACTTTTTGTGAGAGCATTTCTTGGACTTGAAGTGTGAAGATGAGTTGTAGGAAATGTCATTCTATTCAAAATGAGATTTGGATGGGATTTTTCTGATAAACCATGAAGAAGTTATGCCCTGGTCAATTTGCAGTTGACTTTTTCAACTGTCCAAAAATAGAAACTTTTGCATCTTGACACTTTTTGAGCCATGCTTTGAGAATCATGACCAAGAATTGATCAAATGATGTTTGTGGCTTCAAAATAAGATTTTGACCAAAAATTTTGACTTTTGACTGTCAAATGACCATTTTACCCCTGCAGTTGACTGTGAAGCAATTAGGGTTTTTGACTGTGCAATCTGGTGCTGTGAGTCTTGAAACTTGGCATATGGATGCTTGACAATGTATGTAGGCATGTGGGACTTGTTTGGACCCTTGGAAACTTCAATTTCTTTGCCAGCACCAAAACCCTAATTTTTGACTGTTAGGAGGCAATTGGACTGTGCAACCCTTGGGAGATTTTGAAGCATGATCTTAGCAAACCTTGAAGAATATGGGATGGCAAATTTTGGGGTAAAAAAGTTGCCCCTGTTCAATCTTCTTAAACCTGAGGGTGTAGATTGGCTGGCGTGCCTTTCGTAATCCGAAGGTGGAAGATGATTGAACACTAGAGTGCCCAGAAATTTGCACTCACATAGTAGAGTGTAAGCAGTATGATGTGGGGAATGGGCTTACAGATGCCATTTGGAGACTGATGGATGGGAGAGATGGGCTTATAGATTCCATCGGGAGGTTGTCGATCGCATAAGAGATTCCTTAGCGAGAACTTGCGTACCTGAGAAAGAAAGTAAATACCTGGCCTGTTACAGGAGTTGATCTTCAAACCCTTTATGTAGATGTGCCCTGGCTGGATATAGGTATCGAATCTTAAAACTCTTCAGACGTGCCCTGGCGAGATACAGGAATCGAGTCCGGAGAATATAGTCGTCAACAGATACACCCTGGCAAGATACAGGAATCGGATCTTCAAACTCTTCAGACGTACCCTGGCGAGATACAGGAATCGAGTCTGGTAATGTTGGTCGTCAACAGATACACCCTGGCGAGATACAGGAATCGGATCTTCGAACCCTTCAGACGTGCCCTGGCGAGATACAGGAATCGAGTCTGGTAATGTTGGTCGTCAACAGATACACCCTGGCGAGATACAGGAATCAGATCTTGAAACTCTTCAGACGCACCCTGGCAAGATACAGGAATCGGGTCTGGTAATGTTAGTCGTCAACAGATACACCCTGGAAAGATACAGGAATCGGATCCTCGAACTCTTCGGACGCACCCTGACAAGATACAGGAATCGGGTCTGGTAATGATAGTGGTCAACAGATACACCCTGGCAAGATACAGGAATCGGATCCTCGAACTCTTCAGACGCACCCTGGCAAGATACAGGAATCGGGTATGGTAATGTTAGTCGTCAACAGATACACCCTGGAAAGATACAGGAATCAGATCCTTGAACTCTTCAGACGCACCCTGGCAAGATACAGGAATCGGGTCTGGTAATGTTAGTCGTCAACAGATACACCCTGACAAGATACAGGAATCGGATCCTCAAACTCTTCAGACGCACCCTGGCAAGATACAGGAATCGGGTCTGGTAATGTTAGTCGTCAACAGATACACCCTGGCAAGATACAGGAATCGGATCCTCGAACTCTTCAGACGCAGCCTGGCAAGATACAAGAATCGGGTCTGGTAATGTTAGTCGTCAACAGATACACCCTGGCAAGATACAGGAATCAGATCCTCAAACTCTTTAGACGCACCCTGGCAAGATACAGGAATCGGGTCTGGTAATGTTAGTCGTCAACAGATACACCCTGGCAAGATACAGGAATCGGATCCTCGAACTCTTCAGACGCACCCTGGCAAGATACAGGAATCAGGTCTGGTAATGTTAGTCGTCAACAGATACACCCTGGCAAGATACAGGAATCGGATCCTCGAACTCTTCAGATGCACCCTGGCAAGATACAGGAATCGGATCTGGTAGTGTTAGTCGTCAACAGATACACCCTGGAAAGATACAGGAATCGGATCCTCAAACTCTTCAGACGCACCCTGGCAAGATACAGGAATCGGGTCTGGTAATGTTAGTCGTCAACAGATACACCCTGGAAAGATACAGGAATCGGATCCTCAAACTCTTCAGACACACCCTGGCAAGATACATGAATCGGGTCTGGTAACGTTAGTCGTCAACAGATACACCCTGGCAAGATACATGAATCGGATCTTTCGTTGCGACCGTTGATAGCAATTATATTTGTATTAACCTTTGTCCTGAAAAGACAAAACGTTAGTTGTGTGTAATTTCATGATGTACGACATGCAAGATGTTCTCAAAATAAGTGAGATTGTATGTTCATGATGCGTATGTGCATGCTATAATGTATGAAGATGTGATGTTTATGAATATATGTTTTTGTCTAGGAAAGTAAATCCTTGACGGGTGCCGGGAAGTTAAATCCTGGGCTGATGTTGAAGAATAGTTCTTTGTTTCCGCTGGGGATGATAGTTGCAAGAATACCGGTAGGAGAAGATGACTTTGTTGGGGTAATAAACTTGGCGAATAGATTACTCTACGGGGAGTGAACTCTGTGGGGAAAGAGAGGTTCTTTGCTGAGATATTGATGATAACTCCGCTGGGGATACCATTGTTGTGTTATGTTGAAGGAACTCCACTGGGGATAGGAAGACTTCGCCGGGGACGATCTTTCCGTGGTTTATTGGCTGAGGATAAGCCAGTTATATCCTGGTGGGGAAATAACCTTCTAAACAAAAAACCGGGAGACGCGTTCGTACTCTGCAGGGGATACGCTTCCAGAATCTACTGGGGATAAGCTTCCTGCTGGGGAGATGGATTCCACTTTCCTGGGGAAACTTTGATTGGACTCTCCTGGGGAAATTTTTGAGATGTACCGGGGAAGTGGCTCCACTGAATGTCTGGTATACCACCGGGGAACAATCTTAGACCAAGACTGCTGGGGATGCTTGTTAGGAATATTTGTATACTCCGCAGAGGAATGTTGAGATATGCTGGGGATAATCCCACTTCCTTAAGGCTGACTGTAGCTTAACTTTGCTCGAAGAGAATACCGTTGACTTGTTGGCTCACTCTCTGGGGAGTTAAGGCATCTTGATTGTTCTTCAGCCGAACCTATCTTAGTACCCTGGTGGACAGAGTAACTGGATCGCTTAGACAACTATTACTGCCCCTGTTTCTGATGTTAGAAGATACATGTGAAGGTATTTGATGACTGCCGATTGACAAATCTTCTTCTAGTAGGCAAGTGACGAGATGACGGGACATAGTCGTACGCTTTGATCCCTAATTTTTGCCTGGACCGCCCTTTCGGGTTTTCAGTCCACCGGGATACCCATTTTTGCCCAACCCGCCTTTGCAGGTTTTCGACTTGCCGGGTGTACAGATCCCTTATTTTTGCCCGAACCCTTTTGGTTCGCCGGGAAGCCCTTATTTTTGCCTAGGTGTGTCAACTTAGCGGGTCTTTGATTATGCGTAGTATTTTTTGACTATATCCATGCTCTCAGAATGTAGGGAGTTGCCCCTGTTAGAAGTGTTTTGCTATGCCACCAAAAGATGTTTGATCAGGCAAGATTCGTTGCTGGAATGCCCCCAAGTGACTCAGGCGGAGATTTTCCCCAGGCTATTTGGCCTTTGAGAGATTCTCCGAATCTTGATTGGACTGCCCCAGATAATAGACCATGATCATGTCTGCCCCTTGATTGGAAGTGCTTCTTCCATTTGAGCTTTTGTTGAGAAGATTTTGTTCACTGGATATTCGTCGTGCGAATTTCTCTGCTGTTCAAACAAGAAGTCATATGCAAACAAGGTTATGTTAAAAATGCAAAGCTTATGTCTGTCTTGAAGTTTTTTTGAAAATGCATTTTTTCCATAAAAAACAAATGAATTTTTGTAAACTGTGATGTCAACTTGTTGTTTTACTGCAAGCCTTAAGGAGTCAGGATACCTTTCGTAACAGTACGCTTTCGAACTAACCCATGCTTCAGCTAGGACTTTTTAATGGTTATAACGTGGCCTGGTTCACGGTTTAAGAAACAAAGGATAAAGGCTCAAATTATTTGTACCCACCCGTTCTTCGTGATGTTCTTCAAACCTAAGCTCAGTTGATCGTGCGTTAGACCTTGTTTGAGTTTTTGTCCTGATGTTCCAATGATGGTTCAGATATTGATGATTTATTCTGAATAGGCATTCATTTTTTTGTTTTTGTTGAGGGTTTATATGACCTCTTTCTTTTTGATTTCGCTATCCCTAAATTTCGCCTGAACTGTTTCTTTTGTGATTACAGTCAGCGGGATGCCCCAGTTTTGTAAGTCTCCTTCATAGGTTTTGACTTATTGGGTTTTTATTTTTGAGATATAATGACTGCCTATCCTTATGATTATTCGGAATCATCACTGTCTTCTTTTTTTTTGTAAGGACCTCTTTGGTGCCATTTGTTATGCACTTGGATCAACTGAGAGAACTACCCTGCCCCAGGTTATGATAAAGGGTTTTAATTTTCGAAAAGAAAAACTCCTACTTCTTTGGCTCAGAGGGGTTGACGAGGGATTATCTTCCTTATAACTCCAGTGTTTAGGGATTGAAACAATGCCTGTACCTCATCAGCGGGGTCTGTTCAAAAGCATACTGTAAGGATCGTGGTATCGTTTTCGTCATCCTCCCTCAAGAGGCTTAGAATTATTAATTGAGAGTTGACATCAAAAAATGAAAGCAGTTTGAATATAGCGAATGCGAATATATTGATTCAAAATCGACATATGCGATGCATTAATGAAATAACAACGTTTAACATGAGTAAATGTTTGAAGAAAAGAAAATTACAACTTGAAAATCCTAATGAACAAAAAGTCTTTTCATCTCAGGGCTTGTTACTTCAAAGGGTGAATCCTGTAGGGATGGTAGAAGCACTCAGCCTGGCCATCTTGGGTGAATTCCACAGCTCCTTCATCAATCAGGTCCTGGATCTTGTTCTTCAAGGTCCAACAATCATCTGTAGCATGCCCCGGGCTGTCAGAATGATAAGCGCAGCAGGCGTTGGGGTTATACCTTGAAGGTGTCCTGTTGGGATTCTTAGGAGGATCCCTTAGAGTTACCAAATTCAACCTCAACAGTTGTTGTAAAGCTTGAGGCAGCGACACGTTGAGCTTGGTGAATTGCCTTTTAGGCTTGTCTGGCTGAAGCTGGTGAGGTTGAAGCTGAATTTGTGATACTGAAGCCATTTGAGGAGCTCTTCCCTTGTCTTCTTGTCTCAAAGGTGGTTGAATGATGACTGGCTCTTCAACCTTAGATGTTTGCCCCAGTTGGTTACCCCAAAGCAGTTGGTTGACGAGAACCCCGAGCTCTTCTTGTCTTTGAGCTAAGTCTTGAATGATAGTCACCTGCCCCAGCATCTGGGATCTTATTGCATCCACCTCAGCTTGCAGATGTTTCAGCCGTTCGTCCTTATCATCCTCAGCACTGTTCCTGACCAAAGTCCCCATGAGAAGTGTTCTCAGCTCTTCCTGCCCCTTGGATAGATTCAGGAGGATTTCCCCGAACCGAGTCTCTTGAGCATGACGGTCCTGGTTGTATTGTGGGGAAGCCATTGCTGAAATAAACAGCACAAATGGTAAGTGACTTGTAACAAGGGTACCTGTAATGCAATGATATGTATGATATGCATGTAACGTTTTCAAGGACCTCGCGGGGTAAACAAGAAAATTGTTAGAGTTAGAAACTGGTAACTTGATTGAAGGAACTTCATGTTGTTGAGAGTCCTTCTTCAGGAGTCAAGGCTCACCATATCAAGTGGGTCATAGCCCCTGACTCGAATCATCAACCTGGCTAGAGGAAAATAAATCCCCTTTTCCCCTTGCTAGACATTTTGGTTCATCATGACCTGCATCACAGACCCTTAAGATCCTTGAAATGGCTTAGTCCTTATGCAGGATGTATGCAATGATATGATGGCATGATGTTATGCTATGCGTGGAATAATGTAGGTGAACCCTGTTATGAGTCCAGATTAAGGACTATAAACAAAACCTGCAAGAAACTCAAGTGTCAGATAACAAGCATGCAAATAGTCAAGTTGGAAGGCACACAAGTCACACAAGAGAAGCCCTTAGAGTTTAGGCCAGCATGGGGCCTAGGTATTACCCTCTTTCAGTTTGTTGGTTAAGACCTGTCCTATCAGAAGTAACCGGGTTCTAGAGGATCCCAATATCACTGACTACCCTCAATCGGTCATAACTCCAGCATCACAATCTTTTCTTGCAGCCAGAACCATCACGAGAGTTTAGCCTCAATGGGCGTAGCATACTGCTACTGTTCTATTGGCCAAGTTGGGTCATTTAAGGTTCTAAGGTTGGTTGGTGCTTAATGACTCCTCAGAAGACCCATATTCTCCTCGTTGCAACACAAGGGATATCGGTACAGACCAAGGTGCCACACCAACGTAGCCACTGCTTCACTCATGTCGGTCTACGCCGGACAGGTCCCTCACAGCTTATGCTACCTAACAGGGTATCCCCAGATCCGGGTTAGGATCTATGTAACTCCGATGCAGTGCCCACAAATATAAAGCAAACAAACACAGCAATTGAAAACACAAGTCTGAGCTATCCTAAGGTACACCTCACTTTATAAAGTTTCCCCAGCAGAGTCGCCAGTTCTGTGATCGGTGGATCTGGAACTGACTGTTTAACGCTGGTTCGCGAAATGTCGCGGTAAGCAAGAGTCGCCACCGTCTTTTATTTTCTCCAACATGGACAGGACAAAAGCACAGCAAAATTCCTTATGAGATAGTTTCTCGGTTCGGGAGGTAGATTTATAGAAAGGGAAGGTGTTAGCACCCTTTCTATCCATGGTTATCCATGGGCTCTTAGATACTTGCTCATTTGTGTTTTCAAAATATTTGTTTGCTTTTCAAGCGTGAGTGGGTTTGAAAAAGTTTCGTTTGAAGTTTCAGATCGACTCTTGTATCAGTCCTCAAGAGTGTTTGAAAAATCTCTTTGAAAGCTTTTTGAAAAGTGTCGGTGTGAAAAGAAGTTTTGATTTGTTTTGAATTAGAGCAAGTATCTACGAGTCATCTACCTACCCTAAGGAATTAGGCTGTGTAAATGTCCTTAAGGTAGTGCCATCCCACCATTGAGAGGTAGGTAGCACCACCGATGGAGGTGTTCGGGTCAATTCGAGTTTAGGGACAGTGTGGTCACCGGAGCAACAGTAGGACACCTTAGAAGCTACCCTTATGCCATGGGTCATGGACATAAGGACTTACTGAAACGTCCTATACTCGACGACCACGTTTCGAGGGTAAGGCAATAGTGAGGCGTACCCTAAGAGTGGTGTGTGAATTTGTGTATTGTTTTCAGTTATGTTTTATCTTGTCATGCATTTGGTGAGCTACGCATTGTTTTTAATTTAGGCCATTCATTCTTTCATGCGAAGTTTATAATTTAAAAGTGCGGAAATTAAAGTGCGAAAAATAAAGTCCTACGCTATTACAAGGCGCGGGTCTATACATCGCCAAATTAATAAAGACCCGTTTTAAATAAAATGCGGAAAGTAAATAAGTTTCCTAATTACTATTACAAGGCTTGAACAGTTACATGATATTCACAATAAAATAAAATAAATGCGCGAAAGAATAGAACGTGCGAGGGCGTTGGACCCTTTAAAGATAAAATTTAAATTAAAAGTTCATTAATTATTAAATTAAGAAAAGGAATATTTTTTATGTTTTTGGGATTTAATAAAAATAGAGAAAATTAAAATTAGAAGTTTAATAAAACCCTAGTTCTAAGTTATTTTTAATTGTTAAAGAAAAATATTCAAGTTTTAACCTAATTTACACTAGTTAATTAATTACATGGGTATTTACAAAATAATTAATAATTAATAATAATAATAAGAAGAAGAAATTATTTATTAAGAAAAAGAATAAAAATGCTAAAAAAACCTAATTTCTACATATTTTAGTTATTTAAGAAAAGATTAAAATTGAAAACTAATTTTACTAAATTGATTATTAAAAATTTATTTACAAAAATATTTATTGAATAAATTAATTAACATATTTTGATGTCTGATTTTTTTATTATGAAAATTATATTTTGTGAATTAAAAGAAAACAATTAAAATAATTAAAAGAAAAGAAAAGGAGAGAAAAAAATACAAACAATGGGGGTGTCTGACCCAATTTGGGAGGTTTGTTGAAAGCAGTTTTGGCCCAAGAATAAAGCCTTTTTTTGACCTTCAGGAATTATGTGTGGAAGGGTTGACTAGCGTGCATGATGATCTTCCCATTCTGGCCATCAGATTGAAGCTCCTGGACACTTGGCAGGCCTGAGCGTTGGGACATATGGTGGACCACTGGAGGGAAATTGCACCTGAACATGTTACAACAAAAATTATGGAGAATATGGGGGGACCTGGGAATCGAACCCAGGTCCCAGCGTTTACCAGATGTATCAATTGCCAGTTGAGCCATGCGCGCGCGTTGTATAGGTATTAACAAGCAAACAATATAATACAAAACAAAACTTAGTGATATACAACGCGCCATAATTCAAACGCGCCAGTCATCATGAGCCACGTCCACCTTCTTCCTCATCTTTTCTGCAATTATGAAACAAATAGCGGGGGTTTTAAACCCCCACTAACAGCAATGCACAAAAATAACGATTAGAGCATGGGCAATTATAAAAAAGGCGCGAGGTGTGAGTTTGATTCGTCTTCCCGTCACGAATTCATTGGTATAGGTTTTAAGGCCTGATTTTACCATATGCGTGAACCCCTAAATCCAAGCTTCTGAAACCCTAGAAAGTGTTAATGGCAGATTCTTATTTAGGCAGCCATACTTCAATTGAATGGTGCCATTAGCTTCAGAATGTCATTGTTAGTATAAATCAACAGTTAAAAATCATTAATCATGCATGGAAATTACAACACGATTGTGGAAAATTTTGAAAGGAAAGCAATTCTGTTCTACCAATTCCTTGTGCGTGGAGACTGGAAAAGGATTGAAGCACGTTCAGGGAAGTCCCAGCAATCGTTTGGAATAGGTTTGGAGCTTTGAAACGCCTTGTAACTAGGTTTTTAGTTTTCAAAATTTTGGTGAAAAGTGCAACTTTGTTATGCAGCCTCTGGTCAATCTTTCGTGTCCATGAGCATTAGGTTTAGTCTTGTATATGTAACTGAATAGAATTAGGTTAAAAAACCAGCCCATAATCCATGCATTGATGATTTGGAGATTTGATTTTCAATGGTATCAATTTCAATCTTTTTTCCATGAAACTATTGCCAATCATGAGAGATATTGCCTTTTTGAATGTGAAACGAAATCCTTAGCACATAATGAATGAATTCTCTGCACAAAAAGATTTGAAAGATATTATTTGCTATTTTTTCATATTTAAATTTAATTAAGTGAATTAATAATAATAAAAATTCAAATAATTAATCAAAAATAAGAAAATACATCCCTTTGAGGTCAATGGGTCGTGCATAGCCTTTGGGTAATGATTCATGAAAGAAATTGAGGCCCATTAGCATTTTTGAGGCCTTTTGTGCAAAGTTGACTTTTCAAAATTCCCAAAAATTTCCCAACTTCTACAAGGCATATCTTGCTCAATATTTAAGCTTTGGTCATGTTCTTGGACATTTTGGAAAGGTCATGAAGTCCTCTAACCAATGCCTTTGGTCCCATGTCATTTTGATTTACCAATCTCAAGTTATGGTCTTTGACTTAAAGTGCCTTTTTGTTGACTTTTGAAAATGACTTATAATGTTGAAATTGATAACTTTTTGTGAGAGCATTTCTTGGACTTGAAGTGTGAAGATGAGTTGTAGGAAATGTCATTCTCTTCAAAATGAGCTTTGTATGGGATTTTTCTGATAAACCATGAAGAAGTTATGCCCTGGTCAATTTGCAGTTGACTTTTTCAACTGTCCAAAAATATAAACTTTTGCATCTTGAGACTTTTTGAGCCATGCTTTGAGAATCATGATCAAGAATTGATCAAATGATGTTTGTGGCTTCAAAATAAGATGTTGACCAAAATTTTTGACTTTTGACTGTCAAATGACCATTTTGCCCCTGCAGTTGATTGTGAAGCAATTAGGGTTTTTGACTGTGCAATCTGGTGCTGTGAGTCTTGAAACTTGGCATATGGATGCTTGACAATGTATGTAGGCATGTGGGACTTGTTTGGACCCTTGGAAACTTCAATTTCTTTGCCAGCACCAAAACCCTAATTTTTGACTGTTAGGAGGCAATTGGACTGTGCAACCCTTGGGAGATTTTGAAGCATGATCTTAGCAAACCTTGAAGAATATGGGAGGGAAAATTTTGGGGTACAACAACCCGGCAAGTTAAAAACCCGAAAGGGCAACTTGGGCAAAAAGGGGTATCCTAGTGGGCTGAAAACCCGAAAGGGAGGTCCAGGAAAAAGTTGATGATTAAAAGCGTATGACTATGTCCCGTGGAATCAACACAGTCAATTTTATCACCAAGTCCAAGTTCAAACGGTCCAAGATCAATGCAATCAACTTCTACCAACGGCAAGGGACATTCGAAGACATTGGGGCAATAGTAGAGTTGGAAGGCAATGAGATCATTTCACATGGATATTTGTTTTCATTCTCAATTTTGTTTTCCTTTCAAAGATTTCCTCTTACTAGGATCTCTGTCCCTCTGTACAAAAACGCCTATTCATGGGCAAAATATCAATACAAATATACTTTGAAGTGCAAAATTTTTGTCTTTGTTTTGAATGCAAATTTGTCCAATGACTAAAATTGAATGAACATATGCATATGAACATAATTAAAACTATTTGGCACATGTGTCCTGCTAAGCAGCAACAAACATCTCTTTAATATATATGAAATATCCCCACAGAGTTATCTCATTATCATTATCCCCACAAGGACGGCTACAATAAACCTTTCCTCAACAGAGTTGCCCACAAAGTCTCTTTGCATAGGATAATCCTCGACCAGAGCCTAAATCTCTTGGAAGCTCCCTCTCTAGCTAAGTCGATTTTTACAAGTTGAAGCCTCGTGGATCTCTTCCTAAGAGAAATTCACCTCCTCAACATGGTTTATTTCCCCAACATGTTTTATTTCCCTAACAATCATCGAGGAATCACAAAAACTCCCCAGCCGAGTTCAAAATTCCCCAACATACAACAATCGAGGAACCATAAAATTCCCCAGCTGAGTCTTTCTTCCCCAGATGATTATATCTTCCCCAGCCAAGGCTATTATCCCCAAATGGAGTCTATCCTCCCCAGTTGAGTGTATCCTCCCCAAGCTAAGTTTGTCCTACCCGACTGAGTCTACACTCTCCAGTTTGAATTTTCCTTTCAGATTATTGCAAATCATAGGGCCATAACCCCTGATCCCCAGTAAAGCCGTCAGCAAGGCCTTTACTATTTCCAAAAAGATACTATGAAGCCTGTATCCGACCAGATATTAGCACAATTTTCAAGTTATTACTGAAGCCTGGACCCGACCAGATAACAATTTGACTTCTTCAATTACTGAAATCTGGACCCGACCAGATAACAGTTTAAGTACCTGAAACCCGGACCCAACTAGATAACAGTTGATCTCAAAATACTATGAAACCTAGACCCGACCAGATAATAGTCTAACTCTTCAAAGATATAGAAGAACATGGACTCAACCCGACCAAGGTTTAACTTTATTTCCCCAGTAAAGTTTGCCTCTGCCCCAACAAATTACTGTGAAACCTGGATCCGACCAGATATCAGTTTTCAATTTCATCTTTTCAAGCAAGTTGTTGTGAAGCATGGATCCGACCAGATAATAATTACCCTCAGAGATTCATTGTGAAACCTGAAAACTGACTAGATAACAACTAAATCCCCAAATAGTTTATGGTGAAACCTGGACCCGACCAGATAGCAATTGACCTTATCAACCTCAGAAATCTGCAAAGCCTGGACCCGACCAGATAACTTTTTTTCAAACATTTTATTGTGAAACCTGGAGCCTGACCAGATAACAACTAACTATGATCCCCAGAGAGACACTATGAAGCCTGGACTCGACCAGATAATAGTACAAATTTCCAAAAAAACCATGAAACCTGGACCCGACAAGATAGTAGTTGCCACTTCAAGTTACTGCAAAGCCTAGATCCGACCAGATAACAGTTAACTTCCGTATCCCCAGCAAGTTTTTTGAAACATGGATCCGACCAGATAACTACTCAATTTCAAGAAAATTTTCTGCAAAGCCTGGAATCCTACTAGATAACAGTTAATTCATCTCTTCCCCCAGTAAGTTGTCGTGAAGCCTGGATCCGACCAGATAGCAGTTGACTACTTCATCCTCAGCAAATTGTGAAGCCTGGACCCGACCAGATAACAGCTAACATTCGAGATATTCTCCAGTGAAAGTATCCTTTCAACAAAGTTTGAAGATATGCATATTCTTCATCCCGAACGGAAATCAGGGATTCAACCCCCCATAATCTCCTCAACAGCAGTCAGGGATTTATTTTCTCGGACAAAAACATACATCTCACATTCATACATCATAGCATGTGCATACCACATGCATTTAACATAATACCACATTTGGTGAACATCATACATGCATCTGCATTTTACTAACTCTTTTTCTCACAGGTAAAACATCAAGTTTTAGTATAAATCAACAAGAGATTTATGCTGATACTTCTTCCAGTGTTTACCAACATTCCTCCAAATGGAATCTATAAGCCCATTAACCATCCATCTTCGAGTGCAAATTTCTGGGCACTTTAGTGTTCAATCATCTTTCACCTTCAAGTCACGAATGGCGGATCTGCCAATCTAACTCTTCAGGTTTAAGAAGATTGAACAGGGGCAGCTGTTGTACCCCAAAATTTTCCCTCTCATTTATCAATTTTTTTCTCACAAGGATCTCTCTTGGTTCAAGACTGCACTAGAGTTTGATCAGCTCAAGACACCTCCTTAAACACTAATGACAAAAATTAGGGTTTGAGATTCACAAGGATAATTGAACTTTCAATGATTCATATGACTTTCATGGATCATGATGGACCCCCAATATTTCTCATGTCAAGTTTCAAGCCTTGGATCACACTTTTGCTCAGTCAATTGAGCAGTTGACCTAAAAATCAACTGTATTAGGGAAAAAGTCAACTGTGGCCAATTTACAGTCAAACTTCATAATTTTTTATCCACATCAACATTATAAACTCATATGTATCATTTTATCAAGTTTGGATCACAATTCCTCAAGAAATTTGATCAAATCATCAAAAGGGCAAAATGGTCAAAATTAGGGTTTTGACTGAGAAAGGGTAATTTCTGATTTTTGACCTAGAAAATGGTCATTTGGTTTGAAGCATGGTTTAAAGAGTTCAATTGCATATTTTTGACCTAATGGCATGACCTAAAACATTTCTCAAGATCAATTGGATTGATAGTGAATTTTCAGTCAATTGATCAAAAGTCAATTGTACACTGAAAAGTCAAACTTTGACTTTTTGGTCAAAATTCAATGTCAAAGATCACAATTCATCAAAACATGTCAAAATATGAAATTATCAAAAAGTCAATATTTCATTTTGAAAAGTCAAAGTTTTTTAACTTAGAAATTTTTCTAAGTGTTTAAAACTTCATGTTTTTTCTTAACTTTGAGCCATTTTTTCACCTTGATGCAAGAGGATTCAGAAGAAACTTTCAACATGAAAGTTGTAGATCTCAATGATATCTACAATATTACTTTACAAAAATTCTTCTAAAAATGCTTGGATCTCAAGTTATTAATTCATAAAGTCATGGTCTTAAAATTGAACACTCAGTGAAATTTTGCCCTAGTTTTGGTCAGGATTTTGACCTAACTTCATGGCACTTTTTCATATAGTTCCAAGGGGAATTTTCAAAAGTAATTCAAAGAGGGGTTGTATAGCACATTACAAGATTTCCAAAATTTTCAAGAACTCCTTGATATCATTCTTGAGCAGGGAGAATTGAAGAGAGGAAGTTAGGTTTTTCAAACTTGAAATACAAGTAATTTTGTGATGAACAAGAATTCAATTTCAAACCTATGCTGCACAATCTTGCTTTGCAAGCCTCTAAACCTTAAGATCTCTCAATAATCATAAGATTACACTTGCTTTTGAGCTATTATTCACTTGATTCAAGCTTTATCCAAGTAAATTTTCCATTTACGGCACAAAGTAACCATTCCATTCTTGTAAAGAAACTTTAATCACAAAGTCAATGCATAGAGCTTTGCACTTGTTCCTTCTGATCACAAGCAATGTCAAAGGAAAAAGAAACATGTCTAGAGCCTCCCATAAACTCAGGCCATGCTTGTACTATGCCTTGAAACCATATTATCACTTTTCTTCAAAATCAAGTAATATAGCCATAAGTCTATATCTTGTGTTTCTGACCTCCTCAAGTGCACCGACCTTTTCCATATAATTATACAAGTGTATTGCGACATAACACACGATTGAAAAGCTACCAAACTCCCTGAAAAACTGAGATTGCACAAAACCTCTATCTTTGTGTCATTTCTGATTTTGAACTTCAATCTTCAAAACCACTCGTGCATTTCTTGGCCTTTTAGTTTCAAAAGCTTCCTCATATCAAATACAAACCATCCTTGTCCATGTTTGCAGACTGTAACATCATCTTCATCAACTTCCATAGCCAAAAACAAAGCATTTCAGTTGGACTTCTCTAGGTCATTCCAGCCACTCTCAACTCAAGCTAAGCATTGCATTAGCTTCCTAGAGGTCCAAGGAAGCTAACCTGATCATCACCACTTCCTGAAACAAGTTCAAATCCATTTCACAATTTCCAGTTTTGAGGTATTTTTCTTGAACTTCTATCTTCATATTCAGGCATTATTTGACTTTGATTTGTGAAGATAAAATGTAGATAACATTGCCACGAAGCTGTACATATCCATAGTTTGCATTTATATGGCCTGAGCTTAGAGAATTTAAGAGTTGAAGTTTTCTGAAATTTTTAGGTTTTGAATTAGGGCCAGAAAAATTCTCTTTCATCTTTGACTGTTAGCTTAAGTTATTTATATGGTTGGATTCGTGGGAAGAAATGCCACAACTTTCATGTTTGAACTTTTCATTTTTGTTGAGAGATGAAGAAGATACATGTCCTTTGGCTGGAGGTTGAAGATGAAGTGTAATCAGGGCGCATTTTGTATTATATATTTATTGTTTCAATTATATTAACAGATGCACAACCACCCCAGTGGTAAGGCAGCGCGCTGGTAACCTCAAGGTCACGGATTAAAAACCCAGCGCTGCCTTTTGCTTTTTTTCCTTTTCACATTTTCACTTTTTTTTGTTTGTTTGCAACGTTGGGCTCCCCTTTGCTGGGCCTAATAATTTTTTCTCATATTACTCCTTGTGTTACTGATCCACCCCCCTGACTTTTCTTTACATTTTTTATTTTTTATTTTTATTTATTATTATTATTATTATTATTATTAATAATATTATTATTATTACTATTATTATTTTCATAAACCATAAAAAATCCAAATTTATTTATTTTATTTATTATTTGTACTTACATATTTTATTTTCTCCATAAAACAAAAGACTAAAAAATATTTTCTTAAAGACAAATTAATTTCTTTTTTCCTTAAATAATTAATTCTTAGACTTAGGATAAATTAATATATTATTTTATTTTTTTAGATAAAATTAATATTAGAACTTAGGTTATTATAATTAATATTTATATTATTTTAAAACCTTTTCATAAAAAACCCAAAAAATCCTTTTTTCAAATTAATTTCTTTTCCTAATTAGTTTAAGCTAATTTAATTTAATTTTAATTAATCATTTTCTTTAATTAGGTCAAGAGAAAAAACCCTTTCATAAAAACAACAAAAATCATTTCTTTTTTCCATTTATATTCTTGCATTTTTTTATTTTCAATTTTGTATAATATTCAATATGGTTGTAATATATAATTAGGTTTAATTTTCATGCAATCCCCATTTGTAAATTTGTATACCCCCCTCCCCTAATGATGTAATAGCGTAGTAATTTTACTTTTCGCAATTTATCGCTTTATATAAATGCTAGTAATTAGGGTTTGTATGAGAAGATAAAATCAACAATTAGCAAACCCTAATCAAAGACTAAACAAAGCATGAAAATCAATACACTTGCACACGAGCACCCCTAGGGTAAAATCAACTTGGTTGCCATACAAAAATGGCCATGTTATGCATGTGAGGTATCTTAGCAAAAACAAGTAAAAATACAAGATCATAGTCCCTCGATGATGCTATCTATGTTGCCTTTTCAAAATGATCTTAGTCCATAAGGAAAGATACTAAGATACCTTGCAACATTGCTAATTATGGTTATACGATGACCCATGCCCGTCCCGTTTACATCCAAAGATCGGGTTACTTACCAAATCCATGGTAAGATGACAATGTAAAATGAAAGAGGAAATAAGCATGAAATACTTTTGAGTAGTTAGAATGTTCCTAGTTACTTGCTCACTTTCAAAACAAAATATCCTTGCTATTTTCAAAACAAACACCGACACTTTCAAAAACATCTTTCAAACTTGAAAACATTTCCAAAAGATCAACACTTTGTATACATTCTTACGAACGAGAATCATTTCAAAGTTTTCCTAAACAATGGCGCCTTTTCAAAATACATTCCAAAACTGCACAAAGCATAATTTAAAACAAAAGCAAGTGATCTAGCAAGTAACTAAGAGCACATGGAAAACCATGGATGAAAAGGGTGCTAATACTTTCTCTTTTCATAATCTACCCCCCAAACTCAAGAAACAATCTCAAAGGTCTTTCCTGTGCTTTTTCACCTTTCCTTCTGGATAAAAGAAAAGTCGGTGGCGACTCTTGCTAACCGCAACATTTGCAATAAAACGCAAAACACCCAAGTTTGTTCTCCCACCATATCACAAGATGGAATTTATGTACACTGAGAAAGGAATCATTTTGCATCAGATAAAGTATGAACTTGAGCTTTGAAGAGATTTGAGCTAGAGAATGGAAAAGTTGCTATCACACCTGATGATACGAATCAGAAGTTGGACTCTGATTTTGATGGAGAGGATGTGGATGCTATAACCTTTAAACAGTTGGTTAGTTCTCTAAGGTATTTGTGTAATACCAGACCTGATATTTGTTATGCAGTTGGAATGGTTAGCATATTTATCAGTAAACCAAAGTGGTCTCATTACCAAGCTGTTGTCAGGATTCTGAGGTATGTAAAGGGAACTCTGAAGTATGGAGTGTTATTTCTGTCTTAAAGAAAGATCGAATTAGAACTTCTGAGTTATCCAGACCTTGATTGGTGCGGAGATAGAGTGGACATAAGAAGTACTTCTGGGTACTTATTCAAATTTCTGGGAGGTCCTATTTCTTGGTGTTACAAGAAGCAACTTGTTGTTGCACTGTCAACTTGTGAAGCTGAATATATTGCAGGCGCTCTGACTCCATGTTAAGCTGTGTGGATTCTAAACTTGTTGCAAGATCTGAAGATTGAAGTAGCAAAAACTCTGAAGCTGATGATTGATAACAAGTCTGCAATCAATCTTGCCAAGAACCCAGTGCTTCGTAGGAGAAGCAAGCATATTGAGACCAAATATCACTTTCCGAGGAATCAAGTTCAGAGCGGAATATTAGAAGTTGTGCACTATAGCACCCAGAAGTAGCTGACAGATGTTCTAACAAAGACTATCAAGACTGATCAATTTCTTCGCTTGAGGGATGAAATTGGTGTTGTCAGTTTTGGATAAAATATAAATTAAGGGATGATGTTAGATTTAATCTATATTTTAGGAATATATTTTGGATACTAATATATATTTTAGGAATATCTTTTTAGAGGATATTATTATATCTTTTTATATCTTTGTTAGAGGATATTTAGGATTTTATTTTGTGTATAAATAGCCTAGTGAGGTATCTCAATTTAATTCTTTGTAAATCATTATTCCTTATTTTTGTAGCCGTTATTAAATATATTTCTTTTGCATTTCATATCTTCTTTGTGCACCAACAAATACAACCTCATAGTGGGGGTGGTCATGGTTTTTCTCAATCTTACTTTAGAGGCAGGGATTTTCATCATCCTAACACAAGTCATGGCTATAATCGAGGATCTCATCATGTTTGCATGCATCGTGGTCGTACCAACCACACAATTGAAAAATACTTTGCCAAACATGGTTATCCCTCACGCTTTCAACATTGTTCTAATAATTCCTCTATCAATTCTACTGCTGCAGAAGCACCTACCTCAAATGCCTCTATTTCCACTTCTAATCATTCTTCCAATGTCAATGTTCATGATCATTACCATAAACTCATCAATCTTCTTCAACAATATTTCACAAGAAGCACTCCTCAAAATTTCACCTCTCTTGATTATGACATCAACTCTGTGATATCCTCCATGGCAATGTGAATGTGATATCTCACCTTTGGGTAAGAATTATGTACCTTGGGTCGTATTTATTAGTGCTACTCACCATATAATTTACTCTTTATCAAACGCGTCTCACTAAAACACTATTTCCTCTTTTACTATGAATGTTTTTGGAACGATCATCCTTTCAAAATTTATTATCCTTCTATGTCATTAATTTGTTGAAGTTTCATGCCTTTAAATCATTTTGAAACACTATCAAAAACATATTTTGATTTTAATTTATGACTCCTGTATAATGGCTTCATTGAAACAAATTAAGTACTCTAACTGTGTTTCTGAATGTCCCTAGGGAGATTTGAAGAAAGATGTTGATAATACTCTTTGGTGATTTCCCTTTGAAAACTTACGTATTAGTTTTTTTAATCAAAATTAACATATTAGGTTATTGACTAATGAGTTAAGCTCAAGTAACAACAAAGTGAGTTCTCTTTTAGAGTACTTTAAAGGATTTTTCATATGACCACTTTGATGATTTCTTTTGTGATCATTTGAGAGTTGATGGTTGCCAAGTATTTTTAGGAATATTGCTTCATATCAAAATTCTTCATATAGGGTGATTTGAAATTCTCAAGCATAAGAGCATCCCTAATTTTGATATTGTTCTGGTCCTACCAAAGGCCTAAATGATTGAGACTCACTTCAAATCAAATCCACTCCACTTAATCCAAGGTATAAAATTCATTTTACACGAAAATCAAGGTACATTATATGATCTCCACTTTTCAATACACTTACCTTGGATCTTAAACTAACTTGGGCATTGGAGTGCTAACTTTGCAAGTCCTCCACCCTTCACCACTGTATCGTAGATTATCACCATCAATTTAAAACCATAAGTTCATCAACCGCATCCAACTATGTTTCTTGAATGGAATAGTGGCATCGTTTATGGGAATTGACTTCTGATTCCTACGATTTTTATGATTTCATGTTTGTTCTCTAATTCTCCAGTTCATAACCTCCTCGAGTCATGAATGAAGAGCATTTTGAATTGAATGTGAAGATTCATCGCATTTTGATTTAGTCAAGAACCATCTCAACTTCTATCCGTCGAATTTCTATATTTTGGGTTGTTGTGTAAATGTTGCAAACTAAAAGATCGACTAATCCTAAATCCAAATCCAGATCTACGTCAAAATTGCCAAAGAATAGAGGTGATTACATTCAAGATCATACTGAAGATTCTTAGTCATTCTTTTGATCTTGCGTCACCTCAGTTATCCATCTTTAACACGATACTTACCATGATGATTACGGAGATACAACATGTTCATGGCTACGGTTGGCTTAAATCTTCTACTGAAACACCTTATCTAGGTAACGAAGGATTTTTGAACAATGAAAGCAGACTGCATTTGTCCATATCTAGTGGGTCGAGATAAAGATCGTATTATGACCAAAGTTTCCTAACCATAATAGAGTTAAGCGGACATCAAAATCAATATTATATGCGGTTGAAGCAGTGATTGTAATGCCCCAGATTGCTTTCAAGATTACCTACTAAAATCACAAAGCAACACAGGTATTTTCAGAATGCTTTATCCTCACTCACATGCTTTCTAGGAATCTTCCCAGAAGGTCTCCCATCCAAATAATGCTCCAAGTCAAGCCTCCTTAGCTTTAGAGTTCTTATATGTTAGGCTACCAAAAAGAAGATACATCTTGTTTTCAGTAGCCTAACATATAATAAATCCATAGTTAAGGAGGCTTGACATGGAGTAGTATTTCAATGGGTGACCTTCTCGGAAGCTTCCCAAAATGCGTGCAAGTGAGGACAAAGCATGCTGAAAAGACTCATGTTAGTTTGTGATGTCAGTCGGTAATCCTGAAAGCAGTCTGAGGCATTACAAATTGTATCAGAGTAGACCTTTTCCAATACGATGTGGTTCAGGGACGAACCAACCGAAAAATGGTGGGCATGTAAAACCCGAGGCCGGAGAGGGCATAGAGTGGTGACATGTAACACTCGAGGCCAAAGAGGACGAGGAGTGGTTGTCGAATTAACATAGGAATAAGAGGGATTTTGAGGTTGCAGGGAAGGGAATGCATGGTTGAAGGAATGCTTATAAGGACTGATTGGTACTATCTATATCAACAAGATGCATCTTATTTTTGGTGGCCTAACGTATATGAACTCCACAGTTATGGAGGCTTGACTTGGAGTAGTATTTGTATAGATGACCTTTTAGGAAGTTTTCTAGAAAGCGTGTGAGTGAGAACAAAGCATGTTAAAAAGACTTGTGTTGGTTTATGGATTCATTAGGTAATCCTGAAAGAAATTGAGGGTGTTATAGTGATCACCATGGATAAATCTATTTGTCCCTATGACTTGAAATGGTGGACACCTCTATTCTATTTTGCTGCACCTATTCCTCATCACTTACATCTGGCACCCAATTGCTTTTAACAGTGATATGCTAGTAAAACTCTCCTTCCACCTGACCTTTGAACACATCATAAAAAGATGAAGATGGTCGGACGCAAATACATTTGAAGAGAGAGAACATTGAATAAACTACAGTTATGGGCCGCTCAATGACAACAGAAGATTTCACCAATGCAAGAGGTTGTACGAGACAACTCAGAGGCAATGTCCTCTAAGCATCAATTCTCTGCCTGACGTGGCCAAAATCCTAGATATATAAAAGCCTGGCCTATAGGACGACAAAATGTCATTAAACACATATAGGGAAACTGAACCCCATACCAAGGTGACAAGTAAGAAATGTCTCATCAAAGATGCCTCTAGTTGGCATTTATATGTAATATTTTCCCGGCCTCGCCAATCCAAAAGGATATTATTAGATCAGATGAAGTGAGCGGGAACATTATCATTCTGGTTATCAGAAGGAATTACGCTAGAACATTCATAAGGCCAATTCCAAGAATTCAAAGTATCTACAATCGTTATAAAGCTACATATTTGATGAAGCAGACCATTCTGTGGTGTTCTTCGGCTACGAAGACCCAAAACTGTTCGAAGTATAAATCAACCCGTTAGGAAGACAAAGATGAGGTCAATTACACCAACTCCCCAACCAACTAAGGAAAATAGGATGGAAAAAAAGACATTGTATCCTCACCTAGACATTTATTAGTTAGATATTTTATATCATTGCCACACATTTTTTATAATTGATATCCTAATTGTTAAATGTTGCAATCACAAAGAATATTGTGTGTTATGTGAAGGATGGCATGAGTATATTCACGGCCAAAAATAACTCTTCCTAACATAGTTGGCACACCCTCATTATGATCTAGCTAATCCAATGGCGTAAGGAAGTGAAGCCTGGAGACATTCACCTTGATCTGAGCCAATTCTCGAGGGTAGGGATGAGGATCCTACTTTTGGCATGGAAACGATCCTCTGTAACAAAAACCACATCACAAAGATGTGACCACACCTTGCAAGGTCTAAACCCCACAATAGGGAAAGAAAATACACATTAATTTAGTGAATACTAAATACAACAAACAAATACACATTGTATAAATGGATGCTAATTAAAGAAAATGAGCACATCAACTAAACATGGTAGATAACATCATTTAATATGTTGAATCACAAATTACAAGAGGCCAGTTTCAGGAAATTTAAAAAAGCACGTTGATTAATTCAACATAGCAAGGCACCTCTTCTCCTTCTGAAGGAAAGCCATAAGGGTTCTTTCATCCAAAGCATGTGACGTTCGCAGCAACAATGGCGCATAGTCGCAACCCATTAGTGAACACAAGAGATGCCCATATGGCAAAAAATCATTACATTGCAGGGATGACAACCAAACCCGACAAATACAACAACTTATAATAACCTAAAAATTCTTAACAACAATAAATAAAAGGAGTCAAATATAAGGCTCAAAGTTAAATAATGTGAAGCCCATTAAGGTAAAAATATTTTTATAAATATTAATTGTTACATCCAAGGCACAATGGCCTAGAAAACATTACAAAGGAAAGAATAACATAATAAAATGAATAATAATAATAATAAGAAGAAGAAGAGTAGTCAAGTTGAAGCACCAGAAGCCGATGTACCAAGTTAACCCCCTAAAGTACCGTCGAGATCAGCTTGGAAGGTGTTTAATTCCTCAATAGGAATTAAACCATTAGGGGAAAACCATCTTGCATGAATCACAACATTATCACGGACCTCGTGCACGGCTTACACATTTCGCTAAAGGGAATCACAAAGTGTCACCTTCATCCCGATGACCTCTGTAAGTTATTACTGTGCCTAAGAGGGGGGTGAATTAGGTGATTTAAAAAGTATCAAATTTTAATGAAGTTAGGATTATTTTTATGGTTGTAATTAAGGTTATTAAAGAGGTAAATGGTAGAAAAATAAATGACACCAGATATATCCTGGTTCCCCTCACACTTCAAAGGTACTCCAGTCCTCTTGCCAATATGGAAGAGATTTCACTATAGTTAGAATATTGTACATAATATTTACACCAATTATGTTGCTTACTATCTAACCTATTGGGAGATAACAGGTTCATAAAATCTTTAATATCTAAACACTAAGTGCAAGAAGAACAAACCTCTTCAATGCACACACTTTCTTCTAACAATCCTGGACAACAAGGGAAATAATAATGAGTTCTTGAATTTTTACAATGTTCAACAATCTTGATTAACACTATGGTTATCAAGAACTATGGCAAGAACCAATAGAAAGTTTATGATCGGTTTAAGTGCTCACTTTATGAAGAAACTATGATGAGTATGAAAGTTGAGTTTCAAAGTTTCATGTAAATTCAGATTTTTCTAAGTTTGAAGATTTTTAGAAAAATTGAATTGAAAGTTTTAGAATGATGTGTTGTATTGTACACAAGAAATGAAAATGATATTTATACATGTAATGCATCCTTTAAAAAGACTTTAAATGCATAAAGGAGTGCAATGGTTTATGGCCAAAAGTTTCCATCCAACAACCATCATAACAAAATTGTTTTTAAAAACTGTATCAGTGGTAGCCGGTTACAGGTAAGCAGTAATCGGTTACCCAAAATTTGTAACATTAAAAAATTTTAAAAATGTGAAGAAGTAGCCGGTTACCCAAAAGCAGTAATCGGTTACCACTGAGTGAAAATAATTTTCCAGAAATAATTAAAAGGGATGTAGCTGGTTACTCAACCTAGTAACTGATTACTCCTTTTTTGAAAGTTAAAAATCAGTTTTAGAAAAGCTTAGAAATGTAATGCAAATGAGCTTAAGTTCATGAAACATGTATGCATGATAGTTAGACATTGTCATACCCCAAATTTATCCTACCTTTTCACTTCTATCTGGCTTAGACTTTGCATTTCATTTGCATCATTTTCATTAGGCCAATCACACATCATTCCTTCATTCAATAAGGCAGTGGTTTAAAGAAGTAGTATTATGTCAGTTAAGGATTAATATTGGTTTGAGGTTTCTTCATCAGATAAGGGAAGATTTATCTGCCTCTTGATCAGTGGATTATGTGAAATTAGGGATTTGAGGTATGGTCATCATGGATTCCTTCTCTTCAAGCTATAAAGGTTATTCTCCATCCAAATTCATCAGAGCCTGAATTAGGGTTTATTTTCCTATTGTTTGTCAAGAGACTAGGGTTTTGAATCCACAGTTACTGAAATTCTTCTTTTATCTTCCATCAAATATTTCACAAAGATCAAGAGCATCAAGGTTTTAACTTGTGGTGTTTAAGTTTCATCATGTTTCAATTGAGGATTAGGGTTTTCATCTTGGGTGGTCTTTGTTTCAAGTATCATTTCTCAAGGATATTTCAAGTCATTGCTTAAAATCATCAAGTTAAGAATAAGACAAAGGACTTATGGATTAAATTGAATGTTGATGCAAAAGTTAGAGTTGTGGGTTCATTGTAATCAAGGCATTATTACTCCCTCAAGTACTTGTTGTTTCTAATGCAAGAGGATTTAGACTTAAATTTGAAGATAGTTTTGAATTTGGATTCATTCGAGTGATTGGTTTGAGATGCATCCATGTTTTATTCATTCATCATCATCTAATTTATTCAAAGTCCATTTCGATTCAAGGTTCTTTTCAAAAGTGGCTTGTATCAAGCATTTCATCACCAAAGGATTTCAATCGAAATTCAAGATTCAAATATCATTCAAGAGTCAATTCTTATTCAAGTGCATCATACATCCCGAGTTATTCAAAAGCTCATTCAGGATTCAAGCCGCTCAAGTATCCATTCAAGTTTATAAACTCGTTCAAGATGCAAGTTCCATCCTTCATTTCAAAATACAAAAAGCCAAAGGGGGTGATAGTACATACATGAAAATCAAGAGTTTTGAAGAAAGGATAAAGTTTGTATTAATTGTTGAATGCACGAATTGGTACAAAGTATGATTCAAGTAACTTCATTCAAGTTTCAATTCAAGGAGAAAAAATCTATAAAGATAAAAAATTCACAAAGTTTCTTTTCATTCAAGATACAAGATACCAAATGGAATTACGATTCAAGGTCTCCAAACCAAGTTTCAAGATTACATCACAAGTGTATAGACATTCTAAACCTATTCAAACAAAGAACCTAATCTTAATGTTTTGAACTTTATGCTTCATGTTTACTTCAATCTCCAATATTTCTTCTTCATGCCAAGATGCAAAACTTTGCCATAAACATGCACAAATGGTACACTACAATGCTGTCCTAACTCTGCCCTATTGCTATGTCCAGACATATCCATAAAACCTGCAAAATTTTCTCTGCACCAAGCTGCTACAACATGCCAAAAAAAAACTATCAAAACAAAATAATCCAAAATTTGTGCCAAATCTGCACAAAACAGTCCAAATGTTGCTCCACTTTGACCTACAACCCTGCATAATCTATGCCATTGCATCATCATAATTCCATCCTTGCACATTGTTGTAAAACCTTCCAAGACAAGCTGCAACTCCACTCCAAAAATCAGCAAAAAAACAAGCCCTATGTATTAATCCAACCTGCTGTAACATTGCACAAAAATGTTAAGAACAGAAACCTGCATAGAAAAGCTATAAAACAACATGCTAAAACAGTTCAAATCTCACCAATCCCCCCCCCCCCCAAAAAAAAACCCTTTTGTAACACTATAAAAGCACCTCCTCTGTTCCTATAATGGGACACCAATGATACACAACAAGAGTCATAGAAATAAAATCACAAAAAATATATACCATCATTTTCAGAAATTCATTAAAAATTTGCAGAAAGCTCTATACTATATGTTTCTAATCTCTGAATTTTCTGAGTTCTATTGCATAATCTTCACCTTCCACTTCAATCAACCCTCAAGTTTCTATACAACTTCATTTTCAATCTATTTTCTACATCTACATAATACCTGAAAAAATTATAAACAACAACAACTCAGTAGTATCTACTAAAACTCATCCAAGGAACATTGACGTGTAGCATTAGGATTCAACACACCACCAACAACAGTGCATCTAGAATTTCTTGATACCGACACGGAATGACACAGTTCGAAAGCCAACACAAACTTCACCCAGAATCAGAAGGAGGAAGGAAGATCGAAACATCATACCTGGCAGTGCTATTGATTTTGTCGATTCAGTAACAGTTAAACCCTGAGATTTTGCCTTCACTTTGTGCAATTTTATTATTGTGATTATGTTGATTGTTTCCCATGATTGATTGTGATGATATTTTGCCATTACGGTTTGATGTTGCTTATATGTTTTTCTTCCATCTTGTTAAAATATCCATTGTTGTGTGTGTGTTCAATCGATCGTGTTTGTCAGTACGGTATTGATGTTGTTGTTATGAATCGAAAGATGATGGGAGAACAGAGAAGTAGAGATGAATCGATTTGAATGGAATCAAAATAGAAAGAGGTCCACGGATTTGAGAGAGAGAGAGAGAGACTTGATTTTAGTGAACAATAAAGGATGAGAAAGAGATAAGTGTGAAATCGAGAGAGAGAGAGAGAGAGAGAGAGAGAGAGAGAGAGAGAGAGAGAGAGGAGAGAGAGAGAGAGAGAGAGAGAGAGAGAGAGAGAGAGAGAGAGAGAAGTAGAGAGGAAGAATCATGAAATGTATGAGGTTAAGGGAAGAGGATAATCCTTTTTTTGTTTTAATTAAAGTTATGGGGAATTAAAAGAATTTGATTTTGACTTTTCCCTTTCCCAAGACAGACATCAGCGCCTCTTTAGTTCAATTAGGGTTCCATAAACCCTTCATTTTCTCCACCCAAATGGGGTCGATGTTGGGCCCATTTTCTTTAGCCCAATTTTGTTTAAAGTTTTTTTCTTATATTAATTAAAGCATAAAAATAAATGAATGAATAAATGGTGCAATGGTTAGCGTGTGCGTTTAAATTCACGAGGTCCTGGGTTCGAGACCCCCTGGGACGCTTTTACCATTATTCTATTTTTTTTTCCTTTTTTAGCCATATCTGTTTTATTATATTTTAGTTAAAGTGTAAATATAACATAGAAACAAATATGGTTTAGTGGTAAGGCTGATCAGTTGCAACCTAGGGGAACTGAGTTCGATCCCTGGCCCTTATCCTTTTTAGCTTTAAGTTTATTTATTCTTATTTCACCCAAAAATTCACAAGAAAAATACCAAAAATATTAGATTAGAGTTTTAATTTTCTTTTGATTATTTCTTTACTAAAAAAATAAAAAAATATTAGAATAGAGTAGTATTAGAATTTTGATTTCCCCCTTTTTAAATTCCTCCATTTTGCAATTCATAATAATTTAGAATTAGGTTTTAATATTTATTTTCACAAAAAAAATCATAAAAATATTATAGTATTATTTTCTTTTATTTAATTGATAAAAATCATAAAAAATGTTAAGAACTTAATTTATTTGTTTTTGTTTGATTACTTGGTTAATCTTGATTACACGTTCCCTTAAGTGATTCCCCGAATCGATTAAATTCATGTTAATCTTTTCATGTTGAATTAGATATTAGGATCAAACTATGTATGATAACTTTAGGATAGAGTTTCCCTTTTACACTCAACATTAAGTCCATCTTTGTATGACAACAATTAGGTTTTTCTAGTCTCCCCCTTATAATCTTTCTTCTTTTGTAAATTAAAACAAAACTTTCTCTCCTTAATAAAAAATCCAAAAACACTTAATCATTATTCAAACTCATTCACACTTAACAAAAACACTCAACAAATCAAACATTCCTTTAAAAGGGCATGTTATCTCCGTTCTACCGCGATATCGGCTATGCCTATTGCTAGAATGCGTGTGTTAATGTCGCCCACTAAAAAACCAACAAAGCAACATTTTCTAGAAGAACTATGATGTTCTGATTCCTTCACTTGACAAGTAGGAAAAGGGTTGTGAGACCCTCACGAACGCACTAATAAAAAACATTTCATTCCCCTTAGCAAGTATAGTTATAGATAGACACACTCGTAGAAGAAAACAATCAAAATGGATGCCGTTGAGTACAACATATGTGAGGGGTGCTAATAACTTTCCCTCGTATAATTGACTTCTGCACCCTTTCTTTTGGTCGCAAGACCATCTTATCCATCCTCTTGTGGTTTTCTCGATATTTCCCCTTCCTTCGGTATAGATAAAGTTCAGTGGCGGCTCTGTATTTTTTGCTGGTAGCTTCAGCTGGAGACTCTGATGGGGACCCTATGCAAGTCTATTCTAGCTTTGATTATTTGTTTCTTTGGTTGTTTATTTATTTAATTTATTTGCTTTACCTCTTTATTTCTTTATTTCTTTATTTCTTTCTTTTGTATATATTGCATTATATTGTTGCTACTCATATATTATGGATATGTTGTGACTTTTGTTATGTTGGGGTGGGCGATTTCATTTGATAAGTCCTATACCCGGACTTAGAGTTACATTTAGGATTAGGATGGGCGGTATAGTCATGTTAACTTTGAGGGAGTAATCCCGAAGAAGGAAGCATGAGATCTCCCACTCAGTGGAGGTCCCCTTGAATGTAGCATTATTTACTGAGTAATCAGGAAGACATTATTGCTTTTGAAGTGGGAGCCAGAGAAGCTGAGAGCCGTAGGACCATTAACCCATCCTAACCTTTTTAGGTGTAGTGCGGAGACTATGATGGAGAAATCCGGAAGTAGTTGTCACGCAATGCTACACTCAGACGGGTTTTTCCGGCGAATATTACTAATTATCAAGTAATTGGGATGTTGGTAATATCCAAAGGAATAGCGTAGATTTTGAGATTTCCATAGAACCTTGTTCGATAGGTGATAAACCCCTAGTAACGTACCTTATGGGTGGTTACCTTGACTCCATGCTTGTGACATTTGACCTTTGATCCTGTTACTTTCAGTTTATGCAAAGGACTACACGGTGGTTATCCTGAATATGTGGAGCTGAGATCTCATTCCATAGCATACCATGACATCATACCATCATGTATATACATCTCATATCTAAGGAATTCGAAAGACAAGTCTTATTGGTTGAGCTCTTCAAAAATGAAAAAAATTGTTAAAAGATAGACGAGTCTTTGGATTTCCTCGGAAATGAAGATAAAACATGCATTCATATTATCACGGATTCATTATTCATAAAAAAACTTATTGGGGTCCCTTTTCGATCAGACTTCAGTGAGTAACAAAGACGACTTCCCTACATCCCTACCGTACAAGAAGAAACCACCGAAGACTTATGGATCTCTTCAAAGAAAATGAGAATGCTCTCCGCCGAGATATGGACACCATGGGCACCCAAATGGATCAGCTAATGGAAACCCTTCATGCTGTCATCAAGGGTCAAGAAGAGCTACATCAAAGTGTTTCCAAGCTTACCAGTGCTTCCCCTCCACTTCTGCAAATGGAGGGAATACTAATGCGAATGTTGAGACCCCTACGGGAATTCCTAGGAATGATGTTGATGATCATCACAATGTCATTGATCTTGATGAGCCCACACAAATCTCGTTGCTGGAGTTGTTGAAACTACAAAGATGTACCATGCTCTTGAAGAACGTCTCAAAGCTATGGAAGGTATCAATACTTCGGGATTTAATACTGCTGTAATGTTCCTCGTGCCAGGGGTGGTTATTCTTCCCAAATTTAAAGTTCCTGATTTTGACAAGTATAAAGGCACCTCCTGCCCAGAGACTCATCTTCGTTCTTACTGTCGCAAGATGGCAGCTTATGCTGAAAATGAACTGTTGCTCATGCATTTCATCCAAGATAGTTTGATAGAGGCACCGTTGGACTGGTATATGCAATTAGAGAGAACTCATGTTAGTACTTGGGAAGAGCTTGCTGTTGTACCCCAAAATTTTCCCTCTCATTTCATCAACATTTCTCATCACAAGACTTTTGGAACTCAAGATCAAGCTAGGGCTTGCTCTGCTCAAGACACTTCCTTGCACTGTTGACCTAAATTAGGGTTTGAGTTTGCACAGTCATGTTTTGACCCATAATGCCCAAAATGACTTTCATACTTCATGTTGGACTCACAAGTTTGTTCATACCAAGTTTCAAGCCTTGATTCAAATATTTTCCCAGTCAATTGGACAATTGACCTAGAAATCAATTGTATTGGGGAAAAAGTCAACTGTAGCCAATTGACAGTCAAACCTCATGAAATTTGATCCACATCAACATTATGAACTCATATGAACCATTTGATCAAGTTTGGATCACAATTCCACAAGAAATTTGATCAGATCACCAAAAGGGCAAAATGGTCATTTTTAGGGTTTTACTGTACAAAGGCAATTTTTGACTGTTTGACCTAGCCAATGGCAAATCAAGCTCAACAATGGACTCAAGGACTCAATGACATTATCTTGACCCATTCAACAAGTTCAAAAGATCTCAAATGCATAGGATTGACAGATGAATTTTTCAGTCAACTGATCAAAATTTGACTGTATACTGAAAAGTCAAACTTTGACTTTTTGGTCAAAATCAAGTGCCAAGGGTCATTTTTCATCAAGACATGTCAACTTATGAAACTTGTTCATCAAGAAACCCAAAAATGCAAATTAGGGTTTAAAGTGGAAAAATTTCATAACTTAGAATTTTTCTAAGTTATAAAAGTTTCTTATTTTTTCCTAACTTTGTCCCATTTTTTCACCAAGATGAAAATAGATTCAAACAAAACTTGCAACATGAATGTTTTAGTCCATCACAAAGTCTAAAACTTTTATTCACAACGTTTTCTCAATAGAATCTTGTATCTCAAGTTATGATTTTGGAACAAGGGTACCTAAAACTTTTAACTTAGAGAAATTTTGCCCTAGTTTAGGCAGGATTTTGACCCATCTTCTTGGCCATTTTTCACATAGTTACACTTGGCGTTTCAAGTTGCATTTCAAAGATGGATTGTATTACATGTTTCAAGCTTTCCAAATTGTCTAAGAACTCCTCAAACACTTTTGTGGTTAGGGAGAATCGAATGCTTGAAGTTGGCAAAAACTCACTTTGAAACCATGGTCAATACATGTTCATACCAAGTTGCAAATCTGACCAAAGTAGCTTAGTACATGATTACAGGCCTCTAAACCAATTTAAAATCCAAAATTGAATGCAAATACATTGGATATTGGCATTGTTCTGATCAAGAGATCTTTGTACATTGAACTTTTCCATTTTGAGCATAAAGGTCATACTTCCATTTTCATAAAGGCCACTTTATGTCAATTTCCATTTTCTTGAGCCTTGGACTTTTTTTTCCTTGCAGCAAACAACTTCCCTAATCTCAGGCATAGTACACCAAGTTGAGCATGCTTGTAACTAGCCTATACAGGCCCTA